>UFQX01000033.1:861736-1006960 GCA_900497675.1 Arapaima gigas
CCCCCCCCCCCCCCCGAGTCCTTAGCTCTACCTTCTCCCATCTGAGAAGGCCCGGTATTTAATGTTGAGTAGCTCACTGTATCGCCGAGGTACATTATCACACCCCCCGGGGACTCGGGACTAAAGTGCAGATGCAGAGTGGTATAGTTTCTCTATCTTGTACTCACTTGTACCCTTCTCTCTCCCATTCTCCCTCTGTCTCTCAAACACACACACAGTCCTGCAGAAGCTCTCAGAGACAAACAGGAGGTTTAGGCAGTCAACTGTCAGAAATCCTGACAGAACTCCCTCTAAACACACCTGCACCTCAAGTGTCCCTATCTGATGTCTGCCCTTTTATGCTATCTTATGCATTTTCAAGTGTGTTCTAGCAAGTTGTGGACTGTGTACTGCTTAAAAGGAAAAAAACGACAGCGTGAATTCATTTTCATCTCCCAACTTCTGGGGTTGTGCAATTACTGACCGTTGCGCTTGGCTGCCGTTCTCTCCTTTATCACTGTGATGCCTGTGTCAGCTGCTATCTTTCTACCAACCGCTACCAGAAACACGATAGACCCCGACAGTGTTTTTTTCCCCGTATTTATTTGTATTCTTGAACAAATGTTTTGGCATCCAAGTAAACATTGACTGCCTCACGTTCATCGGCTGCGGTGCCTTCATTTGCGGGACTCCGAACATCAGCCGGTGGAGTTACAGCCATGTCAGAATGGAGGTTATAACCAAAGCCAGAACGACAGGTGGAGCATGGCTGCTGCCTCGGTGCCTCGGCCATTCAGGGGCAAGTTGGAAGCTGGCCGAGTTTGTGTGGAGCTTGTATGTTTCTGTGTGAGTTTCCTCCATGACCTCAGGCTTCCTCCAACAGTTAAAAGAAAGGTGTCAAGGTTAACTGATGGCTCTAAATAACGTGCCATGTGTGCCTGATTCACAGAATGTGTGTGTGGCCACACTGCAATGGACCAGCATGGACTTGCAGCCAGTGATTCTGAGAAACGTTCAGAACTGCTGTGACGCTGGTGATTAATGAAAGTGTGCAAACTTTAAACACTTATTCACCTCACTTTTTCACATCACAAGAACACAACATTTCATCACAAGACACACGATTTCTTGCAATCGCAACAATAAAGAAATAGATGCAGGGCTACTAGACTGTAAAGAAGTTTTCAGGTCAAACGTACTTCTCTTGACTGTGCTTTCTTGTTGTCCTTGTATGTCTAGCTGTCACTTGGTCTGCTGCCCATGCTGTTATTACACATGGTAACCATATATTACTGTTCTTTCCTGCAACTCTCTTGCACACCAGCAAGCATGTAGTGACCTTTGGCAGGTTGAAGAAGCTCTCACCCTTTGTGTGCCTGACCAACAGACATTCACCTGCTTAACCAGAGGGAGTCTGAATGACCATCTCGCTGCTTCAGAAACTGCTTACAAATCTGATTTTTTCTAACTGTCTACTGTCAGAATGCTCAGGAGGAGCTGGCAGCCTGTTGGCCTTGGAAGTTTTTTCCTCTTCCAGTCTTTAGTTTTGCTTCCTCTTCCTTCACTTCCTACTGGCTCAAACCTGCAATTGTTTTAACTATGTTTCACCTTTGCATCTTAAGCTGCTTCTGTGAGAGTAAAACATCATCCATGCCATGTTTCGCTCATTTATTTTACTCATTTTATGTAGATGTTTATTATCTCTAACTCATTAATCTGTTACTATGAGTTCACAGTTTGCGTTCATCAAACTATCCTGTTCGCTGTACTATCTTGTTTATTATCACTATGGGTTTTATTCACTGTTATAGCTTATTTATTGGTTTCTAATGGGTCCTGTTTACTGTTACTATGACTCTATCAACTGTATAAAAGGAACTTGCATGTTCAGGGGGACTGTGCTACGCTGTTTGTGAGTGTGCGTTGCTCGCCCCACAAGCATTGGTAAGGAACGAACAGAGCTCTGACAGATCTTCTCCTAGCCTGGTGTCCGTGAGGTCCAAATTTCTGTAACACTTCTTGCAAGCATGAAACTTTTGCACTATTCTTTATTAAACAGACATCTGAGTTGGCTTCCTAGAAATGCAAGCAAAACCTACAAAATATGAGATAAACTGACACAAAATCAGCTGCCAGGCAATGGATTAACTTCCCAACTTACTGCTCCGTCTTCAGGTGAAGGATGCAGACCCCCATGACCACCTATGAAGAAAAGCAATAGCTGATAATGAATGGATGGACTGACCAAAAATATCCATCCATAAATGTCCATCCAAAAAATATAATGGATCACTTTCTCACAAGACCTCTACTCTACTCATTAATATTCATTTTTCATGTTTACCGATGCATGTTTTTAATAGCCAAATTAACAGCATATAAATCTAGAGGGTGGTATTACCATAGAGTGTACTGTGGTACTGTAATGACTATTACCACGTCACCTTCTCTTTGTAAGGACAGCGTTTAGTCCTGAAATACCGGGGTGTGGCAGTTCATTTATCATAATCATTGCCTTGGCATTTCCATCTATCCTCAGTGGTCTACTTGGTGTTTTCTCCTAAAGCACCGGTATTCTCACATTCCTGGTGAAAATGTGTAGCTTTCTGTTTTTTTGTCAATTCTTTTCCCTCCTTTTCTCCACTCAGAGATGTATGCTACTTGAGAGAAAGTAGTCGGCTACATGAATAAATGCGAACGAAGGAAAGCTGCCCTGAAATTTGATTTCGATCAGGTCAAAAAGTCGCTGTTTTCTTAACACAAAACTGGACTCTGTTAATGCAGAATCTTCTCTTCAACCATACGGCCTTTTCCACTCTATAGCATCTGTTTTTTTTTTACAGTTATTTCTTGAGCTCCTTACTTCACGTTTTATATGGAAACAAAATCAAAGTTAACCCAGACGTCACGTTTACAGGAAACACAGTAGTTTAGACGCTGCAAGGCTGCTGAAGTTCTTCTTGCACTGATGACACAAGTACCTAAAGACAGATACATGAACATCTTAAAATGAAATTTGTTCATCATCTCACGGGATGTAATGCAACAGTCCCAAAACACACATGAGAAACTTATTGAAAGGCTTCCAAAACCTATACTTTGTGAACAGTTGTGACAGTCATGAAACTCAGGTAAATCTCAGAATTTTATTATGGACATATCTTGGTTGAAAATGCCAGAAAAAGGAAAAAAAGAAAAAAATACAACACATGGGAACCACAGTAAACCAGGCTGTTGATTTCAAAGTAAAAGTGTCCTGTATTCGTCAACCTGCAGTTCAGTGACCAAAAAACCATTAAGATGTAACATGCAGTTTGTCTCTAATCCAGTTTTACATTCTTCTTTATGAATATTTAACAGATATTTCACATAGATATTTGTTGCCTGTCAGATCTTCTTTCCTACAACGTACATAGGCGTACTGTCATGACTGGAGAAGCACTCCTGGAAACCCGAGACGCTGCACCTGATTATTCGGTCCCTTGGTAGATTTTTCCGCTACCGGGAGCAGAACTGAGACTTGAGCTGTAGCTCCGGTCTGCGCTTAGGGACTGCAAGGCACGTGATGCCACGAGATGTATGCTAGTTGGCAGCAGAGGTTGAAGAAAAAAGTGGCCCCCAGTGTGTTTCACCCAGATCGTGTCCTTCCTAAGATGATGCGAGCTGAGCACAAGGAGGAAAATATGTTCTACATCCCTGCATGATGTAGCATCAGAGACATACAGTAATGTAAGGCCAGACATGACCCCTCTAAAAGGGCACGATTAAACCATACACTCTGTTTCAGAAGTAAAACAGACACACCCTTGTTTAAGATTACAAAGTCTACACTCTTAGACGTTGAATATCTAAAATCAAGGTTGCATGACAGCAGCCTTTACCTCGGTAGAGAAGCTTAAGCTACGAAGACCATAGCAGCAGAGAGAGGAACAAGGTTCTAGCAGGAGCTCATAGGACCAAGAAAAAAATCATCTCTGCAATTAATACAACTCCAAATCCAACAAGTATGTGCTTAAATTTAACATTTTGCAAAAAAAAAGTTATACAGACTATTCACTCATGAGTTTTTTGTGAGCGATAAATGTCCAAGTTTAAATCAGAACTGGTGACAAAATTAGGGTTATAAGTCATTGTCGAAATCAGAGATTGAATGTCCATTCGAGAAAAGCAAACGGGATGATCTTTGTAATTCAACCACTGAATCATAATAAAAATTATTACATTTTTTTCCGACAGATTTCCAGCGTTGCAGTTTTCTCACCACCAGACCTGTGCACTCCAGCAAAGGGAGTCAAAGGAGGCCGTTTTCCCTTGGCTTTGTGTTTATAAACAAACGCGTTTGGAACCTTCAACAGGGAGTGACATATCTTCTGTGTGCAGAAGTCGCTCAGGCAGCTAGAAAACTACTGGTATCACATGACTTTATCACGAGGGGGGGGAAAAAAAAACAATGTTTACCGAGGCCTGAGGTGTGCCTGTTTCCTCCTGCTCCGCTGGCCTGTGATCTACGGAAAAAATCTATCTATCTATCCGCTCACGGCAGCTGCCCAGGAAAGGAGAGTTCAGGTGATGAAAATCCAGACTAACTGAGAAATGTTTCTGAATCACGTATCCACACTTAAGTTTCGTATTAAAGCGCGCCACCAAAAAAGGGTTGGGTTCCTACCTTCCACAGTCATCTGGTGCATCCTAATGGCCTTGTGGCTGGTGCCATCCTTCTCCCTGTCGCTGCAGGCTTTGTCCTCGAAATGTAAGCTCTGCTGATAGGAAGGACCTTCTTCTAGAGCTACGAACCCAGATCTCACCACGGTGCCCCTGCTATGCGCTCTGGCCCGAGAATCACCTGAGACAGAACGTGTGGCAGGACGGCTAATGCGTCAGAATCCATGGCTTAAAAAAACACACAATTTACACTCTCAGCATCCCTTAGATAACCTGCTAAGATCCATGCATTTCTTCCACAGATGTTTCCAATTAGATCTAATTTAAAATTTCCATGCTATGGCTGATCCATCCTGAATTAATAATCACGACGGAGCTGCAACACACCAGTTTTTGCGCATTTCTTAAAAGTACGTTACAGATGTTCCTGAGAATTCGAAACACGGAACACCGAGATTTGTTTACTTACATAAACTCTCCCGTATGTTTTTACTGATGCTTTTTTTCCACGCGTGTATGAATGTGCGAGAGCCTCATTCGCATCACAGCAGAGAACCACTCTGGCTACGTCCGGTGTGCTGTTCATCAAAGGGATCAGCAAAACCTTTCGCGAGTCTCTTTCCTCTGTTTCCACAAGCGGAATCTTTTGAGCGAAACGAACAGCGTTCCCGGAAACGTGGAAGAGACCCGCTAATCTGTACGCACTCATCGCGCCAAATGTACCATGAAATAAAGGTACTCCATCTATCAGAGTCACTAACATTTTTTCCTGGGTGAATTGCAATTAATGGAGAAAACGTCTTCATGAAGCTTCATCTAAGAAATACAGCTGTGTCTTGACCTTCATTTCCCCTGCCTCAATTACCCAAAATGTTCCTCTGCTGATGAATTATTAAAAAAAAAGGCATCCATTTTTTATTATTTCAAATCATGCCTCCGACTGAAGTTTAGTTTACAGCTCAAACAACCAGAATAACTGGCTGAAGATGCCATCTCAGAAACAGACGCGCGCACATGTTTACATTTGTTTGAATATTCTGATTTAATTCTCAAACTCCAATTTAGATGCATCTGCCACATCTTTTCAATGTCCACCGAATCATTTTACTGCTTACTCGTTCCTTTCAAGTTTTTCCTTTCAGTTTTTTTAATGTATTATTAATATTATATTTTTTACAACAAAGTTGAATTTTCCAACTGTTTTCTAAAGTTAGTTTTATCAACTAGGGAAGTTTTACACTCCATTTCCTCCATTCAGTCCTTTGAGCACTAAACAGATTTGAATCAGCATAGAAAATGGGTTTGAAATTGAGCAAAAGCTGCAGCAGGTTTTCAAGGATGTGCTGCACAGATCCTTGTATAAAATGTCTCCGGGGGCTATGCGGACAGCCCCATTCACCTTGTCCAGACATTTCTGATTCACTAGTCATTACTTTCAGGTCGAAGAAGCATTTAAAGTTTGTCCTCCGTTTTTCCTCACGGCTGGTTTGGGGTGGGAAACAGCAGCGGAAACATTCAGCAAATTCATTATTTACAGAATACAGTTACTTACAAATGCAAAGCCTTCTGCTCCGAATGTTTACAACATCTACATATGTTGTCTATAGGCAGTCAGCGGAGGAGAAGCCAGTTACACACTGACATGAAGAACTGGGTACGATAGCTGACCCTGCATTTTTGATGCCTATAATCACTGTAATGGTGCAGTTCGGTATAACAGAGAGAACCAAATGGTTTCCCACAGGACTGTCAAAATCATGAGCTATACTTTCATACCACAACTCTTTGCTGAGGAACATCCATGAGTGCATCTAAACAAATCACCCTGAAGATGAGCTGACAGGGGAATGTCTGAAGCAGATAGGGGATGTGGATAACAGGGAAGCACAGGAGGTGCTTCGGCAGGATAAGCCCCTCCAGGGAATGTACCACCGACAGATGGCAGCGGTGGACGACCTGAGGAGATATATATGGGGGGGGGGGTAACTCTCATAGCGGCAAGGCTAACTCGTTCAAGATTTTAGAAGCCTACCACAATGCCTGTAATGTGGAAATTGTTTTGTTGGAGATGTTCACAGGAAGCCTGCGCACGACCATTCCCGGCTTCTGTAGTTACGAACCATACAGTGTTCGTCAGACTCCTGATGCAGCTGGAGATCTTAGTTCTCCCCAAGTCTTGATGATCTCGACTCGTTCCCAACGGTCCTCTTGAGCCTTGAGCAAGGAAGTAGGCTCCTAGTTCCATTTATGCAAACCTTTCAAATGCAAATTTCTAATGGGCAACAAGTCATTGGCAGTTTACTGTTGAACGTTAAAAAAAACGATTATTGGCGACTATTTGGTCACGGTAATAGAAAGCAAAAGAGACGTGTTCAGTACAGACCCCTTAGCACGAAAAAAAAAACAAGAAAAAAGTGTCCGTATCTGACATGCTTCAGATGGAAGCAGAGGTGGCCGCCTTCATCCAGGTGGTCGTGAACAGCCACCGCACAGCCACCGGTCCTCCTCGGTGGACCTTCTCAGGGACTGCCTGTAGGAGCATGGTGGGAACGTGTGGGCTACCTAGCATTCGGCACTGAGCGAGTAGTGGCTTCTGAAGGTTTCTGTTTGTAGGCTGGAAGCAGGAAGCCTCTCTACAGATCCGCCGCTGCCCCGTGAATGACACGCAAACTGCAACCTAATTACTGCAAACAACCTTGAATGTATGAATGCAAAGAAGCAACAGTAGGATTTGAAAGGCAAACCCTGAAACAACTTCCTTTGATTGCCTTTGATTTCAAACCAAAGTCCTCCCGCGCTCGACTTGTTTTGCTTTAAATTTCCAAAGAATCTGCATATATCATTGCAAAAAGGAACCTTCAACCCCGGCAGACACTACGCATTTTTAAATGCCGCCGAGAAGACGATCCAATCTCTGTGTGCCAGCAGAGAGCAGCTTTTGGATTCATTAAAAAGCTGTTAGTCTAATCTTGCCAGAGCTGTGATTTGTAATTTCTTCCAGAGACTCAGCTGAAGACAGCGTACCTCAGTCGTATGTATTTTTTTCCTCTGTATCCAATACTCGCACGATCCTCTTACCTCCCGTACAATGACAAGCTCACGTCGGCTGCCACCTCCTCCGCTCAGTCTGGCTGGAGGCACCTCAGGCTCTGGACAAAAAAAAAAAAAAAAAAAAAACAACATAATGTGGCAGTTTGCTTTTATGCATGACCGTGACAGTCTCATCGAACGCAAACTGCCGAGCGCAGCACAAGCGCCAAACGCTCGGCGCCAGTGAATGCACCTTCTATATTTACACGTCGAGATGTTAACTCTCCTCTACTTGCAGAATTCCCATGTGCAGAACTTACACAACGAATAGCCACGCCGGTTGCACGTTGCGTCTGTTTTACTACATTAAATGTTATCATTGGGATTGCCAATATTCGCTCACGATAAATTCGTGCCCCTTTTCCTTTAGGTGTCTCTCGTGCGGCACAGTACTGCTGTTTTGGTGGCACCGGCAGTGTGCGGGTATACGTGTGAGTCTAAGTGTGTCTGTGTTTCGCTCCTGGGGATGGCAGGGAGCACCACTTCATCTCTGGCACAGCAATGCGAGGCTAAATGAGAGAAAAACCCCCGGTGTGAGGCAGAAATGGACGAGAGTGTAGCTACGGGCCAGCAGCGGTGGTGCTGTGGCCCCAACTGTCCCATTTGCACATTTGTAAAACGCTTCAACAGCCATGCTCCTCCAGGGCTGAGCGACCACACTGGAAACGCTGCAAACAATGCTGCCCCCAAAATAGAAACTTTTCAAATGTTCTGCTGGGCTTCGTAGATCTTTCTCAAGATTTGTGCTGTGGTGCACATCAATTGACCATACCTGAGGTGCTGGAGTGCTGATGCAAAAGCACATCTACACCTCTTAAAGGTACCCTTTCCAGGTCAAATTACGCTTAATACTGCAAAGTGCTGCAAAAGGGCATAGGACGTAGGGACGTGTAAATTGTCACTTTGCAGTCGAACGTGCGTTCTGAAGGAACGCGTAACAGGTGGCAAGTTGCGCACATCTTCTGTGACGTTTTGAACACACCGAGTTCCTTTGTCATGCCGATGTTTTAAGTAAGGAGGACTGGAGGCAGGTTTTGGAGTCGGGAGAAAGCTGCATCCGCACAAGGATGTCACAGCGATCCACACTAATGAGGTAAACTGTTGTATCTCCCACAGGACTCTGTGACTAATGTGATGCAACGCAGGCCTCACTGGCGCACCTGCTGCTCAGGTGTGGTGCCGCTTTTGGGGGCACTGGGCTCTCCCAGGCCAACGCTGTTCCTCGCAGCTGCCTGAAAGTCATACGTCACCCAGGGGCTCAGATCCACCACAGCTGCTTGGAACATCTGCCCTGGTATCGTGGTTCAGATGGCATGGATATAAGAGCTAATGCAAATGCATACAGAGTTGAACAAACACGGTTTTTAAAGAATTCTTTGTATGGGTGTCTTGTGAACGTGGCCTATGCTGATAAGAATGGTAACCACAGAGGAAGAGGATTATGGGAATGTCTCTGTTACTCTCCAGGAAAAGGGAAAAAAAACAGTATGTGACACCTTCTATAGAGTATAAGTAATGTTTTTCAGGTTCTAATCTGACACTGGAGAGCAGCATGGCAATATGGAGGCCTGACACTGACGAATGGGGTTCAGTATCAGGCCAGTCAACAGAGAAAGGGGTCCCGGCCTGTACGGTATGGAACTTTCCAGGGACCCGACTCTCAGGCCAACCCCCCCCAGGACAGTTGTACACAGATAGCTGTGACCTTGTTCACAACCGCATGATAGCGACTGCCAGGACGGCTCTAAAAAAGGGGGAGGGATGTTCAAAATCTTCATTATATCCCAGAGAAGGGGGCTTTCTTTACAGATAGCAGACATCTACCAGGTTTACGTATCAAGTGGAAGCCATATTCAAAAAGGGTGTAAGTGGGGTGTTTATGTAGAGCAAAAACCATCTGGTCTTATTTCCTTTGAAAACTTGGGCTCTCCAAGGTGGTTTTAAAACATTTAAATTCAGCTAAATTGCAGAAGTACATTTTACATTCCACCAATCTCTGGGTTCGTTGGTAACTCCATCAAGAGGGTAAATGCCCGGGAGCAAGAAAGCTGAATCATCATATTAGTTGGATCTTGCAAGGTCATTACTCCACTTTGGTATTCATAGCTGAGGCCCTCAGACGTGGAGAACTAGGGAAGGGCAGCGGACTGGGCACAGGGTTCTTATTTCAAGAAACATTTCTCACGGGGTGTAGAGCAGTCTCTGCCTGAAAGCGGGACATGCCTTCAACAACCAGGCGAACTGTGGTGGACAAGCTGTCCAATGTGCACCATGCAGTCCTCCCTCTCAGCGTGCTTCATATGGTCCTTTTTGATCATCACGGCTCCACCCCACCCTTGAGGGCAGATGGCGATCAGGTCTGTGAGTCTCAGCAAAGAGCAAGAATGACGACTTGAGGTGTCCCTGCAAAGGAATCCAATGCAGGAGACGTGACTTAGACACGACACCTGGCCAATTTCCAGGAGGTGAACGGCTATAGTAAGACCCTTGACCACGCAAATGAAATTACTTCAATAAATGTTCTTCTACTTCATTGATAAACAACAGCAATGCATTTCTGTCGTAAAAAAAAATATATATATATATATCGGGACAAACAGACAAGGTGTGCATACTATTTCGGTTTTATCGGTATGACCTTTTGCCTTTACCTGAATTTTGCCAGTTTTCCACCGAGGAACGGCTTGAACGCCAGGTCTACTGTGGAGTCTTTGGGGCGGCAGTCGAGACTTAGGTTTACAGTTGTTGCTCCTTTTATTTTAAAATACTGTATTAAACACATCACCAATGAAACAAAGACTTTTCATTAAGTTCCAAAAGTATGTTTTACATGCACGAGAAACGCAAATTTGCCATAAAAATAACCAACGCAACATATTTACTGGTACTGTTTAGCTACGACAGCAGATCGGCAGGGAAAGGAGGAAATCACTGGATGTAGATTAGGGAAAGTAAAACAGTTTTAACAAAGAAACATGAAGCTGCATAATTTTTCACAGCAGAAAATGCAGCTGAACCTTTTGTACAATTCAAGAAACAGAAATAAAATACCATCTGCAACCACATATGATCTCGATCTCTTTATTACAAACAGTCATTTAAGTGGTGACATTGAAACATTGCAGGGGGCTGTTTACTACAGCAAATGAAAGGAGGGTCCTTCCAGCAATGCGATTTTTGACAGCGTTTGCCCGGCATGCTGAGGAGTACGCAGACATATATATTTTTAACAGCTGTAAAAATCCCGTCTTTCTCAGAGTTATGAGGAGCCAGAACTGCGAACATCTCCTTTCAACATTTGTTCTTTTAAACAAACAATAACAGCATGGTGCTTTTCATTTGCACCCAAAAGTCACTAAAATGCATTCAAAACTTGTATATAGATTTGAATAATTCAGCTAAGCTCAGTCTAATTGCTGTTGTTCAAAAAGGCAGAAAAATTGTACAAAGAAAGCTGGTAGTTTTCTCTGAGCAGCACTGATGGGTAATTTGTGGGGAATTAATTCCTACGGCCATTAATAAAAACTACAGGAAATACTGCATATTTATACATGTTTGGGTTTGGTGGTAGAAATTACTTTCACTGATAAACCTGTGACTAAAGTACAACGTTTTTGTTTTAGATGAACCTTCAACACTTCCTCATGCTATTTGCATATTTCATGACACTGTGGTTCTCGCTGAGTCCCATTTGCCATGTTTCGGTCTGTAGCAATGGTAATTTGTGATTTTTGGCATTCTTATTACTGCACAGATATACTTCCTAACTTGACCTGAAGCTATGTCTGAAAGAAAGGAATTACTAGGCTGCCGTAGCAGTTAATAGCGCAAAATCTTACCTGCAAGATAACTGATAATGAATGGACTGTTAGGAATAACAAATTGAAGCCACTGCTTGACAGCTAAGTCTGTTTAATAACATTTATACCATAGTGAATTACTTTTCATACCAATAAAATCTAGCCATGTTGTAATGACACTGATAAACTGATTAAAAATGCACACTTGCATTAAAATATTTATTTCTTAAATAACATATAATACAGAAAGGTGAACAGATAGACAGACAGACAGACAGACAGAGATAGATGGATAGATTGAACTAAACTGAGAGACAGAAAGGACCTGGAACATACAACAGGAAGCACTGCTGCTGCTCAGTAAAATAGAAAGAAGCTTCGAGGTTCATTTTATTGTCATTCTGCACTTATATACATGTGTTAGATATGAACGAAACGGAGTTTCTCCTGGATCACAGTGCACAGTATTAACACACAACATAACAACGCAGGACGATACAGACAAACTGAGGGCGGATGCAGAGAAACAGGGAGATACATAGATGAAGTAACAGAGGAAAAAACTGGAAAATGATGAATAGATATACATAGATATAAGAGAATACATATGTAAAAATGAGAATGCATCAAACATCCTTCATCTTTGACTTAAAGGTGGTCTTTTTTCCACTGCCATTCTTTTAAAATAAATCCCATCAGATCTGACAGAGAGACAGTCAAAACATCCCCCGCTAGACTTACTCATGGTATTGAGCACATCACAAGTGGTACTATATCTATTGTCTATCTATTCTGTATATATTCTGTATCTATTGTCTATTTTTTATGTATTCTGTGTCTATTGTGCATCTCTTCTCCATCTATTATGTCTATTCTGTATCTATTGTCTGTTTTTTATGTATTCTGTGTCTATTCTGTATCTATTATGCATCTCTTCTCCATCTATTATGTCTATTCTGTATCTATTGTGGATCTCTTCTGCAACTATTATGTCTATTCTGTATCTATTGTCTATTTTTTATTTATTCTGTGTCTATTCTGTGTCTATTGTGCATCTTTTCTGCATCTATTCTGTCTATTCTGTACCTATTGTGCATCTCTTCTGCAACTATTATGTCTATTCTGCATCTATTGTCTGTCTGTTCTGTATATATTCTGCATCTATTGTCTATCTATTTTCTATCTATTTCGTATATATTTTGTATCTATTGTCTATTTTCTGTCTATTCTGTAACTATTGTGCAACTTGCCTGAAGTTATAAACTGGATTATTTGACTCACAGGCCGGTTTTACTTAGCACTTATATTTTACACAAAACAAAAATGCAGTTTTGAGCATTATTTTACTATTTGAGGGGTCTTCCAAACAGAAGCAGCCTATTTATTCACCCCCCCCATTTTATTTTTATCCCTTCGGAGTTTCAGCTGAATGTGAGGAACCGTACTGGAAAAAAGCGCTGCAGGGGGTCAGCCTGGGGGATTCGCGGTGTGTTTTGAACATGGGGGAAAGGTACAATTTCCCTGAAGGGATGGTTGACGTGTTATGGGAGGTGTCATCTTTTTGAAGGGGGGGGTCTCCTGTAAGGAGGTGCTGTGTTATGAGCACAGAAATGAATAAAATCTTAATGTCTGTGTACATGTGACAGCAGCAGGGAAAAAAATGGGAGCAAGGAAACGGGTGACTCCAAAAAATGTGTTTAAATTGTCTGAAGAATGAAAAAAAAATGTTTAATATAGCGTACGGTAACCACCGTGTCAAATCCGGAAAAAAGGAATACAAAAATATCAGCTATTAAAAGAGGACAATTGTAGAATTGCAACAACAGCACTTTTTTCAAATGGAGCATGTGATGTATAATTGAGGAAAGAACAGCAGTTCCTCTGTCTTCAGTTGATGTGAGGGATTTTTCTCCACTTTGCTGTTAAAACAATAACTCAGAACTGACAAAGCCTGAGATGAGTTATGCTACTGTCACACCAGCAAGAACATAAAACAACTATATATTTCATTATCAATTTCATGCTTTGGTAGTTTTTGTTTTTTTTGTCTTATCCCTTTCAAAAAGACGGCTTCCCGTCTTTTTTGAAGCTCCAAACAGATCCCCGGCCACAGGTGTACCGTCCCTCATCACCTTTCATTGCGTCGCGGATGTGGAAGCTGCCGTCTCCGGAAGCCGGATGTCTGTTTAAGGGAAAATTCGATCCTTTAGCAAAACATTGCAGTGACGTCAGATTAAACCAGCGATTGTTTAGGAAAAAAATCGACATGAAGAATTGCAGTGGCTGTCCGTTAAAAATGGGAACAGAAAAACAAGGCAGACGGATGTTCTTCTCTTTCAAGAATTTTTCTGGTTTTAGTGAACAGAAATGTCACTTTGATAACATGCTTTCCGTCTCAGGGTTGTAACGTGGGCAACATTAACCGAACATTAACATTCAACTTTAATGCAGAATATCCAGAACAACGGCAGCGATTTAGCAGAGGGCTTATTTGGTGGTGACTGCAGGGAAGGTGAGTGGTGGAGATACATGAAGAAGCCATGTGGAGAGGAAGTGATTCCCACCTGAAAGGATCGTTCCATTTTCCCACATGGTTTTACCACACGTGGGAGATACCATCTACACGCCAACAGTCATTTTCCAACACAAGTGATGAGACCAGATTTTAATCTGCTGTAAAATCTCCCAATGTCTGGTTCATGCCTAAGGTCACGGGCTGAAAGAAGGCATGGTGCACAAACAGTAGCAAAAAGAACCACATAATAATGTTACACCTATATAAACATTCAGAATAAAATTCCTACCGTTAATAAATTTCACGTCATCCTATTAAAAATAGAACCACGTGCTGGTCATACGGGGGGAAAAGGTGATAAAATGTGAGTTGTAAATGCATGAATGAAATAAAAATGGTAAGTCACTGTGATAAATTTCCCTTCCAGCTGGCTTTGCTGATGATCAAATTCCAGCAGTACAAGAAGCAGAAACTATTGATTCTAGGGTGCTACTATTTTCATGCGGGAAGTACATTTTCTACAAAGGCATAAATATATGACAGAGAAATCAGTTGCAGCCACTGTGACCTTGCCTGCTCATAAATCTACAGTGGATACGTAGTACGGTCAGGGCTGAAACTACACTCCTCAGATATGCGGTGGCCCGACGGGGGGAAAAAAAAAGTGAAGCACCGCATCATGTCTGCCAGCGATCCCATAATTTATCGACAGTCACAAACTGATTTATTAAAAAGCATATCAGACAAGGCCATGGGGGTCAATGAGCTGTAAAACATACAGAGTAAATAATTATTTCTTATTCCTGGAGATCTCACGTTGGAATATTCTCAGCATCGACAGTAGATTCTTGACGGCGGTGCGAGCGGTCATTTTGTCACTCATGACCACCAATCATCTGCATTGCAGTGCATAGTTTGACCCGCTCGCAAATTTATGAAAACAGCAGCAAAAATGAATAAAAGTGATTTGAAATAGATTACCTGAGAAGTGGGGATGAGCGCCAGAACATAACTGCAAAGACCTGACCTCATTGTAAGCACCCTTGCTGGTTGACAGAAGCTAGTTGCTACTTGAGGGAAAGGACAGCAACGACGGAAATGAACTGTACTGAAATATTCATCTGCTTGGAATATGAAGCTAAATTCTTCTCAATATACTGCTGTATATTTTCTTCTAAAGCAGATTTGTGACCTCAAGTAATTACTTACAATACAGCAGTTGTAGCTGTAGCCTCAAATCTCCTAGGGGTGAATGACCAGTCGCCACCTGTCCCCCACGGTGATTTTGCACCCCGGAGAAGGCCTGCACAGCAAATGAAGCACCCCCATGGCTATCAAAGTTCTAATATGGCCAATCCTGCAAATAAAAACGCAGACTTTAGATATTTTATGGCGCAAGTTGACATATTAATAAATTAAAACTAAACCACTAAACAAAAATTGATGAATTAATGAAAATGAGGCAACCCAATCGATGCTTAAAATTACAGGTGGGTAACACACCGAAGGGAGCCTCTAAAGGCCTCTGCTATGGACACATTTGACTTGTGGGGCTAATGAATTTTTGATGTCCTTGTTACGTTGTTTATGGAAAATATGTGAGGCCTGGAGCTTATTATATAATCACAGAGGTTCGTGTCACCATCGTGTCACCTGGTATTTGGCCCAAAGGTGTCATGGTCAGCACGCCTGTCTAGTCAAAGAGCCAAAAGGCTGTAACCAGTGATCCATCAAGCTACAGTCAATAAAAGAAAATACTCAAGAAACGTTCAACAGTGCCCAAAGGATGGTGAGACAATAAAGGTGTACAAACTCACAAAGGCAGATGGCCGAGTGTATGAGGGGTCTGTGGAACAGGCGACTGCTCACCACACCGAGCCTTTATACCCATACATGTGTATGAGGAATCCAGAGAGGGAATCCTCAGGGGCTTGATCCCTGAAGCTGGTGGACAGGGCTGTGGGATCAATTACATTCCATAGACCATTTGAGATTTCAGCCGTGTCATGGTGTTACTGCACTCACAATAGAATGTGATTTCGCTTATCTTCGGAAGAGTGGAGTTTCTTTCATATCTGAAATCAATACAGGCAGCAACAGAAGCAAAGGCGGTTATCAAAGCGTCCATGTGATTCCCTTTTCGGGTCACTGAAGAAGACGTGAGGATCAGACTGGTTTGGAAAAGGCAGCCACTCTATTGCCTTGAAGGGACTCCTCACCTGACTGTGCACAGCGATCAATAATAATAACACTTAGACCACAGCACTTCTGCACTGTCAACATTTCTCCAGCATGCTGCTGTATTCTCTTAGGACTAATATTAAATATCTTTTCCCCCCAAACCAGTTTTATCAGTAAATCTGTCTACAAATGAAACCCCTAGCACCCAGTGAAGTATTTCTACATACATCAGAAAGTATGTCTATGTATGTGGTCACATAAAGGCAATAGTTAAAAAGCCTTTCTTAGCATTGATGAGACTGGAAAAATTCCATGACTCACTTCAGCTTCAGTCTGGGCTTCTGAGATAAATTAAACATCAAGATTAGTTATACACAACCCTTTCTCCAGAATGAAGTCCTTGAACATTTGATGAAAAGGTCCAGCTGGACTCTTTTGATTTCATTCCTGCTTTGTGTGGTTTACTGCAGAATTTTGGCTCTGAGCATTTACCTTGTGATCAATGGTAACAAACCTTAAGGTGAAGATGGCTAGACAGTTTAGAGAAACACAAGCTAACATCATAGAAGGTGGTCAACTTTTGCAAGTGTGAAGGGTCATTGTTGTCCCTCCTACGGGAGATGAAGGCCTTGAGGAGAGTCATGCAGGAGGCCCTCGATGAGCATTGCTACTGCACTCTGAAGGAGTTCATTCTTCTTAACAGCGTTAAGTAGAAATCTGCTGGACAAACTAACACAGAAATATAATGTTCGGTAAAGCATTTTATGGCAATCAGTTACTTTATAGAAAGTTGGTTGAGGAGTTTTAATAGTGTTTTAATCATGTTTATACCATTTTCCATTACCTTCATGTTTTATACATGATGTACAGTACTGTGCAAAAGTGCTAGGCGTGCCACTTGAATGTGTGTTGAGAAGTACAGGTAGATTCTTATCTACCATCAGGGAGGTTTCTGGTTGGTCCCAAATTCATTGTGCAGTCTGAGAATGACCTCAAACACCCAATCTCAGTCATACACAACTATCTTCAGCAACAGATGGTCTGGTCCCCACAGAGCCCTCATCTCAACATGATCAAGTCAGTCTGGGAGGACATGCAGAGACAGTCAAAGTCTGCAGAACAACTATGGCCAGTTCCTCAAAATGTTTGGAAGAACAACCGACCTCTACCTTAAACTGCATGCAAGTTTGCATAAGAGAAGTGACGGTGTTTTAAAGGCAAAGGGTGGTCACACCAAATATTGATCTGACTGGGGTTTTTTTGTCTACTGCACTTTTTAGAAGGTTTATTGATTAATAAGTATTCATGGCATTATTTCTGGACCCATCCTTGCTTTATAGCATTTTTCCCACAGGTGCCTAATACTTTTGCACAGTACTGAACATACAATGCAAGATAACCTGAAATGAGGCGGAAGGTCCTGGAAGAATCCAAGCCTTGGCCTCATCCTCAGGTTATCTCAGGTTTCTCTTGACTTTGACTTGCTCTCAAACTTCGCAAGTGAGAAACACATACAGTACCAGTGAAAGGTGTGACTGCACCTACTGGAAACAAGTTTTTTTTTCACAAGTAATCTGACAAACAGATTTCAGCAGGAAACCAGCCAACCTGCCTTCCTAACTCTTCCACTGCAAATGAAGAGATGTAGAATATTATTGGACTAATTTGCATTCATTCTTCTGTCTAGTTTGTCCCCTTTAAGTATTGCCCAGGTGTACTCAAAGTTCTGATTATGTACCTGTATTAAACACTTTCATAGGAAAGTCAAATAAGGACTTGATGCATGATCAAGACTGGCGTACTACGACTCTGTGTTCATTGTTTGCTAAACACTGGAACATCCCAGAATCTCTCAGCTGGAGATTATTGATGGTTAATCTGCCTCCCTTTATTTCAATTCTGTCCTCACTTTAAAAAAATATACAACAATCATCAGGTACATGGGTCCTGAAAAGAACTTTTCCAATACTTTAATGCCTAATGTGATTAATAACTCTAAAGTGCACAGACCACGGGGGCATGTCGATCAATGGCATATGCCTCGTGTGTTCAATAATGCAGCTCATTGCATAACCTTTCTTCTATGGGAAATTTTCATCTCAGCGCTGCTCTCCAGAGCCTTGCACAGAACGATTATGCGTGAGTGTGTGAACTGGACCTTTGCTTTATTAAAAATCTTCAATAAAAGCACTTAAAAAGAGCATATGGGTAAACAAAAAATTTAGACAGGTTAAAAGACATGGCACAGCCATTTGTATTCATAAAGATAATACATTCATTTTCACAACTTCAGCCCAAGTACTTGGTTTTCACTAATAAGGCTGCTGTCTGCCATTAAACAAACAAACAAACAAACAAACTAGCTGGACTTTTTCTCCAAAGGAGCTCACAGTGTTAAGCTCCTTACAATTATTTACCCATTTTTACAGCTGGGTAATTTCTATTCTGTTGGTTAAGGGAAAATATCTTGCTCAAGGTTCCATTCCTTCTCACCTCCTGAGCCAGACAGACCCTATTCATTAGTTGGGGGTATGAGGAAGTTAGGAGCACCGTTTACCCTGAATTCCTGCAGAAGGGCTTCCTCCATGAGCACAGCGCCAACCTTCAAAGTCGGGACCCATTGCACATGCTCAAAATCTGCACAACTGACATCACTGGAATGTTTTTCCTTACCAAACACTTGCTTGCAAATGGTTTTGGATTACAGCAATATCTTCACACGTTCTAAGCGCAGACAATACAGTATATAGTCATAGTAAGAGGTAAACTGTGGGCTAAGGAGAGCCCTCGCTATAATATTCTTCATATTCTTTGCCCTTAGCCTGAGCTTCTGCAGTTAAGTGTTACATTACTGACTCTTTGGTCAGATATTTGCCCTGAATCGCGTTTGGTCTTCAGCTGGACGGCTGATCTTTGATAGAAAGTGTCCACAGCTATAGTTATTTCATCAATTGCATTATAGACATACTAAAAAATTGTACTTTCATATGAGATGATGCAAAATATTGTTTTTAACTCCTTTTCAAAGGAAAAGCAGTAAGTTGACATACAGGTAAACACATACAAGTAATTCTGCGTCATGTACAGTACTGTGCAAAAGTATTAGGCACCTGTGGGAAAAATGCTATAAAGCAAGGATGGGTCCAGAAATAATGTCATGAATACTTATTAATCAATAAACCTTCTAAAAAGTGCAGTAGACAAAAAAACCCCAGTCAGATCAATATTTGGTGTGACCACCCTTTGCCTTTAAAACACCGTCACTTCTCTTATGCAAACTTGCATGCAGTTTAAGGTGGAGGTTGGTAGGTTCTTCCAAACATTTTGAGGAACTGGCCACAGTTGTTCTGCACACTTTGACTGTATCCGCATGTCCTCCCAGACTGACTTGATCATGTTGAGATGAGGGCTCTGTGGGGACCAGACCATCTGTTGCTGAAGATAGTTGTGTATGACTGAGATTGGGTGTTTGAGGTCATTCTCAGGCTGCACAATGAATTTGGGACCAACCAGAAACCTCCCTGATGGTAGATAAGAATCTACCTGTACTTCTCAACACACATTCAAGTGGCACGCCTAGCACTTTTGCACAGTACTGTAATTCAAGCCATTGCCAAATTCTTTTTTGACATCCATCATGTTTGGCACAATACGGTAAACATCAGGGCAACACAAGACAATGATAATACATATCAGCTTAATAAGAACAGCAGTAACAACAACAACGCCAATAAGTTAATTACTGGTAACCTCTTGTTCACCGCAGGGTGGTTGAGAGAAACATATGACACAAGGGAGGACGAATCCTGGATGTTAACTCATTGCAGGGCAATCGCACATACTCATTCTCTTACACATGCGCACATTAAGCTGAATTTTGAGTCACCAGCAACAGTAAACAGAAATCCATACGGGCACAAAGAGGACATGCAAACTGTCTACGGATAGTGCTTGATTTTAGCTCATAGTCCCGGTATTACAGTACACCTGCACTACCTTCCGCACCACCGTGCTGCCCAATAAAAACAACGATACTGTGCTGCCTCACTGCTTGTCATCAGCAGCATTCCACATGTAAACCATAGCATCCTCAAAATTCATAAAACCGAGAAGTTAATTAGTACAAATGAACTCCAGATTATCTTGTTTTCATCATGCTCCTACACAGAATGGAAAAAGAGGACTTTATAATTAAGAGAATTGCTGTTTTAATTAGATTTGCCTGACTGAGCGCCAACAAAAAGAGATAACTAAATCCATAGCAATGGTGCCATTAGGTATTAATTATCTCCTACATTTAATTGGAGCATCCTTTTGGTCTCCTTTCTCATGCTAAATATGGCAATGCGCAAATGAAAGCCAAAACGGAAATTGTGTGCTGCAATTATTCAAATTAATTTAAAGTTTCAAAGTCTAAACAAAACGGAAGCACAAACTTTGTTTTCCGACATCAGGCCTGGCTGTTCCAGCCCGTATTGCGCACGTGTAACATTCAGAGAGACAGACTAACTCACATCTTCGCATTGTTGAGTAGGACATTGATATACATGGGACCTAATAAAGTTGAGGAAAGTTACCTGGATGCATGTTTTACAGATGGGTCTTAGCCAGACTGTAAGTTGTGGCAGTGTACTGTTAACTAAATGAGGTCCACGCCCTCCTAACACAGTGGGTCTATCTGTCCCAGTGCACGTTTCAATAGTCGTGCTGCACAGAAAGCTGGCGTCTCCCAGTACCTAAAGTGTGTGTTCAGGGATAGGTCTGAATATGGCTCAGGGTGTGTGGAGGATGTGCATTCTGCCACGGTGGTAGCACACAAAGTCTGCGAGCCGTAGGGTTTAGCACAGACTTTGATGGGCAATTGTATGGGTGAGTGTCCCAGCAATTCTGAAGTGGTCTCACCCATGTTTGTACAGAGACTCGGGTAATTGATATCAGAATTGAAAAAAAAGACACAGAATCATCCTTTTGTTATCAATCCTCACTTTCTTATTGACATAACTACCGAGATACCCTGACAACACCCTCATGCCACATATACGTGACACATTCTGGTGGTGGGCAAACCTGTTCTGAAACCCCCCGCTAATCACATTCATACCAAACCACAAAGGAAGGCCTACAAGGCCTGGAGACTATCAGCAATTGCCAGGCCATCTGTGGCAGGGCCCCTGTGAAGTTTTTCTCCTCCCTAAGGTCACACTTCAAATACATGTTGAAGAAAACAGTGACAGTTCACTTTCATTCCACCCCTTAGCATTTGCAAGTGGTGGCCGCGAATCCAACTGGACTTGAGAGAACTTAACTTATCCCACCTACTATTTGGTGATGGAGCCTAACTCGTTTTGAGATGGACCCTAGCTTGCAGAAATGCACCTACGCTCCCCGTGATAGGATAATATTTCACAGCTAAGCTTAACCGGTGCATGTGGTAAAAGTGTATCATTCACAGATGGGGTCTGCCTCAGCCAATGCATGCTATTAAGAGCATACCGTAAAACACAAGCTGTCCCCTGGACAAAGTCTGACCTCAGTAGTCCTCAGGTACAGTCCGGCATCCTCTGGTTCAAAACAGGAGGTCAACGGTATCCCATAGGAGTTCTTGACTCCTACTGCTCGTCTACAAGCAAGGATGCGAACAACAGAGGTCCAAATTACATTTGCTTCTGTGACAGCTCATACAGGCAACAAACCATTTGTAAGGAAATTGCTTTGAGCTGACAGTTTCAAAGTGTGCACCCTTCTCAATGTACAGGAATTGAGAGTGAGTCATTTTTCCCCCTTAAATATCCACACACGAGAGAGCAGGAGACTTGATCATCAGTCAGTTTACTGTCGTGTACATTATTCTCCTAATGGGTGATTTAAGTAAAAGTGTTAGACATTTACTTTCCCAAGGCAAAGCACTCTAGTTTTGCAGATGATCCCTTGGCAACAGAAATACCGTCACCAAAGTGTGCTTACATGTTTAGCTTATATTCTCCCATCCCAGCTGTAGGGTGTAGTGATAATTAAAAGACTGAATTTATTCAAGGCACAAGGCAAACTGTAATCCATATTGTCTTTGAGATGCATACAAAAAAGATTTGTAACAATACAAGTAATGCAGTTGAACCATCCCTGTGCAGAACCACTGGTGTTGGTGAGGAGATTGTTGGTCATAATGTTTTGCACCACATAGATTTAGCTACCAACATATGATGTCTCCATTTTGGCAATTTACAGGGTTCCTGCAGGAACTCTGGCTTTCTGTTCAGGAGTATTTGAGCTCTAAAAGCAGACAGTGATCCGACACGTCATATGCCGTCAAGCCAAAGTCAACTCACAGCAACCACTGGTTGCGGGTGGTTTCCATAGCACAAGGAGAGCAGAACATCACCTTGTCCCTAGATGTTATTGTTGTTTTACAAGGGCCATAAACAGGGGGAAACATGCCAACTTCACACACTTTGACTTCAAAAGCAGCAAAGCAGTGGCTTATCCCACTGTGCAACCACATCCTTCATAATGCAGTGCCTTCACTTCTCTACGGTTGCACTACTGCACGCAACCGACTGGTTTAGTAGGTCAGGTTTCAGTTGGTACTTTTTCAACTCTTAGCTGGAACAAAAACAGGCACACAAGTTCACCAGGGTCATGGAAAGCAGTGCTTTGGTAAAATCCTGATTGTCTTTGCTCCAATAACGCAGAAGTCGATGGAACAGAATTGGTGCGTCCATTGCCGAGAAGACTCTTTTGAACCGAATGGATCACTCTGATGAACCACTGGGTCTAGTTATAAAAGCCTGTCACCTTTCACTCACACCCGAAGCATTCACTAGTTTTTCAAGTCCCAAAAGGAATTGGTGGAGGAAAGGGATGCTATGGAAGAAACTTAGTTTGAATGAACTAGTTTTCTTTTTCAGCATAAGGTTAAATATTTGGTGGGCGCAACATGGGAATCGTTTAATGGATGCATGCAAACACACAGGTGCACATATTAACATTAATGTGCACATTACACAATATGTTATAACCTCTCCTGCAAATGTTTTAGCCTTAATGCCGCGGCTTCACTGGGCTTTACCAGAACAGCTCGAATCTAAACATTTCCGAATTGAATCCAGGGAACTTGCCATATAATCACTGATAGGCTATTTCACAAACCTAATAGTACTGGTGACGAAATGCTAAAGCAATCTGAAATGTGGCAGCAGGTGGACTGGTGCAACTGAACGATCCTGGTTTGAATACAACCTCCTGCTGTAGTGCCTCTGATCAAGGTATTTACTGAGGTTTGCGCCGCTAGAAATTGCCTCGCTGTATAAACTGGTAACTCGCTGCAAGCAGCTCAGTGTACAACATTATAAGTTACTTTAGACATAGTTGTTAGTTAGACATAATACATAATAGATGAGGAACGAACAATTATAACAACAACAACAACATGTGACTGTGTGTATGTGGCCACTTTGCAGCAGGTTGCTGTCTTATCTTAGGTGTAACTTTAGGCTGAACATGATTCTGGGATAGGCTCCAGACCCCCGCGACCCTGACTAGGGTAAACTGGTTAAGAAAAACGGATGGATGGATAATGATGTAATCTCTGCATCTATGGAATTAACCTCCTAGCTCTCCAGGGCGGCATGGTGACATAGTGTGCAGCACTCTTGTTCCAAAGTAACCGGGCTGTTAGGGGGTAAACTTGAATCCGACTCAATCCCTGCAGAGTTTGTATGGGAGGCTGTCTGGGTGGGTGTCCTCCCACAGTACAAACACGTGTGTTTCACGTTCATTGGTGACTGCAAATTGCCCAGTATGTGTGCATGTGTGGAGTTACCCTGTGATCTTAGTGCTTAGTGGGTTCACGTGGCTGGGATCCAGCCCAGAACACGCAGTTACTGGAAATCAGTGGAGAGCAACTCTGAAGCAATACTTCTAAAATAACCCCGGCAAAAGATAAACTCAGTAATTACCATCCGCACTGTGGCTGTGCACCTGTACAGCATCCAAGTGCTGAATGTGCTGTTGATTTCCTTACAATGCTGTGAAATGTAATTACAATATACCATATTCCTCAGTAGATGTCCTCTGTGTGACAGACTTTGCAGAAGGATTTTGTTTGGAACAAACATTAATATTCTAGCTGCCTGAGCACTTGTGTCATCCCCTATGTCACCGGTGTTTGCGGTCGACTGAGCAGAACCACGTCAGCAAGACCAAAACTACTCCATTACCGATGTTCATACACGGACTCAGCTGGCTGCTAACTTTGTTCTGATAATTTCAAAAGGAAATAGAGATTCAGCAAGAATGCAAATATTGTAAAAAGGCAATTCAAGGTGGACCACCATCTGGGTACTGACATCCTTATACTGCTGCCCTTTGTGACAATGATGTTTCTTGCTGGCCTGTTTTTTTTTTGTGTGTACAAAAAACCATAAATCTCACTGTGGTTCAGTGAAATTCTGTTCACTGTGTCGTATGTTTCACGCATAATTTTCTAGGCAACATTCAACTCAAATATGACTTTATTCCTAACCGCCTCCTTCTTCTGCAAGTTGGACGCTATGGTAGGGGCGTCGCATTTAAAGTGTGCCTATTGTGGCAGTAGAAATCTTCCAAACACAATATACCATCATTATTTTATGCAAAGCAAAGATTATACATTTTACGGAAATCCGAAAAAACAGGCGATTTCACAGTCGACTCAGCAAAGAAGGCTTTGCCATTGTAAGCATTACGCTCTTTTCTGAGCATTTTAACAGGAACAGGTGGCATTAAATAGTTAAATACTTTCTCAAGGGTAAAACAGCAGGGGTCCTCCTAGCTTCTGAAGCCTCAGGAGGGTGACAACCATCAGCTCTGGCTACTTAATGGTTGAATGTGACGCAAATTCGCAAGAAGTGGCAAATACTGCTGCTATATACTCAGGTACTTTGTTTACTTTTTTAAAAATAAAAGCATTACTTTCTACAGCACAAAAGAGGGTTTCTCAACAATCTGCGCCTTGATAAACCTGTCTGTACAGAATAAGAAGTTACGGGCTTGACTGATTCAATCATCTTTGTTCCTAAAAGAAGTAATTTAGACTATTTGTATGGCTGTACAGTTTCTGCTTAAGAATCTGAAGTAGAAATTGATGCAAATACCGATGGGCCGTCATCTACATCCCTCAGTCTGAATGCAGTTTAAACTTCATAAATGCCAACGAAAACCAAGACACTTAAACAGAGACTTCAGTTACACAAGTATGAGAAAACCAGATTAATCTCAGTAACCAGTCTGCTCTGTGAAATGTTGTTTAACACCAATCTCAGAGGCACATCAAACGTGTAAAGAAAAAAGCCAATGTGGACAGACTGGAAAGATGAGGAGGAGCGAGAAAAGGATGGAAAGAAGGGTGGTGCCAACAGCTAGTAGCTATTGATTTTAACACAAAGCGAGTAAATATCATCGTGCTGGTCTGGAACTGTAATGGCTGGAGGTGTGGCGCACTGCGAGAGCCACACGAGCTGCCAACGGAGATAAACGTTGCTCTTCAGTCACATTCTGCATGCTTCGTGCTGACAGGTACCCTTTTCTTCCTCCCTCTGTGACGCTTCCCCCGCTGAGCCTCAAAGAGACATTCTGCAGATGTACACAAACTTTATGATTCAGCAAAATAAAGAACGTCTATTCTCAGAAGGTCTGTCAACCTTTCGGGTAAAGTTAAGAAAAAGCTTGCTGAGAATTGTAGGGCCTAGAGAGTTAACACAGACATAAAAGTACTGGAGCAGAAGCATCAATGGGGCTGTACAACAGTTAAAGTGTGTTACCTCCAGAATGGGTCTATAACAACAGAGATGTACAGCCACAGCACAATAGATGTACAGTGAATCTAAAACAGTACAGTTATAGCGCCTCTGGAGAGGTTCTACAGCAGCATGGGTGCAGGACCTTCAGAATAAGTCTATAACAGCTCAACTGCTAGACATTCGAGAGGGGATCTACAGCAGTACAGGAGGTACCACTGGAGGGGGTTTGTACCTGTCCTGGTACAGTACCTACAAAGTGGGGTTTTGTCATTTCAGGTACAGCACATCCACAGTGGGCTGCTCCAGTAGGTGGAAGTCCTGGGCTCACCGCTGAATAGTTGCTAGATTAGCAGGGTGAGACCTGGATTGTGTTCTCATTTTTATGCATTGACAGAAACCATTTCCCACTTGGTGTTGCTTAAGATACACAGCGTCTGGGTCATGATCACTTTTCATTAAAAGCTGCTTTAAATGATCAGCGCGGAAAGCCATGTTCACGACCCAGACATTCGGAATTATACAACCCCATCCCCTGGAGGATGCAGACAAACATTAATGATATTAAAGTCACAACAAATTTAATGAAAAGCACTTCAGTTCAGCTTCAGCTCTGATCTGTGCTGTGAATGCTCCATTTTGAACCATAGGTTGAGAATCATATTCGTGATTAAAACTATGGAGAGCTACTAGAAATTTTTACATCAGACGAGCAAGCTAAAAAGATCGGGGCTTTAAAAAATTTGTAGCAGAAGGAGAAGGGCAGTGGAAGCCTTACTGTATGGCAGATACTTTTAACCAAACCTACTGTGACACGGAATGAAACAGTAGAAACAGAAGAGCTTCAGCACCTAGGATGGCTCTGGTGCGCCGGTCAGATCAGCACCAGGAGCCGTCCTCATCTCACCTCCACTGTTGCCAGGACCCCCATTACTTTCCTTTATAAGTTGAAGAGAAAGAGAAACAACCCACAGTCACCCTCAGTAAAGAGGTGACACCCCATCTTGAGATGTTTGCTTTCTTCTGATCAGGCCCAACCCAGCATGGACAATATTATTCTGGGCAGATCTGGAATGTTGAGGTTTTCAAGCAATAAGTTTCATTAATTACTTTCATTGTTGTTTTTTTTGGGTTTTTGCTCCTCACTCACTCACTCCCCCTCTGGAAACAATTACAACCCAAAGAGCTTCATAAATATGGACCATTTTAAAACCGATTCCGAAATTTTGAACCCCTATTTTTTGGACACTGTTTAAAAAAAATTTAGCCTTAAAAAGTTTATTCTCCTTGTTCCACATATTTTTATCCACCATGCAATCACAGGATAAAGAAAAATACGGTAAACAATGTACTGTGCCAGTAACTTTTCATTTTACACAGATTATTGTTACTGAATAATCTTACAGCGTGAGGCATCTTGCTGATCTTTATGCAAAGTCACAGGTGTAGAACACAAAATACCAAACAACATAATACTGTAGCCAAGTAAAGGAATTATGGATAATTATGGATCATTTTGCAGTTTGCCGGAATACAGTAAGTCGGTAGAAATATCTCAAGCAGATGTTCCACCTCTCAGTCAGACCTTGCACCTCACTCTAAACAATGATGCACAAGCTGCCCACTGGCATGAGGTACGGAAAGGCCATCCGGTTGTAAAGACCTTTCGATCTCTGGCGTGAAGCAGAGCGAAGATTAATCTGCTGCCCTAGATTAAGTGGCCATGTCTTCTTGTCTGTGGTGACTTCTCAGCTGGAGCAGAGTTATTAGATCATTGAACAATCCTTCAACACCACGTGTCTAGTGGTGACCACCTGAAAACATTGATCTCTTTTACATTAAAGTGGAAACAAACCTTTTAAAGAATACGTTTTCTTCCTTTTGCCGCCACGTCATTGGAAGTTGCGTGAACGTTCCTGGAGCAAGAAGCTGCTAAGCCTCGTGTCTCATAAGATTTTGTAAATACAAAACTTTTTTTCTGTTCTTCACACAATATCCTACATGAAACATGCCTTCTTCTGAAAAAAATGAGTGTTTTTCACCACAAGCTGCATTTTCAGTCTTTAGAATGCAGCAGCCTGACTTGATGTGTCTCAAAATTTGGTTGACCAAACAAAGGCGCGATTGTTTACATTGTCATCAAAATGATAATGTTCAAGAGATAATGTTTGTGTTTTTTTGGGTTTTTTTTGCAAACAAGGGGGTATGAGGACCATCTACTGTAAAAGTATCTCTAAAACGAATCTCAACTCTGTCAAAATTGAATGTTAATTACAAGCTTCTTTGAAGCCTTGAAAGAGCTCATCCGAAGACACGAGTGAAACCCTGCTTTTCAAAGGAATAATCATCACCATAATAATAATCAAACCATCAGTGTCATGAAAAGGCAAGTACTTCGTTGCTTGAATAATGAACCACCCTCATGACTGCAGTCGCCCCGCCGGTATTTTTGATCCATGATATACAACGTATGAATTACACGTATTACACTGATCCACAGGCTTGACAAAGGGCTTCCCTTTTTTTCCTTAATTTTTTCACAATGTCACATGGAAAAGTAATGTTGGAGGGCCAGCTACTAGCAGGCTGACTTCAGAGGCAGTAAAAATAGATTTAAGGGCTGCTTTTCTCTCAGGTTGTCGCACCGTCGAGGTGACGCTTCAGTCGCACATTAATTTTTCATGGCTGAGGATACAGCGTGAGCAAATTTCACAGCTCATCATTTCAAAAGACACTCTTTCTATCAGATGATTGGAGACCATCTGGAAAAGCATTCCTGTGGGTGATGGGATTTTGCCCTGGGTATCAAATGAAAGCCATGTCAGACTAATGCTAAGAAACAGGCTTACTGCTAATCGCGGACACTGCTAAGGGCTTAACATACATCAACACAGCAATTATCCTGAATGACTAATAGGTGGTTCAATTATGAGGGCAGGGAGATAAATTGTGTTTCTTTTTTCTTCTTTGGACATTTTATTCCACGTGCAAATTGTGATTTACAGTATATTTTGTGTTTATCTGTTACCAAAACAAAGATCAATGAACTCAATGAGCTCCTTCTGGTCTTTAAAAAATGTCCAGATTCAAGAACCTGGGTCTGGGTTGCATAAACTGAGAGCAGGGTAGGATATGATGGCGAAGACTGAACAATTAAGGACTTTACCCACATGGAAGGTGTACATTTGAATCCCTGCTTGGAAGCCATACACTAATACGTGCCATCATGTTAGTGTCCCTCTGGTGTCAACTAAAGCCAAGTCTTTATACATTCTTCAAGTATCACAACATCATACCCTGATGCAGCAGCAGCCTAAGGCATGGATCACACAGCTGAAGCCTGAGGGTGGAATATGGAAACATATTAAGGATCTACTTACTTTCACATTAACCTCTCATCCTTGGAAGGGTCATCCTGGTCTGGAGTGTCTAGGGTAGGAAGGGCAGCCATCGTAAACCTTGCAGGGGAGCCACACAAACACTTGGAGTCACCAACTCATCTGAAACGTGTCTTTGATCTGCAGAAGGCAACCCACACAAATGCAAACTTCACACAGATTTGAAACTACACCCAAACGACCCCGTTGCTCTGAGTCAGCAACACTACCCACTGCATGACCGTGCTGCGCCCCCCCCAAAGAACCATGCTAAAATGATTATACACTTCACTGCATAATTCTGCTGTCTCTTAATGTCATTACATTCTAACCCCCTCTTGTTCTCTTTCAGTTCCTTTGTACTTTGCACAAGCTGCAAGTGCAGATTGTTGACCCTTGTCCCCTGGTGACCAGTGGTGAGAAGAGCACTCCGTGTGGCTGGGAGCTGAGGACCCCCTGCCACGATGATGTGATCAGCTCACCTGCGGCTCGACATCACTTTATTCTGCTTTCACTGTCCTACACGGTGCTGCCCTTAGCAGTATAACCTCTCCTAGCTGCTTCTGCCACTATTTTTCAATGTTTAGAAGCTGCTGGGACTTGGACCCCAGAGGTTTATTTTCCTCTTTCACTTCCTGGTTGGGAGTTTTTTTGTTTTCCTCTCGTCAGTTGCCAGCAGGTTTACCGTATTGAACGTATACCCTGTATAGCTGCTCTTATTACACGTGCAATCTCTACCCACAACCTCACTATATACCTGTTATATCTGCTCTGTTGTCTTCTGCTCCTCTTCAGCTCTGATTCACTGTGTGAAAAGAAGCCTCTATGAAAACAAACCCAATTGAATCGAACTGATCAGATGTAGAGCCTTAACAGCATTGCAGATCTGTGACCAGGTTCAGCGTTTCACTTCGCTTTTACAGTTGATAAAGATCTGACTGTCGTCGGAGGTCAAAGGAAAAATTATATCAGTCTCCTCCTCACTGAGGAAAATCTTTTCCTCCTATAAACAGGGGCAGGTAGCTGGATTAGGATGTAGCATGAAGATAGTGTCCTAACCAACAGTATACCTTCATTCATTTATACATTCAGTCATTATCAAAACCTGCTTGTTGTCATGCAGGGTTATGGTGGCGCAGCACCAATTCCAGAATCGCAGGACATGAGGCATTGGGGTACCCTGAATGAGTAATCACTTACACTTACTAAGGGCAATTCAGTCACCATTTTACCTGAAACATGTAGACTTGGGGAGGAAACCAGAGCACAGAGATTAAACCCACACAGGTAGAATTTTCAAATATTGTACAAAATAATTTGGATTCAAAAGTCACGTCCGAAATGTAAGCCCAGCTCTATCAAGCACCAGAAGCACCCTCCGAGCTTCACAGAAAACCTTCTTATGTGAAACTGTGCCATATGGAACGGTCCTGAGACTCCTTCCTGTAGAACTGTGAGTATATCTATCTGTTTTGTTTCTACTCCTGAGCCCCACAATCTTGGGAGTACCTGTCACTTCAGAGAAACATTATTTCACTGGTGCCTGTGCTCCCGCCACAGAATACAAATGATTATTGTACCAGTTGTGTCTGAATAAACACACTCACAGTGAGCACCCAGCCTGCAAAGACACACTCATCCGCCATATGTTTGAATTAGGTCTTAGTGTCAACAAAGGAGAGAAAGCATTAGCAATGCTCGCCAGTCATGCCAGAAGTGCGTATGGAGGATTTTCCGATTAAACTAGTCAATTCGCGGACTTCGCTTGGCCACTACAGAGTGTAGAAGTGAATTTCACTCTGACGTTTGTAGGACGGAGTAGATGAATCAGTTTTGAGCAAACAGAAATGAATGAACTGAAGATGATTCCTTTGTTTGCTTCCATGATTCCTGTAGTGTTTTTTCCCCCATGCAAGTAATGTTATCAGAAAATAATTTTCTTCCAGCAGCTGAATTAGTTTTTTCAGTCACTTCAAGCGGTAGAAGACAATGACGATAGCAACATACGTAGTCGAAACATTTAACAGCAGTTCAAACTGTTCCTGTGATAAAGGGTTTTTCTCAGCACAGATAATCTCGCAGTGGCTAACTCTACCAGACAGTTAGAAAATGGGAAAACGTTGCATCTTACTTTATTCGATTTCAACCCTGGAAAACAAACACAAATCTCGATGGTGTGCATTTCAGGAAAAAAAGGACCGAGGCTTCCACCGTTTTCTGAGCAGCACAAGGCAGGCAGCAACAGATTTGCTCCTCAAACATGGCAACCAACTGAGAGTCAGTGGTGCAGAAAGTCATAGACGGACAATCACTGGAAGGACACTCAGCCTTTATAGTTGAATAACATCAGCAGATTCCCCTTCTTGACCTCTTTATCCACAATGACTCCCATTTCTCTCGGTAACACGTTTGGAATTGTTAGCACTCGGTATCCCTTTGGATTAGACTTTTACCTACCTTCAGAATGTGACTCAGCCCCCTAATCCTCACCTTTTTGCAAACCTAGTTTATTACTGACCTTTTGGTTGTCAAACACTTGACTGGATTATGGCAAACAGACACTGAGTTAACAGCTGCCAAGATGTTTACTGTGTTCCTACCGAAAGAATGTTCACCCGATCCTTAGGAGGAAAAAAAGCCAGCTTCGAGTACACAGCGCCTCACTTATACACCAAAACGCATTTCAAACCTGCTTCCCATATCCCATCAAAGATTGCGAGAGGGCTACAAAAGACCCATTCGAGAAGTGCTCTTAGAGCCCTCTTAACCAATTTGATGTAATACTGACAAACAGAGCAGAGGACACATTCTTTCTTGCAACTCAGTCCCTCTTTGGACCTCAATCGTTGTGTTTATATTTGAAAATAAAGGCATAGAAGATCGTCAATTAAGTGTTCTCTTCACTCCCGAGTACCACAACATCCTTTAATAGGTAGACTGGGCTAAATTTGCCCATCTTCTACTTCAATTCATTTTATAACAAATAGGCACTGCCAAATAATGGCTTCTTTCAGCCAGCTTTTTAGGGAGCGTCACGGATAGAAGTTTTATTTATTTATTTATTTCTTTTTGGGCAAATCTCTAACCTTGGAAAGGACAGAGCCCGATCAGCCTAATGAGACAGGAGCACAGTGCCTGGAGCAAGTCCACCCATCACAACCCTTACAAACCCTGCAATGGGAGGCCATGGAAAACTGCTCAGAATTTGTCCTTTGAATATAAACAATTAATAATTCATTTTTTGTGCATTGTGGGTGCAGGTATAGGTGTGCGAGGGAGGCCTGGGAGGGGGCAGGATGCTGCTTGCTGCGCTCAGTACACAGAGCAGCTGGAATGTCAAAGCAGAACTAAAGATGGTTTCAGCGACTGGGAAACAGCTTATGTAGAGAGTGCAGCTGCAGAGCTAGGCCTCAACGTTGCTACACAAGTCATCTCATGTGAGGGATTATGTTGTTGACCTCTGCAGGTGGGCAGAAGCGAGGATTGTTTCCCATGAAATATATGTGCTGTCGGCAGAAACGTGTTTGAATACTTGCACAGCAAACGAACAGAAATGGAGGGAAGACCAGCAAATTACGACTTTTCACATTCAGTAATACTGTTTTCATCCTGTTTTCATCCTCAATCATCAGATTCTTGTTCAGAGGACATTTTAAAAGTGTAGGACTAAGTTTTTTCTGACGGAGCAAAAAAACATAATAGAAAACATAATAGAAACTGCATTTTTGAACACTTTTGCAGTAGAAGCCTTGGCCTGGAAGTACAGGTGGTCTAGACAGGATCACACTTTCTTACACGGAAGTTAGAGGTTGATTCTCACTGCCAGCACTGTAAACCGGCATCAGAAGCACAATTCAGACCTTGGCAAATGTATAGGTGTTGAGTAGGACAAGCTGTGAAGATCAGTTTGCTCATTTTCAGTGGAACTCCTATGTAAAGTGGCTTTCGGTGGGAGGACAGAGATCCCTTCTCACCACTGGCTGCTCCTAGTAGAACCACTACAATAGCTACTCAGTACAGCAGATGGTGGCCAAACTGAATTTTTATCAAACTCTTAGCGAGAGATTTAAAAGATTCAAAAAACATTCTCATATAGTTGAAAGACGCAAACGCAGTACACTGGTGATTAACTTTTTTTGCGTTTCTTACATTAATTTGCTGCTGAAATAGATTTTCAGACTTCTAGGGCAATGCTAAGGTATCGGGGGCTCGACAAGGTAAAATGTCAGGGCACAGAGAACGAGGCAATAAAAGGACACGGCATCATTTTGGGCGCGATTTCAATGTTCGTGACATATATCGCACTGATAAAATACAATAAAATCCCTTTTTATGACCTCGGACAGATTTGCATCATCGGACGATGATGTCATTTCCCAGAATTAATTAACCTCGGTGTAAGGAGTTAACTAGGAGCAGCAAACCGTAAAATATATCTACCAGAGCAGCTGCAGGACCAAACACATCGTGGGACTAAATTAGAAAGTGTTTAGTGTTCTAAATGAATGAATGAACAAACGGACGGATGAATGAATGAATATTTAAATAGATCAAATGTGTTCCACCCTGTGAAATGACAAATTCAGGCTTAGTGTACCTGTAAATATGGAGATATATTTGATAACTGGTCAGCTGTTAGGATGTCTGGGTGGATTGAGATGTTCTCCACGGACAGTGGAGGAGCCAGCAGTTGGACGATGCCATGGTTACCGAGAGGTCACTCAGAAGAGACTTCATAGACGTGGAGGCATAGACCCGCTTCCCTAACAGGTGGTTTACACATTACAGCACCTTTCAAACGTGTGGGGACACCTGGGAGAAATTATTTTGGGGAAATAAGTGGAGAAAGTCTGAGCTGGAAGCCTCATGTTCCCGGTTCTTCTGCAGCATGACACAGGACACTTGTAGGTTGTTTGACCGTCTCTTTTGTCCAGTTCAGTTCATACAGGTGTGGTCACTCCTCTCACCGGACCTGGACAAAAAGACATCACTCTTAGACTGTAACAAAAGCTACTGAGATTAACACGAGGAAACTGTAACTGAAACTGTAACCTTTTACACTGTAACCTACACTTACCAGTTGAGGAGAAAAGCAGTAAAAGGCTCATGGAGACCAAGCAGTAAAAGGCAAAAGTCTAACGAGGGACACATTCCCACCTTCTCCTCACACAGGTGGAGAAACGCAGTACAGAAGGGAAAATTAAAAGAACTGCAACATTTCAGCAGAGTTTTTCCCCAGAAAAGCGCAAACGCTTATGTTTAAACCCCAAATCTTTAGTAAAAAAGGGTTATAAAAATTCTCACAGTAATCTAAGTATAATATTAAAGTAGCGTCATAACGGTGAGAAAATCAGAATCTCCCACTTTGCTTAAGTAAACAAATGAAAGACAAAGCAGACATTAAGCTTCAGGCCTTCAAAATTAAGACGTCACGGCTACTTATTAGCCTAAGAATGGTAAAAAAACGATTTAAATGGAGCAATAATGTTTTCAGGTGTTATGTTACAAGGTGTATATCAATGTACTGCGTGGGTCTGTGCTGCACGTTTTGATTTCAGACACTTTTTTAGTGACATTTCAAAAGCAGTAATTATAGTTCAATATGTGCTTTTTTCACGGGGAAAATGTCTGCGAACAAAAGCTTTGCGGAATAACAGTCGATGAATGTAATCAAATTCTTTTGTCCGGAACAATCCCAATGAATCAGTCATTTTTACATTCATTATTGCTTGACTGTTGCCACCTGGATTTCAAACAGCTTATCTTAGTTACCTCATCTGATCTTAATGAATTTAACTCGCGCAACCCGCGTTAATCTGTCCCGACGTCAAGGTTAAAGGTTCGCTTTTTGTTATTCCGCGCTAACACGGGCGTACGAGACAGAGCAAAATACCGGTTTCTCCCGAACTGAAGTGCACAGCGCCGTAGACAAACAAGACAACAGCAGAGCATAAATAATGAACGTTTGACGAAACAGTTTCTTTCACGTAAACTGTGACCTAATGCGGTTCTCAATGGCGCCTATAAGACGAACAAATAAACTCGGGTTTTTTTCCCACATTTTTACCGCACATTTTTCAATGTGGTTGCCTTGGAAAACTCAGTCCATCTATGAAAACCGCATACGAATGGAAAATTACATTTATACACGTGAGTAACAATGTGCCATTAAAAAATAACATGTCAATCCAGTCTAATTCATCTCACGCTGAGGGTGATGTATGAGCCACATTGATATCTATTATTTATTTAGCGGATGCCGTATATTAAAGGGTCGCTATTTGTATGAACGCAGTACTTGCGTGGGCAGAAACCGTAAGTATGATGAAAATGGGAAATTAACACTGGACGTTATTTGCTATCCTCTGCTCTTTACTTCACAGGCGTGAGATGTTTTCTCTTGTCGATATGAGCGAGATAGAGATTAAGACCCCCCAGACTGTCATAAAAGGAATCATATTGTCTAATGCGTTAACTGCGGTAAAGCCTTCGTCAGTTTCTCCGAAGAAAAGAGCAGCGCCTGGCAAAAGTATTCAAACCCCTTGAAAGTTGTCAACATTGCCGACATTACAGTTCATATTTGCACATATTTTTCCAGTAAATATTTTTACTGTAAACTCGCAGCTCTTCACAGTAAATTGTTCGAGTCAAAACAAGTCATTTGTTTGCAGTTGAAGTCCTCTGTAGACCTTTAAACGCTCTTTTTGATGAGGTCACGGAACGTCGGCTGTTCGCTTTGACTCGCTAGCAAAGAATTGTATTTTAAAGCCCTGGTCAACAACTGAGGCTCCTTCTGTAAGCGTGTGAATGTCTGAGATGTTTAACTTCTGCCAGCTTTAAAAATGAACAATTTATCTACGCAGTAATTCGGGACAATTTGAAGCATCTGGACACAATTCTTAGAAAGTTATTAGACAATATTGTACGACCATCTGACCTTCAGCCCCTGTCTGTTTGTAGAAGAACATCTTGGGGTCTCTGCCTGCATGTTTTGTTGTGACCCATAAAAAAGGGAACAAGAAAGGACACAACAGGCTGTACTGTCTTAGACAGCGCAGGCACATTGGTTCACATCCCCTACAATGAAATGATTGTCACGAGCTCTTTTAGCCACCGGGTTATTCAACTCAGGTCCAGTAAAAAGCACTTCTGGGGGTCCTTCTTACCTTCTTATGTGTACACACATTATTATTATTATTATTATTATTATTATTACTGTTGTTGATGTTTTTGTTGTTCATTCTTCACATAATTTCTAAATGATAGTGGCTGTTACTGATACCACCTGTTGTATTTCTGTACTTTTTGACCAGTCCCAATTTAAGGTGCCACTGACCTGGTTGGGACCTGAACTAAATTTAAAATTATGAAGTGTTGCGAACAGTTCAGTTTATTTAAAACTCACAAAGAGACCGAGATAAATAATTGCTGAGGAGTATGATAACCAAATGTATTCAGCACTGTAAAAGGTGGCATGTTAACGCCAGGTAAAGCACAGGTTCGCCTCATCACAAGAAGATATCAGCGGGATTCTTCTTAAAAGAACTTGAAGGAAGCAGTCATCACCAATGTATAATTCAATATATAAGCCAATATATGATTAAAACAGTCTAATAAGCTAATAATAAGCAGTCTGAAGTGTCTTATGATGCTAAATGGACACTGAAATGAATGTTTGGTAACATTTGAGAGGATCCACACAAAAATCCATGTTGAGTGAGGACCACGTGCCAGCTGTATTACTGTATATTGTATGCCCTACAGTACACAGACATTTCTTCTTACAAAAAAATACACACACACACACACACGCACACACACACACACACGTACATATCAGATGTACATATCAAAACCCATTTGTGGAACACCTTACCTGCCAGGCAATACCTGAATGGCAGAAGGATTAACAGTTCCCATGGCAACAACATCTTTTATTTCCAAGGTCAACATTTTTTTTTCCTCCCTGTCTCCCATCCAAATGCCAGGGAGTAGAACATTTCTTGTGCAAATTCTACTCTTTTATCTCTGGACAAAGACAGCAGGAATTGACGGTGTGGCGATGATCGATTTGCAAAAGGACCTGTTAAAAAGAGGAGCTCGGATGTGGGGAGGGAGGCCGTCGATAATTCAGCTGTCCAAATAAGAGGAGCAAGGGCAACACACTTGGGGAGGGACCGGCAGGCTGCCCCATGGTGCTTATATTTAGCGTACACATCTGTAGAACTGCTCTGCTGCCCAGGAGTCTGTACAGAAGTGACCACTCAAAGGCTTACAGAAGCTGAGACACTGGTACATCTCCTTGCCAGTGGCAAAGTTTGGATTTCTCAAAAATTATTACACTCATCGTATTTATTGCTGTCAACGGCTCGGCAATAAAAGCCCATAACCCCTTTCTCTTCGCTCCATAAAGACTTTTAACTACACCGACATTTGGAACTGAGGAATATCAGAGAAGACGGGTAGGAGAGACGTCTGCAAACTTAGCAACACCCTTCGGTAGCATCGTGACAATATAGTTTTATGCAATTTGGGAAAGAAGTTGCCGGACTACTGGTGGGCCGACTGTGATGATGGAGAACGGCCGGCTGCCGGCGCCCTGATTTAGACTGAGGGAACAGTGGGGTGTCCCGGGTCGAATGCAAAGTTTATTAGGTTTCAGCAATTATTCGGAATTGACACGGAAACGGCAAGACTTTGCAAAGGTGACGCTGCCTTCACGGACACACTTTTCTTTGATCTGTTTAATTAAATTCTCTTCAATTAAATGTCCGGTTCTGCATTCCATTAATCATATTTATTTTTTTTAAACATTATGGGGTATTTGGCCGCCTTAAGCCATCAGTTTTCAGTCTCCGAATGATGTACTTAATTTATGAACTATAGATTAACTTGACATCACCAAAATGATCCTTGAAACGCTGTTATGTTTAAGCCAAAAATGTTCAAATAAATTGTATCATTCGCACCTTCCAGGCATTTACTAGAGCCAGTTATATTCTAAGTTGTTACCAAGCTCCTTCTTGGTTTTGTGCCAGTAGGTTTGGAAAGTCATCAACACAAATTTCTCACCAGGGTCACGTGCCAAAATATTACAGACTTGAGATAATTAAGCTCCTATTAATAAATCCTGAGGTTAATCCAAACCATTAGAACAAATTACAACATATACACCCTTCAACAAAAATGCCATTGAAGCATTTTTAAAAAATGTGCAAGAAAATTAAATTTGGTTCTTAGCCTTTTTGCTGCGAGCAGCACCATCCAAGTCCATGTATTTCCTATCTCTTCACTTGACCCCAAAATCTACATCTACGAAAAATTCCTTTAATTTCCGTTCTCAGGTACACAGTTATACAACACCACTGCCTCGACACCCATTTCACCTGCTCTGACCTTCGTTTTTGCTCAAGTCAAACTTGTTAGAGCCATTTCAGTTGGTGCAAATGAAACCCTCAAGTGACTTGAGTTAATATGACGCTCGAGGTGAAGGTGAGGATTTATTCTTCACTCAGTGTGGTTCCCGAACGCTGCTTCTCAAACTGAGAGGGGTTTGGAGCTACAGATAGTTAATAAGTTAAAGGTACCGGATTAAGGCTGGAAAGTTGCAAGACAGACTTCCGGTTACCAAGCCACGTGGATTTTTAGCAGCCGCAGCCTAAGCATCTACTGGCTGAGTTACTCGGAGCTGCCCAGGTAAGAAAGCAGGAAATAAAGCCTCATATAAAATTACCAATAAAATAAAAATGTGTTAAAGTGGTCCATTTAAGTACATAAGTATTGTTAATGCTGTTGTACATCTTTACGTTGCCACTAATGTGTGTGATGCCACGGTAGGGACCAAGCTTTATGGTCACCTGGGGCTGTTCTTGAGTTGGTTTCTAATGTTGTTCTCCAGTGGTCAGCCGAGTTCTCGATGAAGGTTATTAGCATCACGGTTTGCCTTAGTCTTAGAGTCTTGGTGCACAGCTCTGTCTACCAGTAGCTGGTGCTTTGAGCCTCTGGTGCTGTTCCCATTCCCTTTCTGGGCAGAGCTCGTGTGCAGTCACTTTGGTGGCAACAAAACCTTTCAGGAGTTTCCATGTTGTAGATAAACTTTTGAGTGGTAACTGAATGGTGTTTGTCCCTTAGTGGGATCTTTCAGGGAAAAGAAAAAAAAACAATTGTGCAAAATGAGGCTTACCTACTTTCTTATATTATTATCACAATACTGTATTATTATTATTGCTGTTGTTGTTGTTGTTAGTGGTAGTAGTATTATTGCCTATATATTATTAATGAAAGGAAATGTCTTTTTTAATATAAATGCTGTTATTTATTTCCATGGGTTTTGCTGTTACTCCAGCAACCATGAGGTAACTTTGTGAGTCGAGGGCTGCTTAAAAACTTTCCTCGTTGAGACTAATAGTAATAACATCTCCGGCTTTGGAGATTTCAGCCAATGAGCTAGTTTCTGGGAACGTATTAGACTCGTAAGGATGGGGACACCGGCAACAGAAGTGATCCCGTTGCTTTAGTGCTCATCCGCCGCCTGGCGATAAAAGTCATCCTGACTTCAAGATATTGCTCTTAAGACATTAAATGCGCGGCCATTTTCCTTGTTGTACATCTGTTGGATGTTCTAAATGAAGCTGGGTAGCTCACGCACCTGCACGCGGTTCGGAAAATGAAGGGAACAACTGCTTGTCTTGTGTATTCTGCAGTTAAACGTTTGACACAAGCGTGGCTTTTAAATCTGTTTGTGCTCAGAGTTATCTTGCTTGAAAAATATTGGCAAATTTACTGCAAATTTATCATTGATCCGTAAGGTCATTGGTAACATTACCTGAAGTGCAAATATATTTTGCTTCAGAAAGATGCATGAAAGTAATTTCACAAAGTTAAGCCCTGATAAAATAACTTATTTCACTTGGCAGCAAAGGTTACTGGAGATGTAATTTGCATGTGCCCCGCTGCATTCTTGTAATAACTGTATATGTGAAGTTTGTGGTTGTCCAGTCTTTGGATGCATAAAACAGGTGTTCTGCAGGCTCTGATGAAATATACAGAAATGTAAATTACGCAGAGCAATATGTAAGCTTTGAACTCAAAATCCCGTCTCAATTTAATAGAGGGCAACTGAGGTATCTGCTGCGGTCATATCCATTACACTTTTCTTCAGAATTTGCAATACCTACATGTCGCACTGAAGGTAAGACCTTACATTTGCTTAAATAATATATAAGCTATATAGTTAAAGCACAGGTTTGGAACCGATTTGTGCTTGGAGCTGTATACTGCAGCAACACTGCTCAGCGTTCATGTTTCACTCCACCGTTACTACGCGCACCACAGCAGAGCTCTTTCTTAACTTGCAAGACGTCAAGGAAGGTGCAACACAGCACAGAATGCACCGCCGCTCTGGGGAAAAAAAATCAGTGCAACTGGAGCGGAGCACCAAATGCCTAGTGAAAGGTAGGCAGCAGGGTGGTGTGGTGAGTAGTGCTGACGCCCAGCAGCACCTGGGCTGGATGAGTGTGAGTTCGGAATCTAGTTTAATCTGCGTGGAGTTTGCATGTTCTCCCCGTGTTAGTGGGTCCCCGCAGCCGTGCATTTAAGGTTAACTGGTGACTCTTCATTTCCTGCAGTGTATGTGTATGACACTGTGGCTGCTTGCAGCAGACTGACATCCAATACAGGCTATAGTCTCATATCCAGGCACCCAGGGATTCTGGGATAGGCTCAGGTGTGTCACGACCCTGACCGGGTCAAGCAGTTAGGGATAACGGATCGGTGGCTGGACCATATGTCTGATTTCGCTGAAATTTATTTTGCATCGCAGCGGCCAACCAACAGCATATTGCACATCAACAGTGAATGCACAAAAATTGGGACAATACGTTTCAAAATAACAAACAGTGTCATACAAATAAACTCACAATTTAACAGAAACTATCACAGTACACATTGCACTGACCAGAATCCTGGATACCCATGTTGTACTACAACTATTTTACTTAAAGCAATGGTTTTCCCATACAGGACTGTAAATGCACTTCCCTTAGTGGTCCATCATCTTGGTTAAGAAGCATATTTGCTTGAGGAATGAATAAAGATGAATGTATTAAGTCTGAACACTGAAACTCTAAGCCGTCTGTATGTAGTTGTGCTGTGAAAAAGGATTTTCCCAAACCCGATTTCCCCGACTACTGCGAATTTCCCACACTGAATGGTTTCAGATCCTTAGACAAAATGTAATGACAGATAAAGGAAACATGAGTAAACACATGATGCCTTTTTTAAATTGTCCATCTATCTAAGCAACAAAGTTATCCACTCATATCGCCCATGTGAAAAAAAAGTAATTGGCCCCTTAGTTACTGAAGCAATTGACCAAATTTAGTTGACTGATTGAATACAGTGAGGCTTGACTGCAACCAGCCTCAGTGATTGTGAAACTCACTAAAAACTGATCCCCGCCACAAGAGTGAAATAGTCGCCACAAAGTTTCTACAAAAACACTATGTCATAAGCAATGGAAATTCCACAAGAGATAAGGAAAAAGTTGTTGAAATATGTCAGTTTGGAAATGGTTACACCAGCAATTTCTCAGGCTCTGGGACTTCACCACGCCACAGTGACAGTTAGTATATGAAAATGGAGATGGCTTTGAAGGCTGGTGAATATATCAGTGGTCATCACACATCTGGAAGAAAACACTTGGATGAGCCTTTTGGGATGAGGCTCTATGAAGAGCTGAGTGAAAAGTGGAACTCTTTGGGCGACGCAGGTCCCATTATGTCTGGCGTAAAACAGCAAAGCACATACAGCTGTTTCACAGCAAGAACTTCATAGGAGCAGTCAAATCTTGTTGGGTGTGATTGTGTGGTAATGCATTGCTGCCTTGAAGATTTTTAAATTTTCTTGAGCTCCACAAAAAGAATAATTTCTTTACAGCCTAGTCGTGTACTTTCTGTCCTTCACCTGATGCAGCCCACCCCTCCTGCTCCCCTTTGCATGCCACCATGTACCACTGCAGTGGTCTGGAGTCAGTTCCTACTCTGCTCCTACGGTTGTACAGTTCAGAAAGATTCCACTGTAGAAGGACTGGAAACTTCAGCCGTTGTCCTATGCTCCTGATCATTCATGTTCTCGAACAACATCTTTGTGTGTACCTGTGTGTTTCTCACAGCTCTGGTAGGTGGTGCTTTTGAAGCACACCATATTGCTGAATACCCCCTCTGGTAATCCCTGCTTAGCAAACCATGGCTTTCCTGACAATGCTGTACACAGAGATGTCAAAAATGATTGAAATCTTCTTAATCTATAGGGTCATTTAGTTCCTGCTTCATTCGAGATGGAACTGTGTGCACTGAGGATGTATGACCTGCCTTTCCATATAGTGGATGGAACACTGTGAGGTAGCAGAGCTGTGAATGGCTTAATAATTGCATGCAAGCCACTGTTGAACTCCATAAATGTATAGTACCATCTGTGGACTCCTCTGTCTATAAATGTATGCCTCTATCCCATCCAGCCCCAGATTCACACTTTTTTTTAGTTGTGCCAATTAACAGGATTGAAATGTTTGGTATTTCTGGCACTGTCACCTGGTTCAAAAGTGTTTTACCTGCCCCATGAGATGGGATTCATCTTTCCCTCCTGGCTGTCACTTGCTTCTTGTTTGTGCTGTCAAAGCCAGTCTAGGCTGTGCCACAGTTTATCCTTTCATAGCAATTTAATAAATGAGCGTAGAAACACTAAGATATTAAGGACTTACCATACAGAAAAATTATCAACTATATTGTAGGTTATAATTCATCATATAGACTGTGTTGGAATTCATTCTACTTTCTCATAGACTATAGGAGTAAAAAAAAAACAGAAAACTTGGAAATTCTGCAAAATAAGCAAATTTGATATTATGGCATCTGTAGTTGTGTTCCATGTCAGGATCTGATTTGCTGCTTGTTAAACTGGTAATGAGTGTCAGAGAGTGACAGTGACAGTGAGCGACCGCAGGGCCATCCCCTGCCGCTCCAGGTCACACCTATTCACCGCAGTTCCCCGCGGGTCCTCTACTGCTCAGCTTCTGCACAACCTGTACAGCAGCTGCAGTGCCTGTCTTCTGCACAGCATCAGGCATCATGTCCCTGTTAAATTCATCTCTTTACAGCCTAGATACTGACAGCGCAAGACATTTACAGTTGCAAAAAAAAAAAAGTGTCCAATTTTGGACAAGAAGTGTGTTTGCACGTTGGAATTTCTGCACTAAGTAAAAAAAAAAAAAAAAAACACACTAAATTCCTTAGCATCTTGTGGTTTATATTTAATGATTGGTATGCAGTTGTATCTGAAACTTTGGCCTTTTTGGTTGTCCAGAAAGCAACACGAGATGCTGAGGTTAACATTGTTAAAAGCTGGTTTGAGACCACAAAAATGCAGTAAAAATGTGGCTGTGCTTCATGCTTGTTGTGCTTATTTTGTGGTTGGCGAAACACCATAACAGCCAATGGGAGAGATTGTTATTCTTCATCCAGAGGTGTAGATAAGGAGATAGCAGGCAGGACAACTCCTTCTGTAAGGCACGAGTGTGAAATGGCTGACTCTCGTGTTCCATCTAGACTGTGAGCTGTGAGGTAGCATAGCGTGTACAGCTCCATAGTGCCTTGTCCACACATGAGGAGCAGGGTAGATGTTTGCAGTGATCCTGCCACCTATGACTATGCTTGCACTTTATTTCCACAAGCGGTGAACTTGATCTAGTGTTTTTTCTCACTGGCACTATGCACTCTAAGTGGGTAAGCAAGTATTTTGGCTCAGGAGACACGTTCAGTCTGAAAGATAGCGACGTAAACCCTGGGAGAGACCGCAATAAACACCTAAGCAAGGATCTTAACCTGGATTCCTGTCTAATGAAGTGGGTGACACTAAGTTACTTAAGAAGCAAATAATCTGTTACAAGGCATTGCAGAATTTGCACATTTCTTCATCAGATAGTTCTGCAAACACGAGTATCTCGTCTGGCTTACCTTTAGAACGAGTGAGCAGATTCCTTATGTCTGCTAATCTGAATACAGCTGTCGGAGATTAATTCTCCACTGGCAAACAAGGGCTTTCTGAACAGCCTTTTGCAAAATATTTGTCTTTATATCGTTTACATGCAGATTCATTGAAATTCACCATTACTGCCTCGCAGACTCGTGACACATTTCTGCAATGTGTGTATTTCACCAATTATTCAAGAAGTGCTGAACTGGAACATTATTCACCTTAGCCTGTGGTTTTTATGCGATATTCTCCCACCTCGGCCAATAATAATTGTCATGACGAATAACACTGAGTAATAAGTCAATCCAAGAATACGCGTATTTTAATGTCAAAGTGTGCCCTCTGTTTGAGTGCCGCGGGAAAAGTCCCCCAAGTGTCGCCAGCCAAGCAAAGAGCGTTTAATAAACCTGGTTACGTGACTGGGGTGGGCGTTGCCATGATGGAGTGTTTACATCCAGCCCCCTTTATCTCAACCAGTGTCTGCTGAGCCAAAGAACCATCACTTCTGTATTCCAGGTAGACGCTATAATGCAGATCGATCATTTTGGTCTCAAACAACTAATTTAAATTTGTTTACTCTGAGTCACATTCACTGCAGCAGCAGCAGAGATGCCTCGCTTTAATAAAACGGAGCGGTGCCGCCTGACAGAGACCTAGGTCTCCTTTTGTACATAAATTGAGGATACTCAACACCGATCACATCCCGGAGAGCGACCAGGTATTTGGAAAGCACGCCCACGCTACGGCACTCACTCCTACTTTGATGCTGAGCGACGGGGTGCAGAATTACGTTTCTAGATGATGTATAAGACATATATATGACCTCAGATGCTCTCATATTGTCTCTTACCTGCGGTCTCTCTCACAGACACAGATGCAAACTAGCACACACACCTTACCAAACCGTGCGACAAGCCTTGTGGAAATAGAAAAACTGCACATAAACCTACTGCTCAACCATACGAGCCAGGAGGTGACAAATCCTTCTGCCCCCCAGGGGCGAAGGAGGCAGCGCATGATGTAGACCCTGTGGCACTCAGGACAGATGCCATATCTGGCCTTGATGGCAGGAGCTGCTTCTTCTGTTCCCTCCCCGCCGGAGGAGTCTCACAGCACACACATCTGAGGCGTACCTCGGTCCAGGAGGGACACATCCTGAGCCCTGTGCCACGCGAATCCATTTCTTCGCCAAGCACCACTACCCTCAAAGCTCAAAAACCAATTAAACTCAGGAGAGTGTCAGTGGACTGAACCTTCATTATTTATATATGGACTACATGTGTAGAAAGGCAACAGGCTTGTTTCGTCTTCCCACAAAGGCCCAAATTCTGATGCCTGTCTTTGGATTTTTATGTTCCTGGATGCTGGGATTGCTTGGTATGTATGTCTCCAACAGCAATCTACATTATTCAGCACAAGTGGCATGTATGGCTGCTATCGTTGACATACAAAGACGACAGAGTGTCGTACAACACGGATGAAATACATGCTGTCAAAAGAAGACATGCGTCTGAGTTTTCCTCGCAGCTGGAATTTATTCTGATACGTCTGAATTATTTCACTTTGCTTTGTAATTTATGGGTTCATATATTTGGCTACTGTCTGAATTTGCCGTTTTTCCTATTAATACCCTGATTTAACTCATTTACATAAATGACAAAAACAAGCAATATTAAAAGCCACTGAGGGATTACACATCTTGCAGAGCGGTTTCCAAAGACGAACATGCAAATTACGATTTCTGGTCTTTGTTCAACACCATTTTCAATCCATCACAAGACGACATTCTCCACTTCGGAGGAAGCCGTGACACTTTGTGCAGGAGTTTGAGAATCAAAAGAAACGCGACCCGGAATTGTGTCTGTTTCAGGCTTACTTTGCTTCTCCAGTCCTGCTCCTGCAGAATAAAATGCGTTTGTGTGCAGCACTGCTGTTCTGTTACGTGCTACGTGTTTTCAGCACTGAGCAGTTTGTGCGATTTGTCCAAACGCAAACCCTCGAGCCATGTGCAGTTTCAGACGAACCTGCAACAAATGTAAGTTTCTTAGATGAACCATATAACAGAACAGGATTAACAATGCTAGCAAACCTCACTAGGATCGCTCCGAAGAAAGTGTAGCAAATTAGCATCATCAGCGCAACAACCATCAACATTTTTCAAATGTTCCAATACAGTGTTTTGCGATGGACGGTCTTTACTCCAAGGCTGTGGACGCTGTGCACGTCCTTCCATTTACAGATTCCTGGCAGTTCTAACCTTCTCTGTCACTCACCTACACCCTTAAGGGGTGTTTGATCAAACTGACCAAGGGTGACATTTTTCAAGGAATAAAAACGCACCCAAATCATGTAAAAGGGTGCAAACGACAGGCAATACACTGCTTTGCCTAGCAACCCAATAACACTACACAGTGCAAAACAGGTGAAAATGGTAATAACTAGCTTGTTCAGAACAATATTACATTTCTATCAGTAATATGCCACTGAAAATGTCCCAAAGAGACGTAGTGGCAGCTTCGCCGATATTTGTTCCACGCCGCTGTACCCAGCTAGCAGGGATTCAATACTGCATACAAACTGTTTCTGCAAAGCAGGCCCCTTATTAAAAACACTTCCCCGAGGCACAGTGAACAAAACCACACAATACCTGCTGCAGAAACAAATTCACATCTAGAGCTGTAAAGCAACCCTTGACTTTATTCTAAGCTGTAACATTACTTTGCAGTGAGCCATTATTTATTTATGAAACCAATGCCATCCAGGAAAATGGAACAATATTTCAAACTTCTGGTCCAGCTTTCTGGGTCCTATTTAACAGAAACAGTGTAGACTATGGAACATTTATGCAAGTAAACAATGTGGTTCATAATGAATCCTTTAAAAAGCAAGTAGCAGATCCATAAAAACGTATTTTAAAGAGCGAAAAAAGGAAACAATACTATTCCTGTTTGAGGTCACTGTCACTGTAAAATGACCTTGCATTTTTTTAAGAGTACAAAATGATTACGCGTGTTTACTTTCACAATCTTACGACCTGTTCCGCTCCAATTTATCACGACAGGCCGCAGGTATGGTGTAAAGATGCCGTACACCTGTACTTCATATTCTGAACCAATTTACACATTTCCACATTGCATTTCTGTCACTGCCCCCGCTTTTAAACCGTCTGTTGCACACAGAAATGTGTTTGCTTCCATTTCCCTGAAACATTCTCCATCCACTTTTGAGAATAAAGCACATGCCTATCGTGTTTTTGATGGTTAGGGTTAGATGGCCAGATTGTGACAACCGTGTTTCCGTCATGCAAGTACAATATACTTAGGGTTAGGCTTAGCGCAGCAGATGAAGACAAGAGAAGTATAACAGGTATATAGAGAGGTTATACATACAACTTACACATTTAATAAGCACTTATACAGGGTATAAGTTCTATACAGTAAACCTGCAGTAAAGTGAGGAGAGAAAAACAGAAAAACTCCCAACTAGGAGGCAAGGGAGAAAAATAAACCTCTGGGGTCCAAGTACCAGTGGCTGCCGCCCTTCTGGGCTTCTAAACATTGACAAATAGTGGCAGAAGCAGCTAGGAGAGGTTATACCGCTAAACATAGCACCATGTAGGACAGTGAAAGCAGAATAAAGCGATGTCCAAGTGCTGATCACATCATCATGGCAGGGGATGCTCAGCTCCTGGCAGCAAGGAATGCTGGTCTCATCAAGGGAAGCAGGGGGGGGGGGGTCAGCAATCTGCACTTCAGATACAAATAACCTCAAACAGAACAAGAGGGGGGTATAATCTAATGACTTTAAGAGACAACATAATTAGACAGTGAAGACAAGATGCAGAAGTGAAGCAGGAAGACTCAACATTACTTGGAAATGCCGAGAAAAAAGATGAGTTTTCAGTCTTGATTTAAGTGGTGACACAGAAGGGGCGTTTCTGACACCATTGTGGTAGAAATTTAAACCTCATGGACAGGGGGCTAGGAGAAAATTCTTCAGAATTCTGTTTATTTCTTACCAACGACTGTCGATCACGGGGAGAAATCGATCATGGGGAGAACCGTGCTGCTCAAACAGCGTCGCACAGTCTCAGCAAGCACGTGTCATTGCTTTTTTACACTATGCCCACCCGTATTAACTGTAAACAGAATCAATGGTAACAATAAACAAGAAAGTTTAAGGATGTGAACATGAACTCATAGTAACGATAAACACATATGAATGCAAACAGTATTGATCACGAACACAGAGTTACTCTTGTTCAACTTAGAGAATAGCATCAACAGAAACAATGTCAAACTGTGTGTTTTACTCACACCATTAGGCAGGCTATTCCAAATCGTAGGTGGTTTATAACTAAAGGCACCTCCTCCTACTCTGATCTTATTGATCACAAGTAATCCAGTGATGTTTATTAAGAAAAGCTTTAAAAGAGGGATATTCTCACAAGCAGGTTGCAGGACACCTGCATCTCTGCTCCTTGTTCCTCAAGTTCACCAGTCTCCCTCATTCATCCTCTCCACATCTACAACCAACTACACTGGTTTTAGGAATCATCTCACTATCCACCTCTCTAGCCTTTGTGGGCTACTTTTTGTAGAGAAGAAAAATTGTGGTTTTAAGACCTTTTACTAATTATTTTAGGGTTTAACACGCACAGTAAAGTGTCCTCATCCTTTGTTGTTGGAACTGATTGTGCTTAAACAGGTTTGCACTGCTAACTGGTTTACAAAGTTAGACCTTTGGAGTGCATATAAGCTAATTAGGATAAGAGGAGAATGAATAGAAAACTGTATTTAGCACCTCGCTGGGGCATTTCAAATATTTAGTTATACCTTTTGGTCTGGCCAATGCACCTCTGCATTCCAAGCTTTTCCTTAATGAAGTATTCAGAGATATGCTAAACTGTTTTCCTTTCACAAACCTATGAAGAAAATGTAGAACATTTTAGAAGGGTTCTTTGTCTCCTAGAACAAAAGCTGTATATCAAAGGTGAAAAGTGTCAATTTCACAAAGAGAAGGTATAATTTCATGATTGACTGTCAAGGGCTACAGATGGACTGTAAGAAAGTGTCTGCAGTACTGTCCTGGCCCCAAGCTAATTCAGTTAAGGAGGTGCAATGGTTTCTTTGTTTTACAAGTTATAATTGACATTTTATATGGTGTTTTAGCACCATCGTAGTGCCACTGTCTGGCTGGGGGGGCTCTCAGAGTGGGGCTGTAAGAGAACTAAACTGGGCTCCTGAAGCGGGGGGCACTTCTGTGGAACAAAAGACACGGTTCACCACAGCTTTGATTTTGAAACATCCTGATGCCTATCGCACCAAAGCTCTTTGAGTGTATTGTTCCCAGAGAGAGAGCGAGCTTTGGAACTTTAGGCCTACAGATTTCGATGACAAAGTTGCAAACGGTGCAAACTGTTTTACTGCAGTGAAATGTGTTGAACTATTGGCTCCCTGCTTATATGGACTCAAAACAGTGGAGAAGGACCCTACACTCCCTGGTGGAGAGGGAAAGATAGAACTCGGAAAAACAGTCCTGCAGGCCACTCCTTGGACCATATAATCCAAGGACCATGTAATCCTTGAGACGGATCCCTTACTGATAGGTCTTCCGTCAAGAGCTGACAGCCGTCGAGGTACCTGAAGCTCCCGGGTGGCGATTTCTAGTTTATTCGCCAAATGTGAGTGCATGAGATTCCCTTCCGAACCGGAATCGACAAGCACGGGTATGGATACGGGACCAGGACAATAGAGGGTAACTTATGGTGAGTAATCTGGAGCCCCCGTCCATCCCGTTGTGTAGTGGACTCACCGCAGAAGCATCTGGACCAGATTCCGCGCGGCGGGATGTGTCGGGCGGCGTGGAACGCCGTGCACAGGTGCGCACCACGTGTCCGGGTTCGCCACAGTACAGACAGATTGTGGCGTAATCGGCGCTGTCGTTCTTCTTGTGACGACCGGGCCGTTTCACATTTCATTGGTTCTGGAACACAGGCGTCAAAATTCACGACTCTCAGGTTTCTCGTCGCCTCGACTCCTTCAGGCGGGCGGACATTAACTGATCCAAGCGAATGGCTAGGGAAATCACCTCTAGGCTCTTTTCCCAGTCACAGCAGGCCAGTTGTTAGAACATCGGTGTTCAGACCATTCCGGAAAGCTGTCAGCAGCGCTGGCTGGTTCCATCCGCTTCCGTCAGCGAGCGTACGAAACTCTAAAGCGTAGTCGGCCACGGACCGGTTTCCTTGCCAAAGTTTTGACAGCAGCTCCCTATTACTCCTGCCTTCCTGGGGGTGGTCGAACACGGCTCTTAATTTGCTTTTGAACCGTTGGTAAGATGCTGTCCTCAGCCGGGACCAGACCGCAGTTGCCCAATCCAGCGCTTTGCCGGTCAGCCAACTGACTACAAAGGATATGTGCTGCTTCGGAGCTGGTCGGATGGTGAGCGAAGTACAGGGAACATTGCAGTAGGAATCCTCTACAGGCATTGGATGACCCATCGAATTTGTCCGGCTTACTCAGAGTAAGGGGCTTCGGACGAGCTGACCCAGGGAATCCTTTCCGAGGAATTTTCAGCCTCGTTCAGTGGGCGTTGTCCCTGAACTGTCATCGTGAGCTCTTTCAAGCCTTCAGCCACCTGTCCCAGCTGTTGTTGCTGCTCATTCTGTTGTCTGGTGAATGACATCACTGCTTGCAGCAGTCCTTCGAGCAACCGCTGGTATTGATCGAGAGTCTGAGCGGAACCAGCGGTCGGGAATTCCATACCTGCTGTCTGTGAGGAGGCAAAGTATTCTGTCACGTTGAAGAGAATAAGCAGACGTGCGCAGGCACAAATGCGATGAACTCCGTTTATCGAAAGGGGCGTTCCTAATTCGTGGTCACAAGGCAGGCGAGGTTCAGCTCCAGTAAAGCAACTCAGTGCAGGCAGACAAACAGTAAAGGGTGAGGCTAAATCGGTGATCAGGTACAGGCAAAGGTCAGTAATAAATAAGACTGGAAGATAACTGCTCAGTACACACACATGAATCATGGGGCAATACTTCACACTGGTCTGTTGGCAAGCGCCGATCTAAATAGGCACAACCTAAGAGGATGCAGGTGCAGGTGATCAGGAATCAGAAGGGGCGAAGTCCGGAGCCGGGGGCGTGACAGGAACAACTCCATCGCACAGGTCCTTGCACCACACAGGCGTCCGCACATCTGACTCCAATCATTTTCATTAAGCAAAGCTTTAAAAGAGATTCTCATAAACTCTTTATAAAGTTTGTCTGCCTGCCTGAATTGCTTTGCTCTTTGTTTTCTCTATGTCCCTTGTTCTGTGTGTGCGCTTCCCAAGCCTCCAATGCCTGCCTGCTCTGCTCATCCTATAGTTCACCAGTCTGCCAGACTCATCCTCTCCATGTTTAACACCAACTATTTGCAAATACATTCATCCACTTGAATTCACCTATATTCATCTCTTGCACTTGAAGCCACACAATCATCATTTGCAGTGTCACCATGACACCATCATTTGTCTCATCTGATATTTCCAAGGCAGAGGAACACAGGCCATTCATTCTATGAGCTGTTTATGAAAGCAGAATAAACTAGTTTTACATAGATTCATTGTAAGCCATGAGATGTTTTTTAACAGTATGTGACCCATGATTAAACTGAGGAATTAAGCTGTATTTTGGACACTTTTCTGATTTTTAGGTAGTGAATAGACTTATAACAACAAAGCTTCCAGGTCCAGTTCTGTTTGTAAGTTGAGTACTGATTAAACTTATCACCGTATGAATTCCAACTATTCTGTACCTAAAATATGTAGCTGCAAATATAGCTTCTACAAAAAAACCAAAATGGCTTGAGTAGGTCTTCTAAATTCTCAAAGTCACAGATTCAGTGCTTCCTGAAACAGATCCAGAGACATTTGGGTTGATGGAGGCTAGATTTTAATGTGTTTATGCTGCAAATTTAACTCAGGATTAACTTTAATTAAAAGTAAATGTACATAAACAACACTTTTATCGTGAGCTGGGTTGTGCCAGACAGACATTTCCTGCCAGCTGCTATCATTGCAGAAATTAAAACTGCAGGGAGGAGAACTCAGAAGTCTGAATATCTACACATTTATTATAGTTGTGAATGGGAGGTGATATGCACCACACTATAAGAACCTTTTAATAGTTGTCAGAGATGTGTATATATGGTTTAATTCTAATATGGAACATAACATGCATAGTGACACCCCATTCGAGCTATGGGAATTCTGCTTTACAAGTAGTTTTATTTACCTGCGCCACTTCGACATATAAGACATTTCTTCACATTTACAAGGACTGAATTTGGATTTGTGCACCTCCTGAAAGCCGAACAAGAAACTGACGTTCACGTACATTCATTTTGCAGACACTTTTCTCCAAAGCAGCAGTTAAAAACGATCATTTTTTAACAGACACTGTTGGACAAAACAACTTGCAATGCTAGACATACAGCACTAATCTCACTAGAGTCATTAATGCACCGATATAGCAGATCAACACATTCATACACACATTAAGGACAATTTAGAGTTACAAATTCATCTGAAACAAAGGTCTTTAAACTGTTTAGAGGAAACCACTGTGAACCCATGGAAAACTGTCACTCTCATTCCTACTCGAAAGGATGAAACTCCCTTCAACCTGCACGGCACAGGAGTTGAGAGACAACTTGGCCGGTGAGTGTGAGTTTTTTTTTCCACTGATTTCTTTGTCTTTTCTTTTATTTGCATTAGAGATTGAAAAAACGCTGCAACGTACCCAATAGCCACAAGACACCCTAACGTTAACTCCTCACGACATACCTGCACTTTATGGGTGTCGAATTTGGCACTCAGGTGCACATAAAAGTTTGGCTACTGAAACTACTTTAGGAATTAAATCTTCAACCTGTAACAATTGACCTTACAAATGTCCCCTCCCCCAAGCGACACATTACCCTTGTATTATACCATAGTCCTGTACATTTAAGCAACCTTACTGAACCGAAGTGTTCTCTAACGTGTAAAAGTAATGTACAAAACTGTCACACGCAGGTCATCGCCAAACTTTTTATGCATGGCACACATGACTTGAATATTTCTTTTGGTTACGTTTATGTTGGACGAATAAAATAGTCTTTAGAAACGAGTCCCTCTCTCTACAAAAGGCTAATCTTCTAGTTCCTCTGCATTATCTGTAACCTTTCATTCCTCCACCACCTCAGTTTGGACAGTCATTTTCACCTGCACCAGTGTGCCTTCTCGCTCAACTCTCTCGTTCTTCTTCGCCTTATTGATTTCTCTCTCTCCCTCAAAGCTTAAAAGGCTCCGAAGACAAAGTGTGTTTGTTCTCCACCATTTACCACAGAATGCAAAAAAAAAGGCTGACAACAGAAACTACTGGGTAGGAACCCCCTTTGCTCTCAGAACAGCCTTTATTCTTGGCATGGATTCAACAAGGTCCTGGAAGCATTCCTTAGAGATTCCGGTCCATGTTGACATGATTCCATCCTGTAATTGTTGCGCATTTGTTAGTTGCACATTGATGCAAAATTGTTTTTCAAGAAAAAAGTGTTCGATCCAGGGTGTCATCTCCTATCCTTGAACCTAGTAATTGGGTTGGTCTCCAGACTGTCATGACCCTGATCAGGATAAGCAGCCCAGGATAATGGATGGATGGAATTTAAATAACAGAAATGTAGAATGCCACTTGAAGATTCAGATTGTTCTCCAAAAAATGTAATAGCTGCTGCAGACAACCTTCAGAATAATCTTGATTTATATTCTAGTCATAACCATTCTTTCCTCCCTGTTACTGTCAAGATTTTCATTGTGCATACTTAAAGGAGGAACTATCGAGTTCCCATTGAAACACAAAGGTATCATAGCTCCTTTAAGCCCCTCCCCATCAAAAATGGAAGTGCCGAGCTATATCACCATCCTGCCAGAGTTTAGGAATGAGACAAAACTTTGGCAAAGCTTACAGCACTTGCTATGAATTATTCACGGGGAGAAAATACAGTTCTGGCAAGAGTTCGACCTGATATTCCTCTGAGTTCCACCAAGCCTCACTAACTGATCGCACTTAGCAATGCGTCAGCAAAAGATGGGTCTGTTTGCTCACTGGGTAGCATCATCACTCACTGCAGAGAAGAACAAGAACAACACAGAAAGATCCACTGAGTGCTACCCGATTTGGGCTTCACTATTTACAGCACATATAGTACCAGAAAGTCTTGTAACTTTACGTTTTTCTCCAGTATCGTTTGCGTAAGGAATGAATGAATGACTAAAAAACCTTCACGATGGTTCTATCACAGTGCTTAGGACAAAAATGCACTGGGTCGTTCAACGTAACACTTAGAGTCTAGTACTGTTGCTGCAGTTATAATGATATACAGTATAGAAAGTTTTTTTTTTGAATTGACTGATATGTAACCTACAGATTGACAGTGGAGGGTCCATTTGCGTTCGAACGACACTTCGCACTGGGACACGTGGCTGTTTTTTCTACTGCTCCATGTTACACTGAAAGGATGCACAAAACTCAAGTGTTTCCATATGCGTGGTTTGATCCGCATGTTAGATTATGTTGCGACACCGAGATCTGTATAAGTCTGACGGCATTTTCTACAGTGACAAAACAGCAACACGTCTGTTCCTCATTAACAAGAAAGCCGCACAGTTCCATGGAGGCTCAGTGGAAACCACCTCAGCTACGTATGGCAAAGGTGTGTTTCAACAATGGACTTCAAAGACATCTGAATAGCTTTCATAACTCCCTTAAGAGAGACTTTTCATCATTATATTTTTACACATAAAACACAGTTTTTAGGCGGCGCAATTTCTCTGCAGCAGCGATTGAAAAAATCCTTTCCTAAGGGTATGGAGCCAGGAAATTTAAACTTGATCCCTGCTGGAAAATGACCCTTAAATGATCACATTCAACTAGAAGTGTCTTATCTATCAGCCAAAATAAAAGTATTTGATTCACACAGAGAACTCTGCAGTATAAGAAAATGTGTTTTATATCCAGTTGCCGAATAAAGTGGTTATTAACCCGGTGCTGAGAAAATTATTTTCCACAACAAAGAGGTCGGTCTTCGGTGCATCAGTAAGTCCTTTTCACTTGCAACGCGTTTCTCTGAGGTGGTGCACATTTTCCCTGTTTTTTTGAACGATTTATCTCTACATACGGTGAATCAGTTCACTGCACATTAGTTTATTTTTGCAAAACTGCTACATACCGGTACCTGGTTCCCTGAAGAACTGGGGTGGCTCCACCCTGCATGTCACCAGAAGTGCAACCTTCATTTCCTTCCGGCTGAACTCTCAGCTACATCCTTCTGTTTTTTATAAGCGGTAGCGTTTACAAACAAGTCAAAGTCGGTAAACCCTAACAGCCAGGGCATGAGCGCTGGTAGACGGGCTAATATATCCCCTGTTTTTATTGATGTTTATTGTAATCCCCATTTTTCCCACAAAAATGGCACTTTAGGAAACAGTTCAAGAGCAATGGCGGGCAACCGTGATGAAACTCTGACTAAGAACCGCCTTGTTGTGTTTGCTCACCGCTGCTAAGCACTGAAGTGAATTTGTCCTTGTTTATGTCAGGCAATGTTCTAGAAAATTTGGATAAAGAGAACCAGAGCTGTTATGTTTTAAAGTCATTATAATATACAGTCCAGTTTCTGAGAAATTGAGTTACAAGCAGTTTTCAGGAAAATGTTGCTCAGGATGTTTTGCATCTATCGTTTAAGACCACTGTTGTAAAAAAAACGCCGCAACAAAGTAAAAAAAGGGTAATAATAAAATTGCTACTAAAAAACGACGCAAATGAGACAGAAGGTATCTGTGGGCGTATTACTTGTGTCATTTTAGCTGAACTTATTCTGGTCACTGTCATCAAAACATTTAGGGATGAAAAACAGTTAAAAAAAATCACACTTAGACTGTTGCATGAATATCACAAAGTCAAATAAGAGGAACCCGAGCTCTTTTGCAAGTTGTCGCCATCGAGATGCTTTTTTTTGGCACTAGAAAAACAAAAAGATTAACATCATTTACACTGAACTCCTGCTTCTTCACAAAATACCTCAAGGTGATAATATTATGAATCCTTTAAGACACGTTTATGTCAATTTAAAACCAGCTTTCAGTTTCTCGATAAAATTAATTGCAGGCTTTTTAAAATGTTATTTATAAACACAGTCTTTGAAGATGTGACATATTACATCCTTCATATTAATATTCTGCAGTTTTGTTCCATAGAAAGGGCTCCAGCTACCATTAGTGCAGCTAATTTCTCTCAAGCTTATTGAAAAAAAGATAAAAGTGCAAATGGCCTCTGTATTTTTCCCTCCAAAATGCTTTGTTTCTTTATGCAAAGCTTGTTCTTTGGAAGAAACATACACTTAAGCGTACTGGCATGCAGCAAACAAAATGGGCTTTAAACAAGATAATGATGTGGAGAGGACACCAAAAACACAATCTGCTTGTACACGGCCGTCCCGTTTCTCATAATGAATCCAGCCGAGAGGTAGTCTGCTCAGTCTAGCTGCCATAAGCAATGATAGCCGCAGATGAATGATTTTTTTTCTTTTCTGTGTGTTCATGCTTTGGAAAATTGAGCATTTTAGATGAAATTATCTCTATAAACCCAGTTAAAATGACATATGTTGGTGCTAAATCCTCCCCACATAGACAACTACGTGGAAAAAGTGAGGACAACACATGTCTCTGTGGATTGTTAAGGTCCATCGTTTGGCAGAATTTTGAGGCTCGGTCTCTCATCCACCCCCAAAGTTTAAGAGAACTTTACAGCTGTGGGTGCAAAACTCCACGGTGAAGGAGCACTTCAGCAAGGCCATCCCCAACCGTTTATGCTCTCCATTCTGAAGTGCTGTAGTTATGCTACCTTCTTGGATGAATTCTATCGCATGTAGGAACTGAGAAAACAAAGACTGAGAAATTTTTCTCACACAGGCTGTACACAGTAAAGTGGTTTTGCTCATGTGCTTATTGTGTCATTGAAACATACAGAAGAACCATATGGTTTCAAACTCGAATGCTTGGCTGCAAAAAACACAAAGACCACAGGCCAAATAACCCCTGCAGAAAAGTCCTAGCACCTCATTTCTTGGGTGTTCTTTGCAGGAACAGATCTGTCCAACAGGTTTAAAATAAAGGTCAAACCTGGAAGCCACAAGGAACCTTCGTGCATCGTTGCCGATTACTAGTTTCAGTCGACGTCACTAGTCTCGATTTAACTGGCATATTACTTCAGCCAAGCAGTCCTTGCCTAAATGTTTTGCTTTTCTGGAACGCAGTGATTGTGTCGTAAAATAAATTTTTGGAATTACTGGAAATTTTAAAGTATTGACCTGATGGACATAAAATAATTTAAACTAATATCAGCTAATACCAATATGATTCTGATATCATCGTGCATCCCTGTAGTGAACAGTGTGAATATGTACTCATGTCATAATCTTACCGTGTTCTTCAGTTTGTCTGGAAAGTTGATAATAGTAACAGCGCTTCGAAACATCACAAATTTGATGTTAGTGGCAACACCGATTTTAAATATACTAAATATAGATTTAGGGATGCAAGTTAATTCCTATTTTGTGATTTAAACGATAAAAAATGGTTCGCCTAAAATCTTTTGCAGATTACTAACCATAGGTTTCATGTTAGTCATCTATGGTATATAAAGAAGCAACAGTCCAGAGCATTGCTCTACAGATACTTATGGTATGGGTTTTTTTTTTAGCTTTCCATCAATATTAATTCTAAAAACAAGTCCATAAGAGTCCATAAGTTTAGAAATCAACTAATTCTGATGTTGGCCTTAATACCTCAAGTAAGAAAAAAGACGGGTACATTGGCTGTAGATATCAGAAAGCAAGGAGCTCTGTTTGAATTTAAAACGCAGCTCATTGAAAGCTGAAGGAGCCTGAAAGCGGCATTCCATTACGCCTCGGCCAAGATCGTGAGAAAACACGTTTTATGGATAGTTGTTTCAGTCGTTTCAACACTGTGGAATCAAGAAAGATGACAGACAGGTCAACTTATGCGCACAAACCACTTGACAACCTTTTAAGCACCTTACAACACAAATGCTGGGTGAAACCTGGTTGAACACTCCAGGACAGTATCGAGCTTTGGCCTTCAGGGTGGCCAGCACTGCAGAAAGGGGTAGCAAAAAATCCTGAACCTCTCCTTAGCTCACCATCCCGGTTCTAAGCTTGTTCCTTGAAACCTAGTGCACTACCGTACATTACCGCTGCCTTATCCCTTATTCCAGCCCCAAATCCTGCAACTCTGATCTTCTTGTCACCACATAAGCAAAGGTTTATGCCAGCTCAGCCTGGGCAAAAAAAGAAAAATCACTGGAGTCTGTTCCTTTGGATGGTCTGCCAGTAGCTTTTAGAGTTTCTCTTAATGCTGTCACCGTATTTGACGGATCCACTTTTAATTGCAGACGCTCTATCTCTGCCGTCCAGAGGGGCCATGGTGGTGCAGTCAGCACTCTGTGGCCTTCATCTATCATTTACTTCGGTCCCAGTTCTGCAGCACAGGATTCCCCTTGAGGTACAGCACTTCTAGGCACTTCTAGGCAGCATCCACTCCACACATAGGACCCAATGAGAAGTTCGTAGGGATGGACATTAGCAATGCTGAGTGTTAGAGACAAGTATGTTGCACAAGATGTTTTAGCCTTTTAATAGTAATAATTATGCTAATTTTATCTCGCCATCTATCTATCTATCAATATGTACACGATGCGGATAAATCTACTTTTTACGTTTCTTTTTATGTTATTTTAATTATGTTGCTTTTTTCAATGCTTGATTTATTTTTCAAAGTTTTTAATACGATTCACACCGGATCACCCCAAAGACATTGTCACAGATCAACACACAACAAAACAACTAATGACGACCTCAAAAATGCCAACCACATCACGAGGTTTTGATGCTGTACTGAAAAACATGGGCCCAACTACAGAAAAGCTAAACTGTGCATGCAAACAGAAGATGGTCCACTGAGACAGGGCTGTCAGACATGATTCTGCAGGACCCACAGCGTTTCAGCCACAACAAATGGGATGCAGAGGCACTACGACAAAGAGACCCCCTGATCCCTTACCCTTGTCCGAATGGGTCACCCACATAGACAAGATAGTGCGCTAGCTGCATACCTGCTGGGAGGGAACATGGGAAACAGAGGAGAAAAACTGCAAAGCTTGTAAAGTTGTGTTGGCAGTGATGCTGCCCAATTTGCTGTGCTGCTGGATCATGGGTACGGTTAGGGTAAGGATTAGGGGTTAGAGTTAAGATTAGGATTAGGGGTTAGGGTTAAGGTAAGGGTTAAGGTTAGGATAAGGGTTAGGGATTACGGTTAGGATTAGGCATTAGGGATGAGGTTAGGGTTATAGTTAGGACTAGGGGTCATGGGTTAGGGTTTATTTATTTTAGGGTTAGGGTTAAGGGTGGCACTGCAGTTGATAATTCTCCAGCTGCAAGCACAGTACTAAGTATGTGAAGTTGATATGGCCTACATCAAAAAAGCATTAATTTCTATGCCATTCTCACTGCCCACTAAACAAAATTTAATAACACTTCTCAGGAAATAGCTGTTTTTTCATTTATACAAAAGTATTAAACTAACTGGGGAAACTATACAACTGTAGGTCACATTTCATTTTTCTCTTTGTGTGCAGTTGTGAATCCCGTGCCTGTGCTACAAATAATAACTCTAAAACCCCCAAAAATAAAAAAATATTCAGTCAAGCACATTCTTTGCACCACACAGCGCTGTGTGGCCATATGGGCAGTCAGTGTAAACAAGAGCATACATTTTCCACGACAGGACACACGATTGTGATAGCAAATGTAGAGAAGACACCGTCTTATGGATTTCAAGCACCAAAAAGAGGTGAATAATAACAGCAAAATAGTCGCCCAGCTGGTAGCAGGCAAACCTGGGGCTTAGAATCTCACTGGCCCTGCAGGTAATTGCGGGTAACTCATAGGAAATGAGAAGCTGTTCTTTTCTCCCCACACATTGCTTGGCTTTATGGCCTGTCGGGCTACTTTCTGATTATAATCTCCTCAATACTACAGGACGGCTGCAAACTCGGTTATGTTATCGGTGCAACTCTGATACACACCTTCAATAAAAGATAATGGAAATGACAATAAGATTTACCTCATTCATTGTAACAGACCGGGTGTGATGGTGCCCTGTGAGACTGTAGCAATCTTTCTGAATCCAATTACATTACACAGAGCTCCAAGTTATACCTGTTGTTTAGCCTAAATGATCTCAGGCAGGAAAACACCCCAACATGCTGATGTAATCTCTCAATAAATGTGCTACTTGGGTTGGTCTACAGCACACGGCCTCTGTATATTTGCAGAAAAATGGTGATCATTCAATGACTGCGTGTTGCACAAAAGAAACTTTGCACATGGTACATTCTGGAAAGGCAGTAATGCAACGGATGTTACCTAAGATGCATCATCTTCAAGTGGATTTATTATCCTCCACATTAAGGGGGTGTATTGTTGGTCAACTGTTGTTGCGATGGCATCTGATCATGAATACAATTAGACCACAAGGCATTTTGATGTATTTTGATAACTGATGGCCTGACCCATGTGCTGAACGTTAGTTTATCATAAACAAGCTGGATCCTTCCAACACACAGCCACCGAGCTGGCTATCCACAACATGGAAGCTCCTACCAGGCATCACAGTTCCCAAGCTTAACGCACATGTGTGTAAGTACATGAGCACTGTGCAGAAACAACACCAGAGGCTGTAAGCACCAATCACTGGTAGATGGAACTGTCCAGCTGGACTCCAAGACCAGGCAGACCAACCTGAGTGTTGCCGGGATTAATAACAAGAAAACAGAAATTACAAGAAAGGAAGAGTCGTGCCTCTCTTAATTTTAGCCACATGCTACAGAGAGTCTTTCCTGGTATCCCAAACAAAAGGCCACACACGTCGTTTTTTTCCCTTTTCAGTGATGTGGCTCCATTCCACTTTTCAAATAATTTAAAACTCTGTGTTGGGGTGGAAGTAGTTTCATAACCAGGGGAGATTTATTGTCTCGCACCCAATTTATTGTTTTATTGCCTACATCCCAGGATAGGCTCCACCCCACTGCCACCCTGGTCAGGATTAAGGGGTTCGTGGCAATGGATGAAAGGATTGATAAATGGATGGATGGATGGATGGATGTTTTATTACTGTCGTAGACATAAATGCCACAAAGTCAAAACCAACGCTGCTGAAACTTGTGAGGTTTTTAAGATAGGAGAAGAATAGGTGGTTGACCATTGCCTGTTTCTGTGCAGGTCTCCTGATTGTGTACCGAGGGGAGAACATACAAACTCCAGACAGGTGCTGTGAGGCTCCATGGCTGCTGTCTGAGCCACTATGCAGAATGTGAAAGTGACAGAAGTACATTAAACATCTTTTTTTGGAACAATCCAGTTTGAACTCTTGAGCTTTTCATTATTTCCAACGGATATCTTTTCAACCATACGACCTCTTATCCTATTTCTTTAGGAAGCCATTTTTATAACCTTTAAGGATGGAATTAAGTGTCTCCCATTTACATTTCCCATTTACACTCTTAAAAAGCTCATACTGCACAGTAACAAGAGACTAGGGAGATAAGCAAAAAAAGCAGTCCTTTGAAGAGGAGAATAGGAGAATACATACCAAGTTGAAGGTAATGTCATGTTCTGAAAGCAGGGCCAGAGGCCTTCAACAGTCGAACCAGGGGGTATCTTCATTTTAAGCCTCAGTCCTACACAACTGGATACATTCCAAGGTTTGTTACATATAGCTGGTGGCTTACAGTGGTTTTGGTAAAAATGGAAGGCATAGAGTTTCATTTCATCTAATGAGCCTGACAAACCAGAGAAGACAAGAGCCTGGCATGGCGGACTTTGCTAAAATCCAGATAGATAAGCAGCATTCAGTTCTTTTGAGCCAAAAAGAGTAAGTTTCAAGGTCTGTGGAATAAAATCCTGGCACAGCTAATCTTGCAGCAAGAGAAGTTTTGCTTCCTCTGATATGATATCTGATCCCTTCCATCTGTTTATACACTGAAAGCAATAAAGCTGCACACTTACAATGATACAGAAAAACATACATTTTCTTTCAATTAACTGACTTTGCATATTGATTGAAAATAACAACCCCCTTTTAGTCTTCACAAAGTCCTAATAATAAATAAAGATGGCCTCGTGTGACAAATCACATAGAACCGACTTTATTTTGGCAATAGTTATTGAACAAAAAATGGGTCAATGTGCATTAATGTGATTTTGTGGCAAAAATGCCCCTATAGGGCTTCGATATCAGATAAAAGGGAGAACAGAACCAAAAATGTGAAGTAAATCTCTCCAGATGGAGAAAGATTATTTGCAGATGTCGTACAGTCGAGACTGTTCTCGGTCAAGGAGTAGGGTTTTCTGCAAATTCACCCTGAGATTTACTGAAATTGCAAAGAATCTGACTGATACACACAGGCATGTATGGGTGTGTGTATATAATAAACGTTTGAGTTCATGACTGGACTATTAGGAAAGGATTGAACAAATGTGATATGCTTGGTAAGATAGCAGAAAACATCGTTGCAGCAAGAGTTAGGGTTGCAAAACTGCATATGAACGAACAACACGGATTTGGGAATAACGTCCCCCTGACAGCGGACACCAACGTGGAGGTATTTAGCTATAATGTGAAACACAAATCAGCTTAAGGTCCTCGTTCCAACTGTCTACCATGGTTGTGGGCAGGTGATGATTTGGGGCTGTTCTGTAGCTGAAGGTCTCACCGCCTCGGAACTGTGAACCCCAGAGGAAAACCATCCGAGTTACTCTGTACCGCCTGGGTCAGGACGTGATCATGTTAATAGTAATAACACATTATATAGTTACCAAACTGAACTACCCTTAAAGTGGTTGCACTTGCTGCTTTGGTACTTGGTCTGAACTCTTCATGCTTTCCTGGGCTCTTCATGTGGCCATCAACTCTTCCTGGGCTGAGTTGATGGCCACATGAAGACCGAGCGACCACAGTTTGACTCCTGCTTGTGTGTGCTGCCCCAGGGCATGGGGATTGTATGTGGACTAAAACCTTCCTACGGTCACCCACACATACACAAACACAAAGACACACACTTATTCCAATGCCCCCACACTCTGTCGCTTCCCTGTGAAAACCCCATTATTTACTTCTACAGTATATTTATCATCCTGTGGACAGCATCAGCCTCAAAGACTACCTCTGCTCCAGGTTTGCTGTGAGTGTCCAGAAAAGGCTGCTGATCATAACCATTCAGTCTGCACAAGAGACGCTGGGTGGATTCTGACCCCTTACATCTGTCCAGATCTCAGATTCTCTGGGATATCACCTCTGACTCACTCCTGTACTTCTCGCAGTTAAAGGCGCCACTCTGTTTGGGGCAAAAGCTGCTTTCTTATTGAATATACAGTATATTTTAGTTCACCCCCCACACACATGCAGTGCCCACTTCTGGAAGAGAACAGCTTTATGTCAGAGTGAAATTTACTTAGAAATGCATTTGCCGATGAGGTGGCCACTGCTGTGGAACCCCGCTCCCTCAGCCGATGTGCGCAAGAAATACTAGGATTTGAGTGTTTATGTTGTTTTTATTTATTTATGTTGCATAAATAAAATTGTGCCCCTAAATTTCACAAGAAGAAGATTAGAGTAACATCATGGCACTTTGAAAAGAAATGCATAAAAATCTCAAACATAATCTTCATTTGTAGCCCTAAGTGAAAACTGCAGCTACCTGGTAATTTATAAAGCTGTCCTCAAAAAAAGGAAAAAAAAACAGATTAGTTTAGGGATGATGGAAAAACTGCAGTTTAAACAAACTGCGTGTGTGTGTGTGTGAGATTGACCTTCCACAGACTTGTGTCCTCGCTGCCCTGCATTGTTCCATATGTTTCCAGGGTAGCTCTGAACCCTGTGACCCTGCACAGGGTTGTGGTAGGAACATCACAGCACCTGGTCCACAAATAACAATCTGTAATTGTGATTTTAAAAAATATGAAATTATCCTATGCTCATAAAGACTATTTTGGTTATCGGTACCCAATAAATAGATGGAAAACTCATTGTTGACCACGCTGATCTCAGAAAGAGTAAAAAGTCCAGACAGCTGCAATGTTTAGATGCCAGAGTGAAGATTTAGTCAAGAACCACAGGTGAAGGTGTCACAGATACTAATACTGTTCATTTGTGAGCTGTTACTAACACCTGTAACCAATACAGTTACACATACATTAGTGAAACTGCGACGAGGGCATTCTGTAGAAGACAAAGGCGAGTCCAAAAGCTACTTATCTGACTGTAAATAAGTTCATCAAGTGACACGTTTCCTACTCTTGACTGTATACATTTTTCAAAGGAAAAAATCTGAATGCAGCACCAGAAAACTAGATAAAATGTAGTGTACAGTGGATGACATCATTGCAAGTCCAAGTGGGATTCAATCCAAAATTCATAATTCAGGATTCCCCCAACGCCAGTTCTCCTCTGTAAATCAAAGTGACCAGTAAACATGACTCCAAAACAAGTATAAAATATCACAAAGTAACTGTATATTTGGCTTAGTAACATCAATCTTAATTACCACCGAATGTTATGTATAGTGGACCGCCGATAGCAGTAATATTTAACTAACATCGATGGGCAACTGTTTATTCTTGAAATTAATGTTCATGAATGTTCCATGAGTGTTAAGACATTTTTTGGCCAATAGTTCTTTTCTGATGCAGCCATGCTGGTGTCACCCTTGGCCACCAATGTTGGGCACATGTGCTGCTGATATAAAAGTTAGAAATATTTCCAAATGAAGATGGAGGGCTTAGTAATAACTCCTTAACCCCCTAAGTAATAATAATCTGATGGCCCACAAAAAATATTGATCGGGAGAATCGAAACCCTGAAAGAGCCTTCATGAAGTGAATTCTGGTAAATCAAAGACATAACTACATGTACCTGTATTCCATACACTACATTCCGTGCAGTCGTGCATCCTTCTACACACCAGTGTAGCAAAGTAACACAACACAACACAAAGGGCGACTCCTTAGTCGCCAGTTCTTCAGAAACAGACGTCTTTATAGTGTGAAAAGAAAGCCCATGTGAACAAAGGGGATATATGTAAAGTGCATGCAGACTGAGCAGAGATTAAGCCCGTGTCCAAGCGCCCTGTGAGACATCAGTGCTCTCTGGCGTAGCATTAAGTTTAATAGTAAACATTTTTATTGTTCTTGGGGCCCAAAACTGACAACCCATTTATGCCAAAGCATCAACAGATTCCATCACAGTAGACTCAGTTACTTCACTCGCTCATATTAGTTATGATGACATAACATAATAGGTCAGTTTCCCAAATGTACAACACAATTTGTAGCTCTTTCATAGTTTTTATGTAGCATAAACTTAACAAACACAAACAAAACATCTCTGTATCGACAAAGTCACTGTCTGGCTGTCTGTTGTGTAAACACAGGCTTGAAATTTCTCACACGGGTACTTAGCCTAAATCTGGTGTTTTCACAGTCAAACAAACACACATGGAACTGCACACTTTACAAATGTCAGGGTAGCAACGTTTGGTGACTCATGTCCCCTGGATTATGACTGGCACATATTGTTGTCTACGGTGTGCACCTGCTCAATATTTTTGCGCTAAATTCAACCACTTTAAGGGTAAAAGAGCTCAGTGATGAGAGAGCGGTCACTCTAGTGTGTGTATACACGCATATACTGTACGTACACTGTACGTACACATCGCTAGTTCTACTTCACACTTTTTCGTACACGTTTTAATGTAATTTGCTGCCACTTGACTGTAAACATTTGTGCAGGTTGTATGGATGTGTGTTAGTTCAATAACAGTTAGGTGGAACTGTGTTGTTGCTACAGCTTTGGCTGTGCATTCTGTAAGGTTTTGCTGCTGAGACATGGCCCCCGGTACCATAAAATAAGTGTTCCTGGAGTCCTGTCTCCCCAAGCCCCTTATTAGCAGCATCTCCACCAACTGCACAGCTGTGCTGGGATGGCAGCACATTTAATGTTTACCTATTAAGTCAACCCACTGCACAAAAACAGTGAAGGCAAAAGAAATCAATTAAAACAATGCAAAGGAACTCACACTCACAGAGTAAGTTGATATCCAAAGGGAGGTTCAAACAGTGCCATCATTACAGAATGTTAACTGTGAAGAAGATCACATTGTGGTCAACCCTCTCCCTTCACCTGGGTTGGAGTCCGGTTCTGACAAACTGGTGCCTGGCCAGACGTATACACACACTCACACATACGCACTGCATATTTATATATATAAATTAGACTATTGTTAACCTGATGATTTTGCCCACCCATAAACAGCTGGGTACCTTCATCACGGCTTCTACAGCAGGTCATACGCTGAGACCTGAACTGTGACCCCCCCTGGACACAGGACTGTGTACTGAATCACCGAAAATTCCCAGGATTCAGAACCACTTAATTGGAATAAGTGTCTCACAGATTCCTTTCCTTTTCAACCTGTAAATCAATGATGGTGTAAGGCTCCGATTTCAGTCTCCAGCTGGTGTTTTCAGGGCGCTAAATTACCAGGAAATGGCGTGAGGCTTGGAAAAATCGTCACAGCCAAACATCTATTAACCTGGAAAGTGGGGAAAAGTAAGCTCACCCTATGCCATTTTCTAGAAAATCCAGAGGGCAAAATAATATACCGCAATGATTCGGAGAAAAATTAGAGACAAGTCTGGATACTGTAGATAAAACAGGCCTGTGTATATAACATACTTTATACACACCTTAAACATGGATGATAAACAAGGCAACAATTCAAAGCTGTTTTCGATGTTTGGTTAAATGCGGCATTTCACACAGTCGTTCCCAAAGTCGTTGTCTCCAACCCCCGGCACCCTATCTGAGGATGAGAAAGCCCAGCCTGGGTGGAAGTCAGGAGGGACTTCACCACGTCTGAGGTGGCTCAGGAATACCTGATAGTTCTTTTCATGTTCTAAGCAGTGAATGGTGGGGCTGGCAGGCGTGGAGCCGAAAATAGGCCGATCAAACATTTGAGGGTGGGCACAGTTACGCCATATAGTCCCCGCATTTTAATGTCGCAGCAAGGAGATCCGTTCCCCTGCATAGAAAATGAGACTCTTCCAGTGTCTTGAAAGAGCATCCAGACGGGCTGAGCAATGGGCAGTTCGGCTCTTTGTTTGGCACCCCGTCCTCTGTCGATGAAAGAGGACTGGATGCAGTGTTGCGTTCAGGCTGTCTGAGGCATCGGTGTGAAGCACAAAACATTTCTGTAAGTCCTCCAAGCTCTTGCTGTTGCATCATTTACAAGCGGTGTGAAAACAAAACAGCCACAGTAAGCTTTCAAGCAAGAAACGTGTTAGAGTGTGAAATTGCCACTCACCCACAGTAGTTGGCTGAAGATAAAAAAGAAAAAAAAGACCAAAAAAATTTATAAAAATTTGACTCCCTGACCCACCAGAGTGCTTGTCAGGGCTTTGTTCTGAGATGAAAAAAAAACCCACGTGTCGAGATAGTTTGTAAATTGAAGAAAAACAGGCTTTACGGTCAAGACTTATATACACTAAGATGGGAAAAGACAAAGTTGGGAAGAGGATTGAGAGAAACAAAGGACTTTTTCATGGCCTAGTAGTGGAATAAACACATTACTCACTGAAACTGTTCATCTATAGAGGATGCAAACCAAAATTAATCATATGTAGAGGAGGTAAGAAGAGTTTAGTGAAAAAAGATGGCATTCATGTCAAAATGAATCTCGAAATAATCCGTATATTTGTGATGTCCCAAGACAACAAAGATCTTTCTAAACTGATGCCATCATCCATCTACTCAGCCATCCAGCCATTGTCAGAACCCGAACTTGTTTTGTGGGTGGAAACCCGCAAAAATACTGGGAGAACACGCAACCCCCACAAAGACCGAGCTAGATTCTAAGCCCACTTCCAAGCACACGCCTGCGAGGCAGCAGTTCTACCTCCTGTCCCCCTAATATGTTACCTCACTCACCCACATACTTTTATTAACCGCTCGTCCTTGTCGGGCCACTGCAGTCTGGAGCACATCCTCGAAATCACTACTGTCTGGTCTAGGACAGGACGCCAGCTAATACGTTACCTAATAAATGAAATTTATATTGGCTTTGCAGATACAGTCATTCCCAAAAATATGACGTTTCGGGTTACGGGAATTTGGCTTTATTTAATTCTCACAAGGAATTTCCCTGCATTTATGAGAATTGAATTTGGATTTTGGGTGCTTCCTAACAGCTGAGCACCAGCAGATCAGACCACCACGTTGTATCGTAGGTAGTTATAGTTTCACTTGCGCTGTGTTAAATTCTCAAACTCCGTTACCCCTTATTTGCAAAGTTTACCTTACAATCTTCTAATTGTGCTTGGACCATCTAACTCTAGTGGAAAGTCTTTCCTATTGGATTCATCCATTTATTTTGTCTTTACCACTCCGTCCTGCGATCACAGGTGGGATTAATGCATGAATAGCGAACGTCACACGCCGGTAAACGTGTAATGACAGCGAAAGAGCTGAACGAGCAGCGACAATACAATATTATAGGGTAGTTATTAAGACAACAAATGCTGTTAAGTACAGAAATCCCTTCATTTGCACAATTATTCCTTTTCTGAAATGGTACATAAATGGAAATGTTGTGCCTAAAAGCCAGGTTCTCATTATTTGTTAAACGGGGAAAAATGATGTTTTTCCAGCCCGTCCAAAAACCTGACACAAATTTTCCCAGCTACCTCCACTGTGACACACCTTGTAGCACGTGCAGGATACACACATGCTCACAATACACACGGCGCCCCAGACATCTCTCAACACAGTGAAAATACAGCAGGAAACCATGAGGAAAAAGCTAATTGTCTCTTATTTATGAATTCACATCACAAGGGTGTTTCAGGAACAAACTGCCTTCATAAGAAGGCTGTAGTCTTAACTCACGCTGAAGAAAGCAACAGAAATCGATGCTACAGACTATGTTCCTCTCTGTGAACTAAGCTATAAATCTGATCATGATATTTAGAAAGTTCTTGGGTGGTTTTGTACTACAAATGTTACATTTCACACTAAACCAAGCAAATCCTGAGCTTCTGTCAGTCACACTCAGACAGATGGAGGCAAACCAACCTTTTCCTGCCAGTGTGACAACGAAGGCTGACATGTACGTCACTTGCATGTCATTTGAATTGTCCAGAATTGTGCCGTACGCCGTGTCTGAGACTAGTATTTATGTACAGTATCGGACCTCGGTCCAGCAGGATTACGAGCGTCACGGCTTCCTGACCAAGACTGACAAGCCAAGGCACCTCGAGGACCGTGAGCAACCAGACAACACGTGAGAAGCACCTTTCACACACGCTCACACCATCCTTCCGGAGCCTAAAGTTACCAGTCCCGCGATAATGCCGACTCCTCATTTCCACACGATTATCGGCGTTTATTATCACAGTAACAAACCATAATAAGATCATTAAAAGCTTAACAAGGCCAACATGGGGTACAGATATCAGGCGGCCGGGTAACAGCTGTACAGCTGTGATCCCCTTCTCAAAAGTCATAGGCAACGTTCAGCATATTTTCTATGCCGGGGGGATGAATAGGAGCGAAAGGAGAAAACCAAGTCAGCAGTGGCTCTCCAAGCACGGAGGTCCCAGCAGTCGGTGGGGCGAAAGCTAATTATTCTGATCAGAGCTGCTACTTTCTGAACTCTTAGTTAATACACTTACACAGTGTTAGCGAAGAAGACAACAAAAGGAACCGATTAGTGGCCCCATGTCACCCAAGAGGAGCATTAATGACACGGATGGCAGATATCAAAACTCGAGTAGCACTTATGGACTCTGACTAAATGGACTTGTTGGGGAAAATGATAAAAATGTAAACAAAAAAAGTGGTTTACAGTCAACAGATAGAAATGTTTTGGAACATGGTTTAATGGTTCGGTAACCAGTCTCTTCTTAAAGCAGTTACTGCCATATGGACACTTCCTCTGAGAAATTTGCAGTTAAAAACTGTTTCTTATTAAGCACCGTCGTCTTTGATTTTCACCTTTGCTCACGAGTGCAAACTAATTCCAGCAGCACAGAAACAGCTGAATTATCTTAACACGTAAAAAATCAGTTCTGACAATACCAAACCGATAGTTTTTTTTTTAAAGTTATTTGTAAGAAATGAGTCAACCTTTAAGTCTTGCACATTGCCTTCTTGCTGTTCAAGACCCATGGCTGTTATGGATAATAAAATGGAGGGGTTGAAAAGTTAAATACCCTGAAAAGATCCAAAGATGGTTTAAATATTCTGCTAATATATCCACTGAAAGAAAAGAATGGGAAATTGATCCATTAATCGTAAACAGGTGGTAAAACTCACGGATCTGTAACCTGAAGGACCTGCAATGAAAACTTCAATGCTGCACTCATTAGTTAAGAAAAAATAACGAAAGTGAAGCAGGTGACTGAGGACACCTGTATAGTGCAGGTGGGACGAGGTGCTGAGTGCAGAAAGCCATGCAGAAGAATCACCTGGCATCTCCATTTGCAAAGGGCACAGCTTTGTAACTCCAGTGGTCCATGTAGAGAAGATGGGCCCAGACAGTCAGAACCTGGGAGGATAGGAAGAAATAAATCTGAGGAGAAACTGAGCCACTGCTCCCTTGAGAGAAGAAAAAGGTGTGTGTGTGTGTGTGTGTGTGTGTGTTGGAAGTGTAACGCCATTGGGTGGCCAATTATGAAGAGGCCTGAAAAGGAAAGCGGACACCTGGCACAGGTAAGGAGGGAAGAAGGAGGAGAATACACTGTGTACATATTTATATGTACAGTTTGTTTTATTAACGTACAAAAACACATTTATTTATTTACTTACCTACTGATTTAAGTTTGTTCTGCCAATAAAACACAACTGAACTGAGAGAAGGAGAAATCTGGAGTTTGCAGGGTGGGTGTCTAACTGCGCGGTACAGAACTGCTGTATATATATATATATATATACCAATGTAGAGTTTGTCTTTATTTGAGCGCATCTCCTTCTTTGAATACTCCTGTGGGCCCCAGTGAGAACGACTAAATAGGCCATTACAAAAATAACCTATTTCACACGCAAAGTACACATGGCAGGATTAGTTGCCTGCTCTTTTGTTGAGAAAGGCATTTAATCTTACTTTGGACATCCTCGCCAAATTAAAATGAATTTCAGCAAAAGCCAAACGGTTCTGAGCAAAATTCCAGCTGTAAAACATAATCGATGCTCAGCAGCGACATGCTTTGCAAGAGTGATGTTTCTTAAAATAATACCTATATTGGCTTTTATTGAGAACACATAGTTTTGATAATACAGGAAGATAAGTGTGCTGACTGTGACCTTGGATGAGGAGGGAAACCAGCAAAAACATCAATCCTGTTTTCGGTACAAAAGAAGGAAGAATAGGAGGAAAAAATAGAACAGAAGACGAGAACATTGGCTGTCAGGCGGTGTGTGAGGAAATTGCCAATGTGCAAATGCAAAGAGATGCTGTGATTTTTTTTCCTATTCTGACAGTATATTTTAGCGTGTATTTTTGTCTAAAGTCATTTGTCTCACTTTTAATATTACGCTCCCGTTTCCAGAACGTTGCAGTTTTAAAATAAATAACTTTGCTTGATATAAAATGAACTGGTTTTACCATAAATCACGTATTTTCATATGGGCTGGTTCTCGGACAAAACGTGACCAGTGAGGTCCTGTAAAATATGAAATATTTATAATGTGAAGAGGGTCACGGAATATCACTGTAAAGGAAAAAACTGATTTACTGGAGATAAAATTACGCTGTTTTACTACATTTTTGTGAATGTGGTTCTGTGCTTCTGCACTGGAAGTTAAAGAAAGAGGACATTACTGTGAAATTTTACATGCTATGTTGTCCACCCGGGAAGTGGAAGGTTCACCTCGAAACGTGCGGCCGCCTCTTTATTTAACATACAGTTCCCATCCTGCCACGGCTTTCACATCTCTACAATACATGTGTGGTTCCTGTTGGATCTCATTCGGCTTATATCATAGCTGCTGCATCTTTTCATTGACGTGTGTGCAACATCAAGCCAAGTGGAAACAGCACAAGAAATACCCGCACTTTGTTTTTATCTTCGCATGACAGCTGAGAGAATTCAAATAATGGAGCTCTGGGATGCAACATGAGGGTTCATTACACATACACACCCTGCTTCTCTGGATACAATTATCTCGAGACATGAAGCTGTTAACCAAGATACCAGACTGAAAGATTGCATATTTTACTGTCTTGGGCTGTGCTGAGGCAGATCTGAAAATATGAGTATCGCAATATCCATTTAGCATCACTTTGGTGCCTTTTCAACAAGCAATTTGCAGTACAGTTTGACACGGAAATGTATTAAACTGCCACGGTTAGAGAAGCTTTGTATACTCGTCAAAATTGCGCCATATAAGCGTAAGTTCAGGATGTATATAAAAAAGTAGTTAATCCGTTTGTCCTAATTTGTCTTCTGGGTTTGAAAGCATATTACACATTTGCTTCCTGGGCCCGTTTAATAACTCCTTGTCCTAAAACCAGATTAGTGTCTGAAAAGCCACCCCCCATAGTGGGAAGATGACCTGGGATGTATAAGGACATATTCTACATGAATTTTAGACGGTGCGCATCAAGATTGAAGGTTTTTCATATATATACATATATATAAATGAGGTGTAAGTCACTTTGACCGTGGTGTGGCTATTGGCTCCAGATGGGGGTTCTAAGTATTTCAGAAACTGCTGCTCTCCTGGAATTTTCCGAGAGTCAGACAGAATGGTGTGAAAAAACAAACAAAAAAAAAATCCAGTGAGCAGCAGGTCTGTGGGTGGAAACGCCATCTCGGCGAGGGAGGTCAGAAGAGAACGGCCAGACCGAAGGCTACAGTAACTGAAATAACCCCTCTTTACGACAGCGGTGGGCAGAAAAGCATCTCTCAACATGACGCGTCGAACCTCGAGTGGGATGGGCTACAACAGCAGACAACCACACGGTGCTCCGCTCCTGTCGGCCGAGAACAGGCAGCTGAGGCTACAGCGGACACCGGCTGTGTAACCCCACAAGTGGCGTTTTAAAGGGTTACGCCTACCACTGGTAATGATACCGAAAACTGTTTCCAAATCTGTAACTTTGACTACATTCAACAGGCAATAATTCAGTTTCAGACCTTCTGCCGACACACTGGATTCCCAGGTAAGAGAAACCGATGGAAACACTATCAACATACTGTTCAAGGAGCAGTTTGGTTGCAAAACGCTGCACAATGGCAGAGATACAGGGAGGCACAGGGGGTCAACAAGGGCCAGGATCTGTTCTTGTGGAGCCTCCTAAAGTGTCAGCCGAATGTGCAACTACAATTACATCCTATTGAGGAGCTGCATGCCGCTGTGCTGAGTCAAACAACAGGGTTCAAGACTGGATACGAAGGTCTGCAGTGAAGGGATCTGAATGTAATCATTTCACACATGAAGGCCTACATTTACCATTATTTATCCTGCAGATGCCTGCATTTATAGTGACATCACACAGAGAAAGAAAAATGATCGTTTTTAGCAGAAAGCCAGACAGAAAAGCTCAACTGCAATGGCTGCCAAGCCATTACAATCTTTTTTTTTTTAAACTGTCTACTTCAAACAATCTGTCCATTATTCCTGTAGTTCACCGGTATGTATTTTTTACATGACTGAGTAAAAAAATGTGTACTGCGTGTTAAAACTGCTCAACTTTGTTGCACGTCATTTGCAAAGGGTGTTAAAACATTTCTACAATTGCACACTAAGTAAAAACAAGAGCAGATTTTTGTATAAAAGTGGTCATAATTTTGAACATTCCACAGTAAACAAACAGAAACAGGCGAGTACGCACACACACACACACACACACACACACACACACACACACACACACACACCTTCTAATCCTGTTGAGAAACAGTATGAAAATCAGTTGCCGTTTGAAAGAAACCAGGTGCAGGAGACTTTGGGAGTGCTCGACTGGCAAGTGATCAGATGTGCCAATTTCAAGCATTTTAAAAATGCTTCTGGGAACAAATAGGATGAAAACAAATGACAGGAGCTCCTTTCTTGGCACAAACCAGCCAGCAAATAGACCAAAAAAAATGAGGGAAAAAAAAATCCCTTTTAAGTACAAAACAAAACAAAAAAAAAACATCTGAACGGCGAAAGAAGCTGCTATTCAGCTTTTATTCTTCCCCCATAACCTAACAGACTCTTTTAAAGTCTCTTTAAACTGTCCACACCTGTGTGCGGTTAATACAACAAGCCCACGCTTAGGTTCATCAGCTCAGAACAAACCCACGTGTCCCAACAGGCCAGCTGCTTTAATTGGTTTTAGAACAATACATTGGACCCTGTAGTTACATAGTAAATCGGGTAGAAAGGTACAGCCATCAGTTAGATGTCCCCTTGAGAGATCTGGGGCCTCGAGTTAGTTGGACTGTACTCAGCTGCTGTGCCCCCAGGGCATGAGCTCCTGGAGTCATTACTGCGGTACCCAGGTTTCGTGGGCCTGCAGGTGGGCTCGCCTGTTTGGTAAATGAAAAGCTGACAGGCGTTAAGACTGTTGAGCATCCCGGAGAAATGCAATAACTGTCAAGGAGAACAATCTTCAAATCTGTCTTAATCACTTGTTATAACGTGGATGAGGCTCTCGAACAGAGCACCTCGACTGTCTGCATCAAATCCATGCTCTGCCACCCTCCTTTCCTGCGGGATTTCACACCTAGCCACAAAGTGCAAGATGTTTCAAATCCCCACAGTAGGCCGGAGCTTAAGTCTTCCAAGCTTTGTTCTCCAGCCAGTGCCAGGAACACTATATGTCACCTGATGTTCCTGCGTTCGCTGAGGCCTGGGTGACAGTCCCCGTCCTCCTGAGAACGCACATATGCTGCGTGCCGAGTTATTGTCGCTCCGCTCCCTGTGTTTGCGTCCAGCTTCTGTAAGAAATTAGGTCAAGCGGAAGTAAAGGGATGAAGAAGTGAATCTGCGAGATGAGCTCCCATGTTTCACACTCGCCCGTCCACGTCCAAACTTAGTAAGCCGCTCATTCTACGCCGTGTTTACATATTGTCAAGCGCTTGAGCTGGCAAACCGATGCAACAGCCTTTGTTGTCATCGCTGGCGGGTTTCCATCACTCGTATTTATATAACTTAACCACACAATCCACTGAACTAGGGCACTTTAAAGGATATAATGCACAATCAGACATTTTTTTACAGCAAAGTAAAAATGACCTGCAGTTTGGCAAAGGAAGCTAAAGAAAAAAAATGAAACCCTGTTTATAGAAACGCAAGCTGAAAAACAGGTCTCCAGTTAAGTAAAGTTCTCTGCGTACAAACTAAGCGCACACAGATACAAGCTGAAGCACACAATGGATGTTGCTTCAAAACCATACCTGCAGTATGTAAAATAAACCCGTTTGTCTGATCAAAAATTAAAGGATTTGGTTAGCCTTTCATTTAGGCATCACAGTCATCGTCCCGTACGGCCTTAATACGCAACATGATTTGCATAATATGTGTGGTTATCGCAGCGTTATGTCAAGAACAACACACAAATTTCAGCATTTACTCTAACATGACTTACTGTGCTGCGAAGTGCAGCACCTTATTTGTATCTCGGTTTACGTAATTGTCCACCTTCGGTTTGAACTTCTGTACTTTTTGTGATATTCAGAAACTCGGCTTTTTCACAGCTGACTTGTACGTCTCCCTTTGTACTCTTTGTGCTGCAAATTTATTCAGCATTACTATGGCTACAGTGCAACTTTTTGCACAAAATGTCTTGCAAAGTTTCCTTCGCAGTTCCATTTACAGGAGTTGGGAACAATTCTGCCTCGCTGGAAGGCTTTGCTGAGCAGTCGCACACTTGGCTAATAAGGACTGGCTTAGCTCTGTGAGGTGGAACTTCATTCTAACTGTGTGCAAGCTGGGCTGGGGGTGGAATTGCTTCATGATGGTGATGAATCTGCTATGTGCTGTTGCTGCACATTAAACCTGTTAGATGCAGACCAAGACCAGACGAAATCACTGCTCTGCATCCCCACAAATTATGCTCCAAAAGTAGATCCCTGCGCTTTCATAGTTTCACACGCAAGCCTCTTCTCCTCAAGCGATTTTGCGATAGGTGATTTGGTTCCGGATTTGACTTGGAGACATTTTTTACTAATTTGGACGACAAATAAACACCGAACATCAGCATGCTTACAAAACTGAGGGTTGTCCTCCTGGGACACCTCCAACACACTGAAACGACCTTCGGGTATTTAAGACACGGCATTAACGTTACCCGCAAAGAGATAAGACAAGACGGTGTTACTGCCAAAAGCTGGAACTTCGAATGCTTTTTATTGTTATTACAGCTTGTCTACTTTAAAGCTTCAGAACTTCTATTTCTGTGTGCAATCAATATTCATCATCTGCTCAGCTGAACCACCAAGGGAAAAACAATAACTGTGGCGATATCACCTGTGGAGCACAAAGGTACAGATCTCCTTTGACTGTGTCTGTCAAAGTCCCAAAATAGAAGATTCCTCCTTGAGGACCACTTCACTAAAAAGCCAGACTTTCCCGGAGCTTCTGAGCTGAGAACGTCAATAACCATTGTGTTGCCTGCTGCCTTTGGGGAGACTGGGTGGGAGGCAGAGGGGGACATTAAACTGTTAGACATAATTAACTGACTGGTAATCTGCATAATGTGGATGCGAGGTCTAAATGAAGCTGCATGAGTCTCCTGTGCCTGAGGCAAAGGCAGCTTTTGAAACAGAATCTGTTGGCAACCCCCATCGTTTTGGATCCACACCGGCACAGGAGTTTTCTGGCATGGAGACTGTGACCATTTCTTCCAGAACAACTGAGGTGTGCAAACTTTCACCGGGTGAAACTCCTTTACTGGCGTTTGTATGATGGGCGATGAGAGTCCCTAAAAAGATATGGCAAAGATTTGACCTGGATGAAAATTACACCAGCAGATAGTGCTATCTGTGGAACATGGTGTTGCAAATATAGAAAGTGGAGGATTACTTATGTATGGTGCTTAAGTCCTCTTCTCACCTGGCTGTGTTGTACAGGATTACAGGGAAACACGATGGAGCTGCTTTGTTTAATTCCCCAAGGAAAGGAACCTGCTGTACGGTTCTGCTGAAATTACATGAGATTCAGCAACTGTGAGGAATGAAATATTTGAAACAAGAAAAAAAAGCTGAAAATAATGTAAAAAGATCCAAAGTATGTAAAAGCTGATTTTTTTCACAGCGATAAATTGATAGTGTAGATATCAACACATTGACTAGGAGGAGAAGCATTTCCAGTTCTGATGCTTCATTGTGAGTTTGCCGTATGAACGGCTCGACTGCAGCATGAAGGAGTTTGGAAGAAGTCTGAAGATCGATGAAAAAGTTAGAGGAATTTTGAGCTGCTGAACAAAACGTTGGGAAAAGGCCACCAGAGCACATTGTTTGTGAGAGGCATAATAAACAAAATTTCTCACCGTCACAATGGCTGGTCGTTCATTTTCTCCATATTTTAAATGTGGAAACTTCAGTGGAACGCAGCTTCAAAGAAAAGGTAGATATAGTATCATTTTTTGTGAAGTCTAATATACACGGCGGGCTTGAAAGTTGAGAAAACCTTCAAGGTGGCCATTATTTTAGATACTATATGAATGTAAACGCTTAAAAAATATATATGTCTGTGTGTATGTGTGTGTGTAGAATGAATATCTGAAATAAAGAGTTTGAAAAAGATTTGAATTCATACATTATTAAACTTTGATATTTAACAAATCACCAGGGGTTGTGTGCAAAAGGGAATAAACTCTTTTCAGGCAAAAACTAGTGTCACCTCCGTAAGCAGCAATAACTGTACACAGTTGCCCCCTCTAACCTGTCGTCTGTTGACCGTGAGGTCTTCCTGGAGGGGTTTGTCCCCTCTCCTTTTACTAAACCCCACCAGCTCTGCAAGGTCTGAAGGTTGTTTTTACATGAACAGCCCTCCTCAGGTCCTGCCACAGCATTTCAACAGGATTCAGATCAGGACTTTTACTTGGCCATTCCTGGTCACGGAACCCCTCTTTCTTCCTGAGTTGTTCTTCAGCAGACTTACCTGAAACTTTAGGAGTATCGGTAAAACATCCACTTTGTGCACAGCTTGAGTTTCCAAACTGATGGCCTGACAGTCTTCTAAAAAATACCTTGATATTTCTTGGAATTCATGATTCCATCTTGTCAAGTTTCCCAGGGCCAGAGTAAGAAAAATAGTCCCATACAAGGAGACACCCACCACCATACTTGACGACAGTAGGGTTTTACTGGTGGCGACATGGGCTGTCTTGTCATTCCCAAATAGTGCTGAACTCTGTACAGACTTCTATATCTCACAGGGTTACCCAGGTGATCTCTGGCAAACTTCAGTTGGCCAGATTTGTTTTTTTTTTGACAGAAGAGGCCTCTTCCCAGCAATCTGTCCATAGATGGCACCCTTTTAGGGTTCTTTGCATTGTGTTTGCATCACTACTGCAGGCAGCTAGGGAGGGTTCAAGACCTCTGGATATTCATCCTACAATTATGTGTTATTATTCTCCTTGCAGCCTGAGTAGAATTTCAGGAGGACATCTACTTCTTGGCAGGCTGACCATTGTTCTGAATACCCTCTGTTTGTATACTGTTTTCCAAACAGTGGATTTTGCAAAGTAGAGATCTTTCAAAGCAGATTTATACCTTTGTTCAGATTGATGCGCATCCGCTACTCTTTTCATCGATTCTGCTGATGTCTCTTTAGATCAATGCATAATGCTGGACTCTTGGAGAGATTAACTGACCTGTTTTCTTGCACTTATGTACGTTTGCTCCTCCCTAACCCATTACTTCAGATCTGTCACTGACCCAGGTGATCCTCCTCTACTCTGATCCAAACCACACAGTTGATAGTTCACTTACTTTTTAACAGGAACATTTTCCATTTACTGCATATATTGGTTTGCTCCATTGCTGGGCGTTTTCTTTCAAGGTACCAGCAGTACCAGTTGTGCCACTTTACCGACTTTTATACCGGCAAGACGCGTAAACGGACAGTCGGCTGCATGAGTGACATTCCGATGTTAATATTCTACCTTTAAACACACCCGGAAGAGGGGAGAATTCAGCAGCTCCTTCACTTCTAGCTACCGCCGACAGACACTGGGTACAGTCTGAGGCTTCTGTCTTGCCCCCAGTTTGTAACCTGCAGTCTACTGTAAGTCGTAGCCGCAGTAATTTGCTATAACTCATTCGACTGGAAACATTTTTCACTTTAACACAGCTATCGCATGTAAGTGCAGGTCTGCGTTTTTTGTAGCGGCCTCATCCTCACTGGTATCAATCTGGCTTCAGGTTCTTCAGCTCTTTCTAGCAAAATATTTCCCCACACCTCTCAGGGAATTAGTGTTCAGTGAATTGAAAAGTTCCTTTTACGCACCTAATCCTGCAGAAAGTGTTAATAACCGAGAGGTTATTTAACAAAAAATCATCGCAACCCTTCCCGTCGATGTCCGACATATCTAATGAAAAAATTCCGTTTCAAAACATTAAAAAATAGCAGTTACACGAACAAGGACTTTTATTGATTCAGAAAGAGGACATCCTCTGAGTCCGTTCAGAGCCGAACCTCTTCTACGTGTGTTTATAATTCAAGAAACGGTGCGACATTCACACTTTTAGCCCCATAGCTTAATAATGTAATGAAGCATGGAAATAAAATTTTGGTGAAGAGCAATTAAATAAGAAAATGTTTAGTAAATGATTAAAGAAAGGCTGCGGTCTTCAATGAACACGTGTACGACAATGAGATCCAGAAATGCAGCAGAGGAAAACACACGAACATCATTTCAGTTCATCGGTGACGTGAAAAGGGATATGAACCTAAAACCCGTACAGCTGAAAGTGGGTGTGTTTCACGTTCCACCTCCTATTTCTTTTTGCACTGCACTCATTTGAATCTTTTATACATATTCATGAGATTGTCCAATGCTCACGTTTGCATATAATGCGAAACATATCATGTTCTTTTCATCCTTGGCTTTTATCAAAAGGTTTTTGCATGGAAACAGTTGCCCAGTGAAAGTAATGAAATATACGGGAAAAAAAGGCAATATAAAGATGTATAATTAGACCTAACAGTTTGACGAATTACTAACGTGTAGCGAAAAAGCCAGTGAGCAAAAATAACAATCTCGTGGTGCTCGGTGAGCCTGAGAAGAAGCTCGACAAGGGATTTTTAATGATAAAAGCTGTGCTACTTTGATTCTTTCCCCCAAAGAGTATCCAGTACAGTGGGATCTTATGAATGATTTGTTCTGTGCGAGTTCTTCTTCCATCCCTAGTTGGTCCCATCGTTCCCACTGATTGAAGCTTTTGAACCAGGGTTAAGTTGCCGTGCCAGTGGTCCCTCGGCGTGTGGCAGGAGATGGTTCAGCCTGAGGTGTGGTGGGGCTTCCCACAATGAAAAGCTCACTGGAGCAGACTGCTCGGCGTCGTGATGGGAAACATCCCGGGGGTCCCTCTTGTCGGTCTGACCCCACAATAATGATGCGCCATTCAGAGCTACACGGGACATCCGCATCACTGTAACTCTGTAGTAAATGTCAGCTCACATCAAATGTCTATGACAGTCATTCGCTTTGACCAAACCTCTCTTCTTCTCTGCGTAGGTATTGAAAGTCATGTAAATCAATCTCCACAGGTAGCTCACAACCTTGGGCCTGAGTCTTAACAGAACGTTGACGTGACCTTGATGCAGTGATTTAGCAACGAAGAGATAAACCTTGTTTAATGCTAAGAGGCTGAGTAAGATAATATTACTAAATCAACCTTTCTCATTTCGTAAATTATGTTTGTTAATAAAACACCTGAATAATGTGTGGCACAGCTTTCTGCCCCAAGATATGTGTTTGAGGTAAATTGTCAGCGTGTGGAAGTCTGAGGGAATCACCGCATGGCTTATGGCCCTGTCCTGTCCTCACAGCCACTCGCTGACTTCCACGGTGCTGCTTTCTACAAGCAATGTTAATATAGGATGGATGGACTCTTGAACGTGTCGTAAAATTGCAGTTCTAGCCTTGCATCTTAAGGCTAGATTTAAAAAATGAGCTGACAGTCCACAGTGCAAGGTGCAGACGAGCAGAAACACCTTCACAACCACTCCTGGAGTCAGTGGGCGTTTTCTTGCAGATCTAGGGCTCCTCCAACATGCCAAGAGGGGTGTTGGACATTTTAGTACCTCCACCCTCCACCCAAAATGGTATAATACACCAAAATGACCCCCCACCTTCACCCATTCACTAAACATTGAAATTATTATTTTTCAAACTCGAATCATTCTGTTCATCCATCCGTTCTTTCGTATATTGTTCCATCTCCGGTTAGGGCGAAGGTGATAAAGATCGCATCCCAGCAAGTATCGATCATATGTGAACATGTTGCTCAAAAATGTAATTCACAGCTAAGGATGACCTTAATGGTCTCCATCCAAACTGTGATTTATCTCAGACAATTTTACTCAGATGCTGGAATTTCGCCTTATTGCTGAGATGTTCCATATGGTCCATGATTAAATTAGATTTTGTTTTGAAGCTGTATAAAAATAGCAATAGAAATAATACAGTGAAGAAACCAACTGTACTTTTACCTTACTTTTTGGATGCAAGGATCAGTCTTTATAGACAGACTGAGACTTAAACTTATCAAGATGAAACCTCAAATCCAGGAATCTCACTTGTTAGATTGGCTTGTTAGTTTGATTTGGGGAAATATATTGATATGAACCACAAAAACATTTACAAAATCTCCAGCTGTTGTTGGATAAATGACCGGCTACATAAGGTAAATTTCAATTTGGAAAAAAAATGCAGCATGGATTTTATCTTTTTTTCAGTTCTTCTGAACTTGGTTTGTTGACCTGGGAAGGACCAAACGGTCAAGCTGTGTGGGGATCGCTTAAATCTACTTTACATTTCTTGCTGGGAGCTGGAAAATTATCAAGCAACATTTTAGCGACGTTTAACTCGACACTTTCTTAAAGACCAGGCACACAAGATCTTACAGGGACGTTCGCATATAATCCCCACATCTAAAACACGAAACATTTTTCACCGCCTAACAAGGTCAGCCAAAAAAAAAGGATCCTTACATCCTCAACATTTTTTTTTTTTTGGAAAAATACCTTTGGCTATTATATTGTCATTTTTACGTTAGGTTTTAAACCGTTCCCATTATTCAGCTGTTCGTGTATCATTACCACGGTCCTGTTAGACACACGTCAAATTGGAAACATCCCATTCCAGCCTGCATGGACAAATTGTGGGAAAAACGGTACGAAGTTTGAGCAATTTGGTGGAACAAAGTATCCCGCGTTCCCAGCGTACATCGCTAAGCTGTCTGTCAAATCCTGCGGAATATATTTAGCCGGACACTTTCAGGTAGGTAAAATATAACGATTTTAATATCAATCGCAGTCAGAGCCATAAGGGGGGGGGGGGCGCCCAACAGATTATTTAAAATTATTCTACAGCACTTACTCTGCTCTTTGATCCGAAATTCACTTCAAAGCGAACTTCGCTTCTACCTTCAAGAGTTTCTTCTTTTTTTTTTTAAGGCGAGTCGATGGGGGGGCTAACAAGCCTGAAACATTCAGCTCATTAGGAATTCCATAAAAACGAACCGCTCTTAGTGAACGCGTTTTGCCGGGCGATTGTTATGGATTATTCCGAGTTCAGAAAGCAGCGCCGTCAAATGTGGACTCAGCTTGAATTGTTTGTAGTGGTAAATTAGCTCAAATGCATAGCTGTGATTTTTTTGGCACAGTAAACTGGGCAATAATTATTTGCTTTTAAGAAAGTACAGGTGCGCCAGTGGTCGAAATTCATTTTCAAAATACGTATTATAGTGCCGTTTGACGTATCGATGGTTTGATAATTATTTTGTGTCTCATCGGTTGTAAGTTGCCCACTGGGAATAACTGTGTACAGTAATAAAAGTTTGGGATGTCGCGAGCAAAGCCAGGAGCACGACTTACTGAGGAGAGAGTTCATTGCTCATTGCCTCTAGTTAAGAAATAACAATATGCCGTCTTAAGAACATCTCATTAAAAATACAAGTGAACGGGAAGCGTTTGCCAGATAAACAATGTCTCGCACTTGCACTAAAGTTAACTAACATCGTATCTTGTCAGTAAATATAATTTGGGAATATTTAATACAATGGATATGGAAAAGTACTGGGCGAGAGTGTGATGAAAACAGGTTTTTTATTTAAGAGCTGCTACTGCTTGAAATTTTATTTGCATTCAGCCCCCTGTCGCCTTCCCTTCGGACCGAGCAGAACTGGCTGGTGGTTTTCTCACGTCTTCGCTTGTCCTGTTTACGTCCTACATTTACTTACAAACTTCTCCCGCGTTCGACTCTCTCAGCAGGCAGGATGGTGGGATTCCATGCTTGAGGTGAAATGTGCGAGGTAACGGATGCGTTTCTTCTGCGAAAAGATACCATGGTGAACACTCTTGGTCGATGGCAGGAAGAGAGGTTCGACAGAAGCGACGCATGTTTTATTCCTCCCTGAGTCAATATGTAAACAAGGAGAACCACAGTGGAACTCTAAAATTTCAGCAGAATTTCTCCATTTACACACAAGCAGAACCTGAATGTCTTTATTTCGAGAATAAAGCAGTTAGAGGTAAGATTAGGATTGGAACTCTGCCCCTTAACCTGAAAACCTGAAAGTGGACAGAATAGCCCTTTGGGACAGATCTAACATCCTCTTTTGGAGCTACAATTGTGCCACGATCTCCCTTTTTTCGTGGCAATGTAAAGCAACCAGAAAAGACAGTAAGGGGCTCATTTCTCTTTATTGAATTTAAAGTCCTCAAAAGTGTAACGTGTGTCTATGTCTGTGTATCTCTTCTTTGCTTTCAGTGCAGCTCTTTGTTGATGTAGCATCTCTTAGCTTCTCTGCCAGCTTGAGTTCCAGTGTATGAGCAGCACTGGAACAAAGACAAGGAAAAACGGAGGTACAGAGTAAGACGCACCATAAATCTAATGAGGGGGTGGATATAAACAGGTTTAACAGCTGTGTGCGGGTGTGTAGGTGGGATGGAGTGTGGGTGGTGGGGCTGTTGGGGTGGTGTGGGGTGTTGGTTGTGGGGAATGTTTTCTTGGCACATCGGGCCCCTTGATACCACTCGATCATTGTTTGAATGCCATAGTATTACTGCTGACCATGTGGACCTTTTATGGCCACAGTTTAACCCTCTTCTAATGGCTACTTGCAGCACGATAACTCACCACGTCCACTAAAGCACAAGTCGCCTCAAACTGGTTCCGTGAACGTGACAGTGAGGTCAGTGAACCTCAGTGATCTCCCCAGTCACCAGATCTGAATCCAGAGGACCGCCTTTGGGATGCGGCAGAACGGCAGGTCGGCAGCAGGAATGTGCAGCTGACAGATGTACGTCGGTTATGGAACCGTGTCGACGTGGATCAGAATCTCTAGGGAACGTTTCCAGCACCTTGTTGAATCCGTGTCACCGACAACTCGGGCTGTTCCGATAGCAAAGGGGGTTCCTAGCCGGGATTAGAACTGTGTTCCTAATAAAGTGTGTGTGTGTCTGTGTGTGTGTGCGCATTAAAATGCAAGATCACAAGCAACACACAACTAGTGTATAATGAGGTAATTTCACTGGGCGACTTTCTGTAGGATTTTTTTAAAACCGTCTGCTTCTCCTGCTCTGGTTCTGGGAGTTAATGATCTCCATCTAGAAGCTGCCTCATTTCAATCAACGGCTATTAAAATCTTAAATAGTCTAGCGACTAGCTTGAGTAAACAAAGTTGCAAAGTCCTGTTTGACAGCTCCAGAAGTGCCAGACACTCCAGGATAAGAGACTAGGACAGAGCCTACGTTTTTTCCAAAGTGTGGGCTTTTCAGTCTCTGCTCTTTTTTAAATTCACTATTTTGCATTTCGCTGTGATGTACATGTCAGGCCAAGTGGAGGAACGGTTATATACAGGTAAATATTTGAAGGTAATTAAACGGCATCTAAAGAGAATTCAAAAGACCTGTTTAACAGTAGCAGTAACAGCATGAGCTGCAAAATGAATATCAAATAATACTTAATAATATGCGTCATATTAAATCCGCAGTACGCGGCGATTAACAGAAGGCATAAAGCGTTCGTGTGGATTCACAGACATTACGACGTTGGCAGTATAGAATGTTACGGGCAGATAATGGTACGTTATGTAATCTTTTCGGGCTTTAAAATAAAGCATCACTATGGAAAATTCCATAGCATCGGAACACAACTGGCATCATTTCATGAGACTAAGGTATCCAGTTCTCTGCCTTGCTATACTTGGCATACGAAAATGTGTAGGATGCTGCATGGGAATTTGATATTCCGGCTCATTCGTTCACTTTGACTGACTGCTCAGAAATTGGACAGGCTGCAGTTGTGTGCTTGGTTAGACATCAGCATGTAGTTGTAATGGTTATTCCATCCTTTGTAATAGCCAAACATTATTTTTAGCTCACCTTCACTCACAGTTTGGCACCAAACCCGCATCATGGCCATTTATGAAGTTAAAAAGCTGGCCGCATTTCTACTGCTGTTCACATAGTACACAGTTGCGTAGATTCGAGAAGATAAAGGCAAAATAGCAAAATATCCTAGTATAATTATGATTCCAATAGTATTTACACTTTGTAGATTTTCACCGATTGGTAGAATTAAAAAAAACAAACTTGTGGTCTTCAGGACCGCAGTGCACAGAACAGGGGGACAAAAAATTAGAGAGAGAACAATAAAGGATTATAGAAATGAGAGGATGTAAAAAATAAATATATTTTAAAAAATATATACAAGTACACATGCAGTGCTGTACAAAAGTCTTGGGCACCTGTGGGAAAAATGCTATAAAGCAAAGATGGTTCCAGAAATAATGCCATGAATACTTATTAACCAATAAACCTTCTAAAAAGTGCAGTAGACAAAAAAAGCCTCAGTCAGATCAATATTTGGTGGGACCACCCTTTGCCTTTAAAACACCATCACTTCTCTTATGCAAACTTGCATGCAGTTTAAGGTAGAGGTTGGTAGGTTCTTCCAAGCTGGCCACAGTTCTTCTGCAGACTTTGACTGTCTCTGTATGTCCTCCCAGACTGACTTGATCGTGTTGAGATCAGGGCTCTGTGGGGACCAGACCATCTGTTGCTCGACATGGTTGTGTATGACTGAGATTGGGTATTTGAGGTCAGTCTCAGGCTGCACAATGAATTTGGGACCAACCAGAAACCCCCCCGATGGTAGATAAGAATCTACCTGTACTTCTCAACAGATGTTGAAGTTGCACGCCTAACACTTTTGCACAGTACTGTACATGTACACACATGAATATATAGATGTAGATACACACACACACAAGTATGCAAACATAAACAAATCATATGAAACACACATACATGGTGCACATCAGCAGTTATGGTCAGTGGTGGTGGAGGTGATGGGGTCTGAGATGACAGCATTCAACAGCCTGACAGCCTGGGGTAAGAAGCTGTTCCTGAGCTTGGTGGTTTCAGCCCTCTGGCTGTGAAAGCTTCGCCTGGACGGCAGTGGTGAAAATAGATGCTTGAGAGGGTTGGAGGTATCTGAATATTGGAGCCCAAGTAACCGCTGCATCCTTCTGCACTGTTGTCCTGTAACCAACACAATGCCTCCAGTTTTTTTTAGCCTGAAAAATTTGCTAAAAAACACTCAATTCTGCAACAGTGAAAAATGGCATTTGATCTTCATTTCAGTGGTTTGCAAGAAGCCTTGATCTATGTAGGTATTGCAGAACAAAGCTCTGAGAATGAAACCATCTTCTGTATCACAGGCCCCACTGGAATATTCTTACTAAGCCACTGAAAACTTGCTGGCCCTTAAGGCTGCATGAAAGCCACGTTTTGATGACTAGAAGATAATAACATCCAGCCAATACCCAGCTTTCCTTGGCATGAATTCTAGTCAACATCCAAATATCTGTTTTAATTCATTTTATACATATCTATATTTAATCTCATATGCAGTAAGGTTAAGAAAATAGTAAAGAGTACCCTGATCTCTCATGACACACCTTTCACTATTCATTAACTCTGACTTTTTTGCACATGTTTTTTTGGTTGCGGTATTTATGTATAAGCAGAGCTTACTGAAAAAAATAAATGTCGTTCTTCACAGTATGACGCGATGGGTTTAAACTTTACAGCAGAGTAGGACCATCACTCCTTTCTTTCATAATATCATGCTATATTTGGACATTTTGGGACACAGAAGAATAACCGCGTGCTATTCTGTGACAAATTTATATATACATGCTGCTTCCTGGGGGTGCAAATCACAGACCACCTCTCCTGGAACCACAGCACAACCCACCTGGGTATGAAGACTCAACTGCATCTCTTCTTGAGCTTAAAAAGAGCTGGACTTCCACCTCCCATCCTCACTAACTTCTGCACATGTGTCATAGAGAATATCCTGACCTCCTGCATCTCAGTCTCTTACAGAAACTGGGGTGGGGTGGGGTGGGGTGGGGTGGGGGCTCTGCAGGGGGAAGTGGAGATGGTCCAGTCCATCAGAAGAGCTCGTATGACCTTGTGGACCCCTCTTACCTCCCCTCATCTGGTTTTACTGCCACCATCTGAAAGACCAGTGCAGCTTATGGGCCATAACTGGTTGGCTGTCAACACCACCACCACTGACCACCACTGTATTACCTCCACTGTCACTACTGAATTCTTGCACTATTTCTCGTTATTTATCTATTTATTCATCTATTGATCTCCTACTGATCTCATTTTCATCTATTTTTCTCTATTTATTCACCAGCTTATTTACATTGTACCTCCGTTTGTCTGAATTGTCCTATGTTTCTGTGTGGTCGGTCCAAGAGAAACTGCACTTCCTACTCTCTTCTACATTCTGGAAAAGTACAGAATGAGAGTAAAGTGAACCTTTTCTATTAAATAAGACACGGTTTTCAACGCAGACATTTCACGGGTATGTGCCATGGCTGGCTCTCAAGGTGTCAACAGGTGATGTCGATCTTAAGAGGACCTTTGTTCTTCCACAGTGTTGAACGTTTTACTATGTTTGTAGAAAACACACGACTCTTTGAGATATTAAAGTGTGTTTGCACTGAGGGATAAGCTATCGATGTTGCCAAACTCCCGTTATAACGGAATTATAACAGATCACTTGTGTTTACGTTCTCAACCGTAGTTTCTGCAGAAAATGACAACTCTGCTGCCAGGCATTTAAGTGTAAAAAAAAAAAAAGTGAAATGTTTGCATCATAGTGAGAAAACGGCTTTAACTGCCTCAGTAACCGCTAGCAACTATAATGCAGTTTGTGGCGGGGAAATCAGCTTCTTCTGATGCCCTTTTATGTATTATGTGCACTGAGTAGGCGCTGGATTGTGCTCCTCAGCCTGTTCCACATCCTTGGAGAAAAGCACCTGCTAATTGAAATATGTGAACAGAAATGCCGATATCCTTGTCTTCAGGGCCTGGCTGTGCTAGAGTTGCTTCCGCAGCATTTCTCCCTGCCCAGCTTTTATGACGGACATACCCTCCCCGTGGTATGAAAGTAGCTTAATGAGGAAAGGACCACCGTGGCAGCAAAGCCTTCAGAAATCAACATATTTGTCGACGGTTCTTCTCTCTCGCATTTCACGCAAACAGCAGTCAGGCTCAGGTCTGCTCTTCAAGCCTAGTTACTCTCGGCGAACAGATCATTAGCTTCCTAGGTGGGGATGAGCACCGACATCCCGGTGTCCTTTGTAGCGGTGACAACTTTACTTTCCTCCCGCGTCTTCCTCGGGACTGGGACAGCTGACGGGAGTGGAGTACTGCAGCTCAGTCCATCACCTGAAGCAAACCAATTACTCATTGTCATTTTGCCGCAATGAGAATGAAGACAAATACTGCTACAGTGGGGTATGTGCGAGCCGCCATTTGTCAAGCCAGCCTCGGGCCTCTACGCAGGACTGGTGTCCCCCGTCGGCACCTCTTGCAGGGTTTAAATGTAGGCGTGATGCAATTGAACATCTCCCACATCAAATAAATTCTAAATGAACTATCAAATTAATTCACATAAATATTGTACTGAAGAAATAAAAGACACAGCCACACTTGTACGAACACAGACTTGGATAACATCACGCAGACAGGCACACGTCGTACTGATCGCTCATTACTAAACTTCGGAGAGATGTAGCAGCACCACAGCTGATGAATAGGAACAGACCCCCTTTCTTCCAAGGACTCCTTCCCCTCACCTCCGCAGGGCTCGCGAGGTTGTCGGAAGGTGACACTCGGCAAGTGTAAACGCTCATTATTAAATCAGTATCGGATGCCTACGTGGTGTGAAGCGAAGCTCAGTGAGAGAAGCATCTCGACGAGGTTCTGCCAGCGTTATGTAGTCATCTCTGCATGTGGCTCCAGTTATTGCTCCGTTTTGCACAGCCTGCTTTGCATGCAGGGCAGCACAGAGCAGAGGTAGTGGCAGCGACGGCAGCGGCGGGGTAACGCCAGGCCGTGGAGGAGATGGATGAGGCAGGCATGGGGAATGAAAGCCAGCGCAGCGAAACACACGGACACAGAGAAACACACACTACACAATACCTGCATCGCGTAGCGATACAGTGTGTCTGCGGTGAGCGTGATGGCTCCGCAGATTTCTACGTCAGCTCCTCACATCCTTCCACTTGAGCAGGACTGAGAGGAACATCACAGGCCAGGAAATCTGGGACACAGAGAAGAGGATATTAAGTAATAACAATTTCACATGTACCATAAACACGCAAACTGCCCAAACATGAGTTAGCTGTGACTGTTGGATATCTGCTGTCGGCACTTTTCAGAAGCAGGACAGGATGGTGGGACAAAAGAAAAACACAGATTTATTAAGCAGGGGGGTGGAGGATTAGGTTGAAAAGACCAAGGAGTCACCTGGCAGGGTGGTTACAGCCCAAGAAGAATTTATCGTGGCACACCTGACCTTAGTGCAGAGACATTAGATACAACAGCAGGAAAATACATTTTTAACACGCCTTACGTTCAGTGGGAGTCAGTGGGTTTTTCCTCATCAATTTTCACAGCAGCTTGCTTTTTGCACCATAAAAACGTCTTTAAAAACCCATAATGATCGACATTCTTATTATGATTACAAAAGGTTGTTTATGACACCAGTACCTGACACTGTATAACATAATCCAGTGGCGTGTGAGTAACGCAGATTCCAGCTGCAGTCAAAGGCTTCCTTCTGAGCTGAGAACTTGTGATGCAAGTTAAACAGCCAGCAGGCACGGTATGTTTCTGTGGAGGAGAGTCTTGTCATGAAGCGAGGCAGTACTGAAGCATCATCTGTGACAACAGCTTTCATCTACACTCAGCCTGATAGATAGCTGTGCAAAGGTGGGCTAGCAACGTTGCCGTTTACTGAGCAAACGCTGAGGGAGTCCATCGCTTTTCCCACAGAGAACCTACGGCTGGTCAACCAGCTGGATGTTCTTCGATGTATCCGAAAAAAAACGCGTTTTATGGTTATTGCTAAAGAGATGCTTCTATCAGAGAAAATGTTGGCGGCTTACCGCTGTACCCGTGTTTTGCTCAAGGAGACCACAGCCGAGCTCCTTCCAGGACTCCAACTGGGTTACAAGTCAACATTCTTTACCGCAGCCCCACCTGCTGCAACTCTGCATTATGGAAGCTGAAAGAGACTTCTAAACAGTTAAGGAAGCCCGTCACTAACAAAGACAGACATGCAGAGAAGGTGTGGCGATAAGGTGCAAGCTAAAGGAGTCTTAGACAGTCTTATAGTGATTTTGCTCTATAGACGAGAAGAAGTTATGACTCTACCTCTGGAGCCCAGAGAAAGACCTGCCTGGTAGGGTTAACAGGTTCTTTCACTGTTCACTCACTCGGTCCACCTTATTTAAGGTCCATTCGCAGACAACCACGACAACGCTTTAACTGACAACAGCATCAAACGATCGAAAATGTAAAAATAAAACCTCCTTGGAAGGTGCCTTAGTTTGACCTGGCCTGAGGTTGCTGATATGTGGCCTCGCTTGCTTCCAAAGTGTTTGAGATGTTCGATTTATTGATACCGTGATTCACCAGCTTACCTGTAGGTTCTAGTTCACCGCAGTATTTCATGTCTTTGCTTAGAAGAGAACACCAAACAGAAAGGCCTTTTCTTGTACTAAAAGTTGCTTACATCCACTCTTGTGAAGATCGCTTTCTGTCCAGCAGCAACGGGTTGCTAAACCCCGAAGGGGGCGGTCAGCCAACGTTCTTCCGTATCATCTGTGTGTCTGGATTTCTTATATCGTGTTCAAACTTCAGCGTTTGTTCGTTGCTAGTTCACACCACACAAACTCTGGCTGAGGAACTCAGTTCTTTCACGGTGTGTTTATGTTCTGATTCATCCCTCCCATGTTCATGTTGCTGTTTGATTGTTTCAAGGTTTACAGTGAACTGGGTGTTTCAGGCATTTTGGCCCCCTGACAGAAGGAGTCTGATGCGACAGCCTGTGTCTGTTTGCTTTTCCATCATACAGATCAGAGTGAACTGGAGATGCACTTTGCAAGCCCTACCTCAGGAGCAAAGTATTTCTGGTCTTTGTTCCTTCATCATTATTCAGTCGCGCTGCAGGCTTCGTGTATAAGTGCACGTCCCCTGTATTAATAAATAAAGCACGGCCTTTAACAAAGCATTTTAAGTGGGCAACCAAAACAAACAACTGAATAAACAAAGTTGGGTCGGTAATTATTAGAATGCGGGTAAACAAAGGTTTTTGTTCATCTGTTTTCATTTTACGGTGTTCCATGACACCACCTGCATAGGTGGGCAAAAAAATTCAACAGAAAAGGGTATAAAAACTGCTGAGACTACGATGCCAGGAGGAAGAAGACAAAAGGAAACAGCCGGAAGGAGTGAAGTCTCCAGAGGGCCAAATCATGCGTTTTCTCATCATTTTCATCTACTGGTCTGTTGGAGACACGCATCTGTATGAGAGGGATTTAACCACATTGTGGACGGTTGCGATGTCTGGCAGGCAAATAGGAGCTTGTACTCAGCTCGCAGGATCTCTGCGCTGAAAGTAAAGGGCAGAGATCCCTCACGAAAGCAGCTGGGATCAAACAAGGCAGCAAGCAGTGCAGGGGGTGTAAACAGCCTTTATGTACAACAGCAGTAAGGTTTGGAAGAAGCCACTGACGTGCTGTGGGTGGCTCACCAAGTACTGTCTTCCCTTGCCCTCAAACTCCCTACCAAAGAGCAGAAGATCCCAGAACTAGAGTTTTTTTTTTCCCTCCATTTTATTTGGATCATTTCTCCATGCGGCTGCTTGTTGACATGTCTTCGGGTTTACCTGCTGATGCCTGGAAGCACTACCTGACTGTATTACCTAACCAACCTCCTGTAGATCTCACGGTTAGCACCGACGCTGCTGCTGTTTCAACACGGAATCCCTTTTGCACCGTGATTTATCAAGAGTGGCATGTACACGGTTGTAATGACGTTACCCCTATTTCAGCAAGGAAACTTATTTGCACTTTGATTTATTGAAAGTGGCACATGCATAGTTATAATAGTGTAATAATGTTACTCCCTTTTCAACAAGGAAATTTTCCGCAGTTTGATTTATTGAAGCTGGCACGTTTTCGCACTGTACCAAGTAAACGCTCTTGCGAGGTTCAGCAAGGGGTTGTGCGTTAGATCTCAAGAGTTCTTGTAGGAACCATTTCATCTGAGAAGGTCCATTATTATAATGATATATAGCTCACGGCATTGACCTTGTTGTCAGGGGGCCTGCCTTACATCTCGCACAGCTGCCCAGGGTTGACTGCCCCATGCAAAATTCACTAAGGTCCTGACCTGAGCCTCCATCCCACAATCCACGTGCACTGGCTCAGACAGAAGATGTGAATATTGATATTGTGTATATAGTATTCCTGATCTACGATTATACGTTATGAGTGACTTACACCCACTATTATGTACCATACATCCAGGATGTAGGCAGAGTAGATCCCGCGCAATACTTCAGATCAGTAGCTTGACATGCCCTGATTTGTGGGGTGATTCATAAACAAGATGAGCCTGGGGAAGGTCTTCAGACTCACGATTAAAGTCACGAATGCCGTTCGAAAAAGCGCATGTGTTCATCCTTTTCATGGAGCACATCGGAGCTGTCACCCGTGCTATTTGTTCAGGGTCTTCAGCTTTTTTGCTCAACACCTAAAACAAAACTCACTTGTCTCCCCTGAAGACCTCACCTCGTGTTATTTCTCTGTATGCAAATTAGGTTCTTTTGTATATGACTGACATACAAAGGTCCCTTTGAAGTCTGCTGAATACCTTCAAGGAATTCAAATTATTTACTGACTTTGACTAATTGTGTGAAGTCTGAGCTGATGTTTCTTAACAAGAGCCGTGAGACGGTTTCTCTTCCCCAGTAATTTGAAGCTGATTTGTTTCACTGTGGCACAGATCGCACTAGAAACCAAACCAAACAAACTGACAGTCTTAACTGTGCTCCAGTGCTTGTGGAACAGAGGCCTGAGGCCACCAGGGGCCCTCTGAACATGTCTTCTTCTCAACCTTAACACCTGTCCAGTCACACTGAAAGGTAAATTCTACTATGATGTGAGGTAACGCAGCGATTACATGATCTCCATTACAGCGGGAAAAACACATTCTGCTTTTCAGTTCAGATTAAAATGTCCTTCTCGGGATCCTGCCTAACAACACTGATGGAGATCAAGATTCGATCAAGAATACAGACAGAGGTGCAGCAGGTAGGGTGAGGAAAAGGACTGATATCCAGCGTCTTGTCCAGGGTGAGCCTAGAGCCCAGCAATTCTGTCCGTGGCGACCTGGACCAGGGCGGGCAGTAAATGAGCTTGTCGGGAACCTCTGTGGTGGTACTGCTGAGAACCGCCAGAGGGCTTCTGCCGCTCGTATTTCTGCACTTATACACTACCGATCCCAGTCAGTCTTGTTTGTTTGCTCCTGTTCGCCTCCGCTTTGACAGGCCACCCTAGTCCGCTGTCTTTGCTGTGTCTTTTGATTGAGGATCTCTTGTCGTTCTAAATAAAACTACGCTTGGATTAACTTTCAACTCACCCGTCACTGTCACTATACAGCTAACAAACTAGAATGGGGGAAAAAATATGAAGAGTGTGAAAATAAAAATTCTTTTGAATGGTAATTATGATTACATTTTTTTAAAAAATCATAAATTGATGTCTCTAGATTGTGCAGCAGTTCCTAGAGCAGTTAGGCGGTCAATATATGAGTGCATGTATGTGTATGTGAATGTATGTGATATAAGTTGGACAGATTCTAAGCAAGGACTTGCAGGTCTCATCCTGAAAAGTATTCCAAGAACCATGGAGGATGGAGGTATATGACATTGACACATTACGATGGCAGCAAAGCAACCCGCACAAAGCACCAAAAAACACGACTCAGGGTCCTGTCCAGCGGGGGCAAGTCTTATACCTGCAAAGCAACATACCCACAGCCACAATATCACAGCCCTGTGTTTGTGGGCTCAACACACACACACACACACACACACACACACACGAGAGCGATGGGCCATGTTGGTATTTATATTGTTCAGTCCTTAGCTGAAACTGTTTCTGTAACCATGTATATTTGTTATGCTCCAATGCATGCTTTTTGGTTCTACCTCATGCTTTCCTTCCTGCTGTTGTTCAGAACCGTCATTCTGGTCAATCACTTGTTGTACTGTTTTGGAAATGGCTTTATAGTAGCTCATGAGATCTGCCCACCTTTGCTTTTGGAAGGTACCACTGTTACACGGCAGTTTAATATGTGTCAGTATTTGTGAAATATCGTGTGGTGGTATATCTGCTTTGAGATCTGCTGACTCTGCTATATGTGTCAAACAAGTGGCTAGATGTGTTCTGTGTTCAAGTTCAACCGTGACCATTTAACCCATCTCAATCCAGGGTCTTGAGATACATAAGGAGGTCTTAAGTACAACCGAGGGAAGGAGAGGGAGCCGCAAGGCAGAGAGCGAAAGGAAAAACTTTGTTAAGTTGGTGTCTAGTGGTACAGACCTTGTACATTATATTTCATGTTGTGTTTGTGTGTGGAGCTGTAAATATTGCAAATTGTTCTACATTTTTCACCCGTTCATTACAACCTTGCAGCTGTTTGTCTCTGTGGATGCAGCATTGCCTTCCAAGAAAATTTGTGGGCCTGGTGTTCTCTCTCTGGCAACACTGCCTGTACGCAAGAAGATTGGGGTGACAAAACTAAGGACAAGTGGTGTGCAGGAAGTACAGCAAACAGACTGAGTGTCAGACTTCCAGAAGGTTGTTTTTTGGTAGAGAATCATAGGGTGAAGCAACATAGTACCTAAAGCCATTTGCTCTACTCGCAGTTGGAAGAGAACATATAGTGGTCAGGGTGGATTGTGGACATACTGAAGAGTGTCAATAAAATGTAGAGGCTAGGACCTTCATGACTTTATAAGTAAGCAACTGGCAGAAGCGTTCTGAATTTTTTGTGTCGTGGGCAGAGAGCTGCACTGCCCTGGTGTAAACAGAACATACTGGCCAACAGTCATACTATAACTTCCAAACGTTCCTAAGATGGCAGAAACATTGGGTAGAATGTCTCTGGAAATTTCCCTCGAGTAGTAAAGAGCCATGAGCGATGACCACCCTTCACGCCCAGTTTCCAGAAATGAAGTTTAAACCTTTACGTTGAATTTCTGGCAACAATGAACTCTGATCTATTTTAATGCTCTCTGATAGTGCAGCTTTTTTCATTACTTTCGCCACAGTTCCATCAGGTTTTCAAGTTTGAAGAGAATTCTGCACTGCATCCACCTTCTCTGCCGCAGTCGCTTCCGAAGCCTCGCGTCTTCCAAACCAGCCATAGCGACAAAAGGCCGCTTTTCAGCGCTTGCAAAAAGGGATTATGCTGTATTCGTGTTCAGCATTTCGCCCTTGAAGGTCTGGCTGCGAGGTCGTCGTTTTGATCTTCACGTCGAATATTTATTCGCGAGCCAATAATCAGTCCACTGGGCGCGTAAAAGCCGGCGCTGACTCAAGCGCTCTCCGGCAGCTGTAACTGGAGTCACGTCCATTTTTACATCAAAGCCAGGATCTCGGGTATTTTCGGGTCACTCCATGCAGTTAATATGCCGTCGTTCTCTCCTTTTGTGTCGAGACAGGGACCGAAAGAGCGCGATTTTTTATTTTCGCGTATCGGGGGTCCTAGTGCAAAGGAGTAAAAGGTGCTTGTTGGAAAGAGAGAACAAGTGGGATGTGGAAGATGGAGCGCAAACGGGGCAGGGCGACTGGCATGTTGCAGCGACAGTCCAGAAGCACACAGACTCCACTGTTACTGATGCAGGGCCAACGCTCATCTCTGTGTTTCCACAGATTATTCTGCTTGTGCACAATCGCTCAAGGCGAAACGGTCCGTCGTTCTACTCCGGCTTCTTCCTGACAATGCCTCCCTGTTCTTGTTTATCCGCGCATAAACAAGACACGGCAGCCCGAAAGTCTCTGCAAATATCTATTCTGAAATGTCAGTTTCATTCCGCTTATGAGCACGCAATCTTGTACCCGGAATATGTTTACCTTTTAAAGTCAGCGGGTTTAAACCGTACCTGTCACTCAGTTAAATCATAATCGCGTATTTTACACAATACAATAGGCGATCTCTTCTGTCGATTGTGACAAAGTAAACTTCTCTTGCTTTTACTAACTTTTCCGCTGCGTCTTCTTTTTCCACATTCAGTCTTTTAAGGACTTCATCGCGTCGTGTCTTCGGAAGCGCCGAGGTTTACCCACCGAACAGAACGGCAGCTACCTGGTTAGCTCTGAAGGCCCAGCATATACACCGATATTGAGGGTTTCACAAAGGTCTTCCTAAGGCAAGACCTTCTTCTCACTACGTGTTCATCTAGCTTCAAGTAGCTTTTTTGCTACTTTTACTTTTGCTTACAGTTCTTCCACTTTGCGTTTTTACCAACTGTTTTTTTCCCCAGAGACATATACACTGTATAACTCAGTAAAGCATCCAATTTCCACAGTGGAACAATGTGTCTAACCAAGACCCACAGAAGTGAAATGATCTGATTCGCCCTGCTGTCCGTGATGGTCGTGTAAATGCTAACATGCTAACATGCCAGCAGCTCAGCTGCTCCAAGTTATAATGTACAACGCAAATCTAATGCATTTTGAGGGACAACAACACTTCAAAAATGATCGATATCAGCACGTCATCCCTACACAAGGAAAGCGAGGAATTCCACCCTCAAGTCCGGCCTGAAAGAGCAGCCATCGCCCCAGCAAAGAAAGAAGAGACCCCTCTTAAACAAAGGCAACGTTTATGTGGTTATGAATGCAATATAAAACGCAACCCGTTTCTTGCATAGCATCATCGCTTTTATCCCTATTTCCTAGCCAGTGCTTTTATCCCAAGCAACGTTCAATGTTTCCAGTTTGCACAGCTGCAGCAAGGCTCTTATGGTTAAAGGCCTCTGCTGGGTCTTGAACCATCTTTTTAAGAAGTACAGTCCCACCTGGAGGCATGTTTAAAAAGAACTAATTTAAAGAAAGGCGGTAAAAGCTCTGGCCTTGATCACAGCTAATGTACCGGTTGCCCGACGACATTTATTCCCCAAATGTACAGGGTTCCCAGAACCAACACGAGGCCCAGCGGCCGATCTTAAGATCACCTTCATATGTTTAAGCAGAACGGCAAAGATGAACTAGTGCAAAAGTGCAGCGGATATCGCGCTGTTTGTTCTGTCACTAAGGAAGCAATTTCAAAATGGAAAAAGCCGTCGTCTCTCGTGACGGGCAAATCATTTCCGCAAATGAGTTACTATTCATTCTGCTTTTTGGAGGGAGCAGGGGGACGGTCGCTGTGCCAAACCCTGTCCGGATTAGAGTTTTAAAGCTTTACAAAGTTGAGGACACTGTGGGCAAAAGAGCGGCGCTATGCAGACAAAGCAAATGAGATTTCTGCTATCAGACTTCGTCGAAGCGTTACAGAAGAGCCACGGCGTCTCCCTGTAAGGCATTCGGAATGTTTATAAAGTGAAATTCGGTTTCTCAATTCTCTTATCCTTAAGGTGTAATTAAAAAAAAAGCCTGTTGTCTTTTCCAAATATAAACAGAGCCATCACGTTTCATTCGATTGAAACAATTTCCAGACTGCGTTTTTTTTAACGCTGTGTTTTTCTCACCACTCAGCTTACAGTGTTTTCAGTGCACATTTAGTGTAATTTTTCAGAAATGTATTTAAATCCCTTTTCCAATTATTTCTTCTGCAATCTTCTTTGTCAGCTAATAACTTAGTATAACGGCAGACAGTGCTGCTGTTCTCAGAATGAAAAAACAAAAAAAAAAATATTTATTCAAATTATATCTTATCAACTTGCCAGCATTTCATTTCCCCGGCATCAAACTCTGGTGTCTTAAGGGACACGTGTAAATGAAATCAATAATGAAGTCACAGCTTGGCTGAAGAGCTCTCATTGTATTCATTGTTTTATTTAATGGATCTTATTTATTTTTTTTCCATAAAACTCCATCGGTGTCCTGATACTTCTTCCAATATATTGCATGGTGGGTTTTTCAAATTGTTAATACATTTCCTTGTACACGCTTCTTATAAGTTACAATTTTTCCATTACGGGCTCGCTTGCCTTTGTATCTATTTTGATTTATGCAGTTACCATCTAGCGGTTAAGAATCAGTAAATATTGAATATGCCAGTACAGGGCTTCCTATAAACTTACTGGAAGCTGTGGCTTATGTATCTGATGTGAATTTCCCTGCCGTTCTGGAAAGTCCGAATGGATTTGGTTTGTACTGTAATTCCACTTCAGCAGTGTTAACCAAATTAGAGATGAGCTGGAGTCATTTGTGGCTCAACATAATCCATCAGTGAATCTAATTTTACTTCCTATATTGTATTCTTACAAGCAAGTTGTTACAAAGCCCCGTTTTGCTTTTTACCGGAATAAATAAAGATATAACAGAACAAAACAATGACTTTTTAGACCGTCCACGGAGGTAACCAAGCACAGCACAGAAAAAATATTGTCCAGTCATAAAATAGAGGGTCTACAGAATGATGCTTAGTAACAAATGTGTCCAGAATTCCAAGAAAGAAGCTCTGAGTTACAGTGCACCTTGCGAGGTCATCACGGAGGACACGGAATTTGGTGGATGTGGAAAGTTATTTCTGCGCTAGTATTAACCAAGAACCCAGATGTCCCTCTCTGTACATAGCAATACCCTCGTTGACCACTTTATTAGGAACACTGTTCTAATCCCGGCTAGGAACCCCCTTTGCTATCGGAACAGCCCGAATTGTCAGTGACACGGATTCAACAAGGTGCTGGAAACGTTCCCTAGAGATTCTGATCCACGTCAACAGGGTTCCATAACCGACGTACATCTGTCAGCTGCACATTCCTGCTGCCGACCTGCCGTTCTGCCGCATCCCAAAGGCGGTCCTCTGGATTCAGATCTGGTGACTGGGGAGACCACTGAGGTTCACTGACCTCACTGTCCCGTTCACGGAACCAGTTTGAGGCGACTTGTGCTTTAGTGGACGTGGTGAGTTATCGTGCTGCAAGTAGCCATTAGAAGAGGGTTAAACTGTGGCCATAAAAGGTCCACATGGTCAGCAGTAATACTGTGGCATTCAAACAATGATCGAGTGGTATCAAGGGGTCCGATGTGCCAAGAAAACATTCCCCACATCAACACCCCCCACCAGCCACACTCCCCCACAACCAACACCCCTCACCACTCACATTCCCCCACCATCAACACCCCCCGACACCCACGCACCCCCGCCACCTGCTTCAACTGCTGACACCAGGCAGGTTCGGGCCACGGCTTCATGCTGTTTAAGTCAAATTCTAACCCTTCCAACAGCAGAAATCGAGGTTCATCAGACCAGGCGACATTTTTCCCATCTTCAACTGTCCAGTGTTGGTGAACCTCTGTCCACTATAGCTCCAGCTGCTTGTTCTTGGCTGACAGGAGTGGAACCCAGTGTGAAACTTCTCGGGATTCCAGATCGCAGTCAGAAGCAACCCAGAAAAGGTAGCAAGAGTGGGTTGCAGTTGTATCTCAGCTGTTCTCCTGATAGGACCACATTTCATCCTTGAGTTGTTCAAATGTGTTGTGCATTAACGTGATCATCTTCCCCACCTTATTAAGTAAAAATGTCTTCTAAGTGTTATTTGCACTCATTATATATTTTTAACACATTATTTAATAGTTTTTATTTATGTTACAGTACATATGTGTTGCGGTGTATGGTACTATTGTACACCGCACAGAAACATACCCACTAAGGAGTTCATTAAATGTTTACTATAAGGAGATTTAAACACTTTACAAGTACTTGGTGGGCTGTTATATAGGGGTTTAGTGATATTTGGGGAAATTGGTTGGGGGTTTTGGGATGGGCTGGGAAGGCATTATAATTTTTCCTATTTAAAATAATGAAATAAAGGCTAAAAGAAATGTACGTTTAAAAAAGTAGTAGTACTTTAATTTTATGCCGTAGTTAACAATGCTTAACTGTAACTTCAATTATCAGCCTTATTTAATATGAGTAAAAGCAGTTTTTATAAAAGTGACACCATTAGATGGGGGTAATTTTGCACCATACAGGAGGTCCCAAGCAATCCTTTCCTAAATGGTTTCTTAATGAAAGTGGACGTTTCATTTAAAAAGTGCACAGTTATCTCAGTTTATTTGCAAAGTAGTGCTGTACCCTGCATTACACTTTAGTCTTCTCACAAAGGGCACATTACCCCTCAACATTCTCAGCATGTGGTGGCTGGCAGTGGTCCACAGTGCAAAGTTCTGTTCTGCAGTTAAACTCACACGTTTCACTGAGCCTGGAGCCGTTTTTTTTTTTTTTTGCACTGAATCGACCACCAGCCACTGAAGAATTAAACCACATACCGCACTGTGTCGGTTTCACTAGACGACAGTGTGACTGCACAGCACATGTGAGCGGTGGAGTAGCAGCTTGTCAGATATTGGGGACTGAAAAATTTTAGCTTTAATTCTAATAACAATAACAGCGTTTGCTCCTATATTCATAATGACTACAACAATATACCGCCTTTATCCACACTTAATGCTGCCCAAAAATGCTCCGGGATCAGAGGGTGGACAGTGTACAAGTGCCACCACCTCTGAGGCAGCAGAATGGCCTCTTAGGAATCATCATCTGATCCGTGTTTCCTTACGCCACTGTTCGCTTAGCTCTACGGTCAGGTCCATGGTGCAGGAATGAAAGCTCGGCGTTGTCCAGATCACAGGACCACGAAAGGAGCGGCTCAAATTGTTCAAGTTATGGAGCTTGCTGACAGCTCCTGCAGCGGGGGATCCAGCAGAATTCGAGGTTCGAGTCCTCCCACAAGCCCATCTTCTCCCATCGCATTTTAAATGCTCCCTTTCAGTCAGATCAAGGGTTATGAGCAACGATTCAACTGAGTATACATTTTACTCATAACACAATTTATTTTCACGTGTCTGTTTTCCCACCCCGCCTCTCGATGAACATTAGGGGCAAAGTGCAAGTCAAAAAAGCGAGACCGAAATGGAGCAGATCACTGTTTTATTTGTTACAAATTGTTCAGTACTTTCAGCAGCTGGTGGTTACAAGTGTGCTTTATTTCGACATGTAAATCCCACTTCAACATGGTATAGGATAAATGTTTCAGCAGCCAGATGAATGTGTCCGATGACATTCCTTAATCTACACCCTTCCCATGGTGCAACACGCGGTATTTCAGAGGGCGGAAACATTGGACGGGGCAGAAAGCAGACAGATGAGGTCAAGCTGGTTACACGTACCTGGATAATTGAACGTTTGAGGGGAAAAACCGTCCCAAATCCAAAGAACTGTGCATATTAATAATTTACTCATGGGTATTATTCTCGTCACGGCATGAAGTCGCTTTGCCTTCAGGTCTTCCTTGACCAGCTCCGCGAAAGTCTTTTCCCCACATTGCCAGCGCTCAAGTGACTCAAGCAAGTCCTCACTGGTGACAGGATTAAAGATTTATGGCAGCGGCATGGTCTCGTTTTTCTTGTACGTTTAAAACCCACCTGGTGCTACGGCTCTGCGAAGGTAAAGTATCAGCAGGTCATCCTGACAAATGTGTTTGCGACACGATTTAGACCACGATGTAGGATGGAACCACGAGAGAACTTGGTGTGGGACGGTTCTCTGATGTCTCTAGCTGGAGAGACCCGATTCCACCTTGTGTCCTTCTTGTAACGTATCGGACACATTTCCTGAAACGCGGGATCTTCTCCATCAAGCGACTCAACGGTCACGTCCCTCAACCTGGCAGCGTCCTTCATCGTGAGCCACGACCTCGGATTACCGTGCTTTTTCCAGTAAACCGCACCGATGCCACCACTTGCTCGTACGTCTTGTTTGAATCTTCTCCCGCACGCGTACAGCTGAAGCTGCAGATACTTAAAACGCTTTTGCATTTACGACAAACATCACTAGGGTTTCTGCCCCTTCCCCAGCACACCGGCATTCTCCTCAGTTAACACATACACGTGGAACGAGGACATGAAGACGAATGCAACTGTTAACAAAATGTTCGGTTGTTCTGTACATGGCAATAAGTGGGTATTCAGGAAACAAAAACTTTACATATCGCTTAACTACACAGTTCCAGCATTTTTGTGCAACTTGTCAACTCATTACCTTTGTTATATATAAAATATAACAACATATATATTATCATCTTTATTATTATATATTTCACTTAACTGAATGGTGCTCGCGCTGTTTAAACAAAAATTCTATTAGCATTAGCATGTCTGCTTATTTTTTGTTCCTGTTTCAAAAACAAGTATTACGTCCACATTTAAGAAAAATTCAGACAACAGCATAAAACCTGTTACCCCCAGAGATGAGAGGTTTTCAAAAGAAAAGTTTCCTGAGTTGTAGAAATTTGAATCCTGCCTAATATTAAAGAAACTGCCTTCTATTTTTTGATAATCATACAAAAACATGTTTTTAAAAAAAAAAAACAAACTACATTTAAACACTTTTTAGATGCTTTTCAGTGCCAGTGCAGTTAGAAGAATTTGCTGCTCCACAAGCACAGGCCTTTAAATAATGTTGTTTTTAGTAGAACATAAAGTTTAATGGATGCTGTTTTGGAGCTGCTGTAACTGTCCTTCTGTTCCCAAAGTTTTCAGGACTAAATTCTAGGAGTTGTTCAGCAGAGATCCCCCGAAGCGACCAAAGACGTGACCGGCGGTCACCCGCATTACGCGACTGAGATGACGCCGCAGTCTGCAGACGTTCTTTCCTTTCCATAATTCGCCAAAAGTCCCCACCCCTCCCATCAGCACACGGCCCTCCTGCACCGTCCGGGAGACGTCGCCACCATCACTGTGGGGCCACGGCGGCTCCGTTGGCATCTGCAGACGCCGCCCCGCCGCGGCCAGCGTACTCGCCGATGAAGGAGCCGTCTTCGCTGAAGTGCCCGTCCTCGTCCTCGCTGCCCGTGGAGCCCATCCCGCCGCTGTCCTCTTCGCTGTCTGGACCGATGGAGCTCAGGCTGGCCTGCAGGGGCTTCTCCTCGCTGTCACTGTTTGCAAAAGGGAATCGCTGCCATTACTTCAGCACATTTACTTCACTTACCGTCAGCAGCTTTATGAGAACACATTTAAACTCGTCTCTTGACTGGAAATCGCTGCTGAAGCCTAACAGCCAGTTCCGGCTCTATTGCAACAGGAGACAGCCTGGAGGGGGGTCCCCTTCCTGGACATGGGGCCTCCTTGCCTCCTCAATCTCACCAACCTGATTTTATAGGAGAAACTTGATCATGTAAATGTGTTTAGCGCATTCAGAGCTGCAGTAGTCTACACCACATAATACCTGGTTTATTTCACTGACTTTCATTTCCTGGAGGACGTAACACAACCGGTAATCGACAGCGAGCATTTCACCGGTGATCAGGCTACTCCACCTTCTTGTAGCACCGAAGATTCATGGGAAATGGAGGATTATAAAGGGCCTGGGCACCTCTGTATAGTCTAACTGTGTGTGTGTGTGTGTGTGTGTGTGTGTGTGAGAGATGTTAGTCATGATTGGCAGAGAGAAGTGGCAAAATAGATATTGAAAAACACTCACATGAGAAATATGAAAACAACTTAAATACTCCATAAACGCGCGACAACCAGACCTGTCATTCAACGACCTCAGCGGGCAGATTTTTTTTTTTATGGAAAAAACCTTACTGCTCGCAGGGGGCACAAAATTATTTTTTTCATTATTCCACGCAGGGCAAACATAGTGTAACATATCCTGGCATTTCTCCTGATTCGGGGCTCAAACGTTTATCCGGCCACACCGTTACGCTCCACAGCCCAGATGGTTCGACCCAGGCGTTGTTAGACACATGGAACAAGCAGGAACTTTCTTGTCGTTTCTGTGTGGCAGCACAATAGCCAAAGGAGCTGGACAAAAGCAATTCCACCCCCCGCTCCTCGGACATCGAGAACGTAGTCTGAAGCAAAACAGCAGCAACGTGCGATCTTCCCAAAGCTCCCAACTGGACTCGGTCCATGAGACCAGAGCGCATTGGGTCTTCTTCATTGAGGTAAAAATTAAATTTAACGCATTGTTGCCCCGTGGGACAACCGGGACATTGTCTTACCCTCCAACAATCGTATTTCCATTTTGGCTTTGGTTTAAATTTATTAGCGATAAGGAAAGGGCTAAATAAGAAAGTGCTTTTCTCCAATGAGTCTGATCACATCCCACCAAACCCTTAATGTGTCCGTCACCCTCAGCAACCCCTGGCATATAAAAACAGCTTGATTTATGTCGCACTTTACATCCTCTGCCTTGGGGTGTTAGAGAAAGGTGGATGGCTCATAACTCGTCCTAACCTTTATGTGTGGTCTTTCTCAACGTCCCATTTGGGAGCTGAGCTCTGTGAGGAGAACAAGGTGTGAACATGCGGGTCATGTGTGTGTTCATGGCAGGAAAACAGGAGAAGAAAGTTTACCTGTATTCAGAAGAGGTGTTGTTAGCCTTGCCCTGGGACTGGAGGTCTGAACGGGCATCGTCCTTCTCTTTAACTGCATGAAAGGTGTAGATCAATGACTGCGGTCTAGTTCAGGAATTCACCTTTCATTATTGCTTTATCGTTCTACAGTACATTGAAGAAAAAACATGCAATGTTTATTTCACACTTTCTAACCTCTGGATTCCATCCTTCCTGAAACACAAGCGAATCCCATCGCCCCCCTGCAGGTCTGAAGAACCCGAGTTGAGAACACAGAGCTGAAAAGGCCTGCTTCTAGCAGGAATTCTGCAGCCCACCAGTCTAACATCCATCCTAACAGGCTCAACCGGGGGCATCTCCCACAAGTGGCAAATAAACCAACACCGTCTCAGCGGTACGTGGCGGGGGAGGCGTCATCTCAACAAGCCTCACCTGAATATTTGCCGCCTATGCTCCTCCTGACGAAGCAGGCGACGAGGGCGACGAGAGTGAGGGCGACGGCTGCACACATGGACCCGATGAGCCAGTGATTCGGCGATTCTGATTTGACAGCCGAACCTGTGAGCGAGAACGTTTGTCACAGCTGAGCTCTCCTGGATAATTAGCACTCACTACAATGGGCTTTTTGTCCAACGTGGAGTGCACTCTTTGCCACATTCGCTGCACAGTCCCCTTTCCAAAGGAGCCATAGGAAATGGTTTATGGTAATTATATAAGAGGGCCGCTACTGAAGAGCAAGGGCCTCACCAACCACCAGAAAACACCGACAACCTGCTCTGGCACCACGATTAACTTTAGTAATCATATAATTTTACTCAAACAAAATGTCAGTAGTTTTGTTGTGTTTCAATCCATTGTTTGACATTTAAAGTTAAGAGTTTGGCTTAAGTTCTGGATTTTGCGGTTCTTCTGGGATCAGAAAGATAAACCGTATGAAATGGTTGTGACTGGAGGCGCCAACCATCCCCTGTTGTGGACAGGGTAAAGAGGCCGGGCCACTGGAAATGGCAGCAGGGAGTTGGAGTCATTTCTCCTCATCCGTCACTCTTAAGTATGAAAGATCCAGTACTGGAATGACCAGGTAAATCAGCTACACTCACCTGCAAATACATCTGTCTCTGTACGGAACTGCAGTGTTTCGAATGGGAGTGGTGGCTGCATCTAACAGTTCTGTTACGAACATGGATGTCAAACACCTCCCTGCTCTATGGTAGCGGGCCTGAAACTGTTCAGTTTCAAGGTGACCGAGCTCCCTTGTTTCCAGCATCGGCGGTCTGACTTACAAGGTGAATTTTTATTTTGGAGACAGATCACCTCCGACAGTGTGTCCCCCTGTCAGTTGGTTTCTATCACACGGTATTTTCTCTGCATTTGTCTGCACAGCTCCAACCAGCTGTCTGCAGTTGCTCACACCACCCTCTCCTTGTCTTGTACCTGGTCCACCAGAGTGAGGGGGTGATATCTCAATCTCTGGCACAAAGGGAGTGGGTTCGAAGTCGGGTTACTCGCTGCACCACCGCAGGCTTTGTGCCCTCAGAGCCCTTCCCGCCTGGTTGTCCCAAGTGGTTCCAGTGATACAGAGCAAACCAGAAACAAAACTCACTTCTGTCTTTGGGACGCTAACTGACCATGCAGACCCCCTCACCCACCATCCCCGAATGTACAGTATTCTTTTTTGCCCTGCAAATAAAGATCCAGAAGTGTTCATGCCTTATAAAATTATTCATAGCCACACAGGTGTCACAGTCCCTGTTTATGTTGCATTATTGTTCAAGACAGGGGTGACATTTGGAAAACAGGGCACTATAGCCTGCAGTGCAATTTTCGTTCATTTGTTTGTTTTTTTTCTCTAGTTTGTTTGTTTGTTTGTTTGTTTAGTCATTTGTTCATCCGTTTATTTGTTCAATCATTCAAACATTCATTGATTCATTTGTTTTTTTTTGTTTGTTTGCTCTTTTGTCTGTTCATTCATTCGTTTGTTCATCCTTTAATTTGTTGATTCAGCTATAATCCTTAATCACTTTGTCCTGGTCAAGGTCATGGCAGTTTTAGTTTTTACTTATATGTTTTCAGAGTATTTCAGAAAAAGAAAAAATTCAACTGACTACTACAGTTGGAATTGTCTCTTCAAACAATTGTTTTTCACAGAAATTTGTTGTTATACAGAAAAATAAGTTCACAAGATGAAAATTCAAGGTAAGGCCAATATTCTTTGTGTTTCTCTGTGGAGGGACGTGTTCAACGTACCAGAGAATACATTATAGCTGAAGAAACTGTAAATAATTAAAAAGGAAGACCTATATATGAGTGTGTGTGTGTGTGTGTGTGTGTATAAGAGATCAGAATAGTTTACTGACCAAACAAGAAAATGTACAAGTTCTGAAAATGTTATTTTGAAATCCTGTTGTATATGAATTAAATTATACAATCTGAGAAAAGCTTTGAATTTTACAAAACATAACAATATTCATATATTTGTTCACTTTGGCCTTTTGTAACAACTGATTTCAAATGCCAGCATGCAGTTATCAAGGTCCTTCATTTCCACTGAGTCCCCAGATGTATTTGCTTGGAAAAAAGGTGCCTTTTGAATAGGTCCCCCCCCTCGGTGGTTCTGAAGAGCTGCCTCTGCCTTTCCGAAGGGCAGCTGACTCCTGTGGTCTCCAAGATCTGGTTCATTCGGCACGCGAGGCCAATTTCTGAAGCCTGGTGGCAACACTCTTCCTTATCAGACCTAAGCTGTACCAAAAATTTCTTTAGCTATTCTTTCCTTGCCTGAAATCAATTTCTACAAAGTATGTTTTTCCTTGTTCTATGTCAGGAATTCTTATCACTGTGATTTTTATCACTAGTGACACCATTAGATGTCTTGCCAGTGTGTGAAAATCCCTGACATGACCATCCCTACCTTGGTACTACTCTGGCAGCCGAGAAATAGGGAAGGAGGTGGCGGGGGGAGCAACATGTGGGGCTCCTGTTCCTGGCCATCTCGATCCCCGTATTTCTTACCTAGAATGGCAGGGTCCTGGCTGTTCTAAAACCGAACCACCCCAGCAGGTAAACATGTTCAATTTTGCTTAGATTAAGACACAGCAGATGTTCTTGCGGAATTATACAAAAGGTACATATACAAATGTGTCGAGCGAGAGGAAGCATGTAAGAGTTTTCAGCAAAATATTCGTACATTTTTTGTCAGATTCAGTGTTGTTTGGAACTTTCAGAACAAGTGGATGCATTTTTAATATGATAGCACTAAAATAGCTTAGTAGAGACTTTTTAAATCTCTCAGAGAGTCTGCATTCTGTTGTTCACCTCTGGCTGAACAAGGCGCTGTCTCTCCTTACACACCGTAGAACTTCTTTTACAGAAGATATTTTGTCATCCATGACTGTGATAAGGCATATGACATTTCCTAATATAAAGCCTAAGGGCTGGAATCACTAATTCAGTACCAGAGAAAGCATTCGTAGTTGCAAAAGACTCGAGGTTAGAATCCTTAAAAGTTCCCTCAGACACGTGGAAAGTCCTAGAAATGTCCTGGTGGCTGCTTTCCTTCAACCTTTAACTTTAGAATAAGCTGCTCGGTTCAACTAGAAGAAGAAACACTGCTGCCTGTTTCCAGGTCATACCTGGGATATCTTGGCTGTAGGCCTTACTGCCCATGATTCCTTGTGGGCCAGCATGCTGAATCATCTGTTAAGTAGAAGTAAAGACTTTTCCTGTCCTACACCCAGGAAAGGCTCCAGACCAATATGACTTTGTTTAGGACAAGTGGTTAACAAAAATTGATGGAAGGATGGATGGATAACATAAAATTTCACACACTTGTGGTCCTTATAATTCCTGTGCTTGACTGATCTTTTCTGGCTCTATAGTGTTTTTTCTACTGTTTCTGAAAAAGCCACACACTGTGATGACAGTTTTCATTTGAAATCCTCACTGCCAACAATCTCGCCTTCCAAAATCCCTCTCACTGGTGCCCTGTATTGGGTCACCATAGTTTTGACCACCACATCCAACATCAGGAATCAGTCATTTGATTTTTCACATCCTCACCTCCTTGGCTGAAGACTGTGCCTTAAAGATGACTGAATTAATGTAAAATGAGCACCGGGTGTGACAAACCGTAACGGAGACTATGAGGGGACCTTTGGTGCGGAGATGGAGGGAGTGGTGGTTGTTTTTACAGGGTAGTTTGTTTAGACACAGCTTAGAAAACGTACCGTAAAGTCATCTGTGATAAATTGTGTGGAAAAACTGTGCCACATTATTAATAAAACAGTAAAATTAGACACATTATTTGACTGTAGGCTTACGCTTGGCCCAGATGTACAGCAGGACATCATTTATGCAGGCCCTGATGTTACAAAGTCATTGTGGCTCCACAGCTCCACACGCCCTGCTGCCCTCGCCAGAGCACACCCGACAGCGGCACCACCCTCCCCGACAGCAGCCACTTACCTTCAGGTGTGGTTTCGCTCTCCTCACTGGTGGGTGGCCCACACCCCACCCGAGTGCAGGCACTCACGTAGAACCTGTATCGGCTGATTGACTCCAGGTCCCTGAATACCCACTGGGTACTGTCAGATCCAGGGACGCTCACGTTGTGCAGGTTCTCCAATTCTGCTGTGTCGTTCACTGCAAGAAGGAGCACGGCAGACATGGATTAAGCAAGGAACTTAAGCGTCACGCTATAGCGTACGCGCAATGAAAACGCACAACAGATTAGAGGTCAGTACTGGTCTCGGTCTGGTTGCCGCGAGGAGCTCCTTCAGCACAACTGGCCTCCCATGTTTTATCGGTAAGAAGTAGAATAAGGTGAAAGTCATGACATGGTAGCTGCTCGAGGTGGTCACCAAGCGGGATTGTAGCCTCTGAGAAGATATGTGCTCTTGATTCAACTGGTTCTAACAAGTCCCGCAGTGACAGATGCAGGCATCACTCTTAACATTTAATGCTTGACTGTCATCAAAGGGGACTTCAAAAACACGTTAAAAAAGAGCTTCTGAATTTTACACATTGAAAATGTATCAGCTTCTATAATACGGTGTGACACGCCCAGTGGCGGTTTTCGCTACCGCACAATTGAACACACGGAAAGGGGGGAAAAAGAATAATTCTTCACAATGCGAGTTCTACTCGCCATGACTTTTGTTTTCTTTCGTACTGCACATTGTTATAACTGGACTTTTTCTGGGGAACTTTACTCATTTATGACGGCCAGAGACTGCGGGAGCCCAAAAACACATGTTCACCATGTGAACAGCACCACCTAATGGAAATCACAGAAGTTCTGAGCACAAGCTGTGGCTATACTGCTAGACCATGCAACTACAGCTTTGGAAGTCCAGTTAAACCTGCCTCTCCAGCTTTGCTAACATTCAAATTCATGCATCCATGTCCTGTGATTCCATGTCCTGTGTTAAGCTACCTACAGTGATTTTTACAGAGAAGAATTAAGAGTAAGTACCGTGGCTCAAGGGTACTGTGGCAGAAGGTGAAGTTTGAACCGGGGTCCTTCAAGCAGCTCTAGCCATTACACGGCATCGAAGCGCAAACCCCTGAGAGCTCAGTGGGGTTGAACCGGTTATTTCAACATGGGTTAGGGTTAGGTGTTGGCTGCCTGGCCAGAACAAACTCAGCCTTGCAACTCTGAATGTAAAAAAGTGATGATATTCTGATATAGGATATTTTGATGGACAGTTGTTTAGAAGTGTGTGTGTGTGTGTGTGTGTGTGTGTACATACCCATCTGGTATTGCAAAAGGTAGCCTCTTAGGACACCGTGGGCCTTCAGTGGTGGTGACCAGACCAGTGTGATGGTGTCACTCTGAGCATTTGTTGCTCTCAGTATAGATATCTTCTCTGGAACTGCAAAATAATGAGCTTAGCACGACTGTATGCTTGCAGTAGATTATGCTAATCCAGTTCTTTGTGTCTGCAGTGCACTCCACTGCCTTCTCTCACCTCCTTCTGGGGTCTTGAAGGTGACAGGGTGGCTTCTGGGCCCCATTCCACGCCCATTAAAGACAGCCACTGTCAAGTTGTACTCAGAGAATGGGACAAGGTCCAACACTGTGGTGTGGCTCACGTTCCCAGACACCAAGGCAGTCTCCTTCTCTTTGAGAGGCTTTCCACTGTTTAGAAGGTCCCACAACCTCGATATCTGGACCTGGGAGGGTGATGAGTGGTGGTGAAGACCCCGTGCAACACAAACTAGGTGAATGTAGGAACTCGAGAGCGTGGACTCTCACCTTGTATCCTCCCAGCAGCCCCTGCACGTGGTGTACGGGAACAGGTGTCCAGCTGACGTGGATCTTGTTGCTGTTCAACACTGTCACAGCCACGTTGGCCGGAGCAGCCGCAGGTACTGAGGGAAATAAAATGCCACCGGGAGAGTCATCATCACACCTTCTAGTGCTCCCTAACACTGCATCTTAACGTTTCTAAATGTCTGACAAACACACCAGTGGGAACCTGGCACCAGGAATGTTGCGCTGGAACAACACCAAATAATCTTTGGGAAAAAGTTGGCAAAAATAACACTAATAGGAAAGACTGTATGAGGAAATGTGTCCTTTAGGAAACACCGCGACAATTTCCCCAGCAGAAAACACTGGATGTGAGAAAATCATTTGGAAACAATATCTAACTGAAACTCGGAGAGACACTCGTAGGAACCACTTCGGCTCTCCAGCTAGGAGATCGTGTATCGATTTTCAAGCGAAAATCCTCACTGTAAATTCAAGTATCTGGAAGCATCAAACGGCTAAAGCGAAACTGTACTTCTTCACGCTCTGCTGGGCCGGCCGAGTTAAGGTGGCCGCGACTTGCAGCGTTTTTGCATCATTGCAGGGACACGCAGCCTGTCCAGGAGGTCGGCTTTGGTGAGGATGTTGTGACAAATGAAGAGCGCACTTACAGTCCTCCCCCGAGTACACGGTGTGAACCGGGGGTTCGGGAGCCCAGCCCAGCTCATTGGCTGCCCGCACTTTGACGTCATAGGGAACGTACGTGGGGGTGTTCTTCACCACGATGGAATGCCTTTTCACCATGTACTCCTGCCAGGCGTCCTCCACACCCTGTTGCCTGTAGCTCACCTTGTACTCTAAGCCTGGCCCGTTGTGTTCTACTGGTAAGAGGGGCTGAGAGAAGGACAAAAATCTATTGCTTGTATAATTGTTCGTTCGCATTGAGCAACAAACGATCAGTCAGCGACTTTTAATAAACGGACAAACAGATCAAAGAGGCCAGTAGGTCTTAGTCCTTTCGGCGATCCATTTAAGGTTTTTTCTTATAGCTATTGTCAACAAAGGGAAAGGAACAGAGTTGTTTTGGGTAGGTTTACATCAATGTACACCGCTGAAATACATCCTAGAAGCCGATTAAAGGGAGAGTCGTAACTGTGGCCCTGGGTTGAGTCCACAGACTAGGCAGGGATCACGTTTGGATGTGAAAAACACAGTAAAACTATACATGTAACGGCATGTTGATCATTCCCTCTTCCGGCCCGTTCTTAATTCTGTACCATTCAGGGACAAAATTCGGCTTTGACCAAGTTTGCTAGCCGCACTTCACTGAGAGGTTACAGTAAAAGCTGAAATATGGAGAGTTTCTTACCTCCCAGCGAATGATCATTTCATGAGGCAAATTGCCTTCACTTTTAACATTATCGGGGTTCCTGTCTGGAGCTATTAAAATACAGAGAAGCATTATTATCAACACACTCGTGAATTACATTTTTTAATCTGGCAGCCATTCCTGTATCCCTCTGTGTTCACTCTATTTTCACCACGTCTGGACCAACGTAAAGTTTAAACGTAAGTTGAAAACAAAGACAAAGAAAGTGTCTCTGCAATAATGAGACAGTATTTGTACACAGTTTATTGCTAAAAAGCAAATCAATTATAGAGCTAAAGCACAAGAGTGACAGTGTTAAACTGAACTGGACTGTGTTCAATACGCAGTTCTGCACTTCATCACATCTTGCTGCAACGTGCTGCTTTAAAAGAGAGCGTGAAATGGAATGTGGGCATAGAGGATCTCACCCGCAGCGGGGGTTATATATTTTTCTGTGGGCCTGCTGGGCGCGCCTCTCCCAATGGCACTGACCGCAGACACCCGGAACTGGTAATCCAGGTGTCCGTGGAGGTCCAGTAGGGCCTGGGTTTGATTCCCAGGCACCCTCTTCAGTTCCCGCCACGTCCCTGGTTCCCACTGGCTTTCCTCATACTCCACAATAAACTCTGTCCACAGAACACCACCTCTGGTCAGTTTGTGTACAAGGCCTGGCGTAAAGCACACCTCTGAGTTTCGTCAGCAAGTGCTTGTAGAAGCAGAGTCCCTTTGTGGATCAGTTAGGTTGTTGGGAACCTTCCGCTTACCAGTTATTGTGCTGTTGTGGTCTTCACCAGGCACCCACTTCAAAATAACTGTGAGGTTCTCGTGGTTGTAGAGCTCAAGGTCTTCCGGTGCATCTGGAACATCTAAGGAAACATTGTTACACCTTAAGAGTATGACCACAATGTATGCATTTGTGCTCTCATGTTCAGGTCGCATGAGGACAAACTGTGATGGATAGATGGATGGATGGATGAATGGATGGATAGTTCAGGTAACATTACTCAGGCAGCTGTAGTAACCGTTGCAGTAAAAACACCTGGATGGTGCTACCGGACCTTAGCTTGATCCCCTCTCGATTTTTGTGGAATTCACATGTGTTTGTGGGTTTCCTCCAGTCCAAAGATGTGTGTGTGTGTGTGTGTGTGTGTGTGTGTGTGTGTGTGTGTGTGTGTGTGTGTGTGTATCTGTACAGGTGCATTGACTGTCCAGCATTCTAAGTCATCGTGGATAAAGGTATTTGCTTTATATTATTCAGTTATCACTGCATGTATCTTTGGGAAAAAAAGGATTCCCACTAAAAGAATAAATGTTCACATTTAAATATAAAAGCATTGATGATGAGCTTCACAATCAAGCATCCTAACCTATCATCACATACACAATAAAGACTAAAAAACACTAAAAAGCAGCTCTTCGGGGGGTGTCTACCCATCTAACAGTCAAAATCAAGGCGTCATAGTCACTCGGTTGGTTTCCTTAACACACGCTTTTCAACATCTGCTGCAGGAAGTTAGCACAATAATCTGAGCTCTACAACAAGAGCATTTCCATGTCCTGGAGAGAACAGGCAGATTTCATACAACATTGAACAGAATTGCCACGCCATTAACAGATGACTGTGGATCTTCTGGGGACACAGACAAAAAAAGTTAACAAATGCAGCAAGAAGTAAAACTTTGGACTGTGGTGACGTCTAGCTGAAAAACGGCAGCTCTAACAGAACGAAGTATAGCTCCGCTTGGCCTCAAATGCAGTAAATTTGTCGGCAATAAAGACCCCGCGATGAGTAGCGGTGGAGAAACTCGTAATGAGCGACTGCTCACTGAATGTCGTATTGACTTTAACTATTTCACTTGTTCACTTTTCTACGTCAGTCACGTTATCTAAGGTCACATATTCAACAAAATGCCAAATATACAAAATATAAGTGGCAGGCTTTACACCCGAGAATGTAACACCTAGTAAGAGTGACTTCAATAGAATAAAAAAAATCTGTGGCATTTAAATTGATCTATTGTTTGCATCATAAGCAACAAGTTTTCATTTTTAGAATTTCCAGAGATTTACTAGGCTGTGGAGCAACTGAATGCTCTTGATTTGGACAAGTGGTTATTGACAATAAACAGAAAAGGTCGTATTTATGCTTTTCTCTGAAACTGCTTTCAGAAATGTGCCCATGTGAACAGCAGGCCAGTTTTGGCTGAATCGGTTCAGACTTTGCAGCCTGTTTTATAGAAGCGCACGAGAAGAGGGTTGAACCTGCGAAGGCAGTCGCTGTGAGTCGCTGTTAGCGCTACGCTACTCGCTGACCTCCAAAATGATGAAGTTATAGATAGCAAGAAGTTAAATTCCCATGTAGCTGCAGCAGTGACACCTTTAAAATGGTTTATTTTTGATTCCAACAGGGCTGCCTGAGGATGCACTGAACCAGCCGACTCACCCAGCACGATGAGGAGAGCCGAGGCCAAGACCTGGTCCAGACTGGTCCTGACCACACACTTGTACGTGCCCTGGTCAGCACGGCTTGTGTTGGAAATCTGCAGGATGTTTCCTTTTGCAAAATGTCTGTCCAGAAACAGGGCAAGGTTCCATCACGTCTCGTGTCTGTTTGTTTTGTGCACACAGCAGATTCCAGCATTCTACTTACTCTCTGAGCAGTCCTGCTATTCTTGCTTGAGGGTACAAATACAGTGGACCCACCTTGAAACTAGACCCCAAAAATACTCGTCAAGCTCATACTTTTTACCACACTGCCACCCATTGACCAGACAATGAACCTTCATCCAGGCATCTCGGCTACACAATCATCTTCTCAGGAAGGTTACTCCGAAATAATCACAGCCTTGATTTTCTTAGTTTTTCCCAGCAGCGGCAGCCTTAAATCTTAAGTCAGATTTGTCTTCCAGCACTAGATCATCTTACCTAGGATACTGGTTGAGCGAGATCTCCTCCTCGTCCTTCTCCCAGAGCATCTCAAAGCTCTGTGTAAGAGATTTATCGTATGATGCCCGACACACAAACTCTGCCGTGCTTCCTCTGGCAACACGCAAATTTTGTGGAGGTTCCACAATCTTGGTCGCATCTTAAGGAGAGAACATGGACTTAGTTATTGACACTGAAGGGAAACCATGTGACGAAACAGAAGACTATATCAGAAATTTGAAACTGCACCCTACTATACTATTGTTTCTTGGAGGTTCTATACAAAGTGTGAATATCCAGCTTGAAAGGAATTCATACCCTTTATGTCCAAGGTTGCTGAAATGGATGCGTTCCCCTCAGAGTTGATACTGAAGCAGGTGTATTCTCCAGCGTCCTCCTTCTGCACAGCATGAATATAGAGTGATCCATCCTTCTGGACAGAGAACTTCTCATCCGATAAAGAATCCACACTGTCTCCTCTGGCCCTGTAGGTGCGTTGAGGGTCAACAGAAGCTTACTGTGTTTGGCTAACTTTGAGGACCTCAGAAGGCAAGGAAGTGATAGAGGTACCAAGAAGCAGGGGTTGGAGATCTTGACCATCCAATACGCCATGCAACAAGCCATTTTGTGTGACACAAACTGTGACATGAGAAGGTCACCCAGGTATAGAGTGCACAAAGGAGAAACTGCAAATGATCCTCTGTTTTATGTGCAATTCAAGAAAGGCCTCAAAACCAATCACTTTCAAACCCCATTCAGACCTCCTAGCTTCTACTACGATGTAGTATTATATCTAATGGTTTTGTATTTGTGAATATTTGTTTACCTAAATTGAGCAAAATGTGTGTTAAGGAAACTTGACAGATTTTGCTCTGTTTTTTGCATTTTAAAATGTATTCACGCCAGAGTCCACAGCTGGAGGTGTGGGTCCAGGGCGAGTCCAGGAAGTGTTCAAGGCTGTTAGTGATGGAGAAAAAGGAGGACATTTGTCAGAGCTGGTACCCACCACGTGATATTCGACGGAGGGGAGCTGAAGACCCGGCAGGGCATAAGTGCAGTTGTCCCCATGACGGCCTCGTACTTCTGTCTAGCTTCTGTGAGGATCAGTGGGGCGAGATCTGTAGAGCATGATGGGCATCATTCAAAGGCTCTGGTCGCACCCATAGACCTGAAACCGTTCGCTTCTGATCCAGAATCCTTGATACGCAGCATCTGACTGATACCTCTCCTGGTGCGATTATGAAAGCCAGATTACAAACCCGCCTTCGTGGACCAACACAAAAGCACCTGAAATACCACGTTGCCCACATATGTTCTCGTTCTATTCAAACTGTCCAAGATGTGTCAGCACTTAGAGAGAAATCCCAGCCACACTGCTGGCAGACGGATCCGGAATCCCCACAACGCAATGACAAGCTGTCCCCATCCGGTATCTTTGCACCTGGCCGGCACGTCCGCCAGCCCCCCCCCCCCACATCGCCGCCACCCCATCCCAGTGCTCCTGTTCTTCTGTCAGCTACAAACTAGCAGCTGTTAGCCTTCCTTTACCAATTACACGTCAGCTTGTTTATGCCGGGCGTCATCGCTGCAGAATGAATAAACGACGGAGATGGATGGCCAGGACAGAAGGCCAAACACTGGAAGCATAGGCCTGGTCCTGGTGGAACAAATGCTTGAAGAAATGTGCCCTGTGAGCCGCCCTTGAGGACAGGCTGCTGTCCTGACTGAAGGACAACTATGGAAGATTAGAGGAAGGTTATCCAGGGAGGAAAAATAGCTGTACAACAGGCATAAAGTTGGCAAAGCTTTAATACCTGGCAATACTTTACATTATTAATTACATTATTTGCTTAGGAGATTACCAGCTTTCATCCAAAGTGACTTACATGGCTTAACAAGTCACCCGATTACACACCTGGGTGTTTACTGAAGCATTCTGGCTTAAGCACTGAGCTCAAAGGTTCCTCTGTTGGAAATGAAGCTGGCAACCTCTGGGCAAGTTCAGCACCCCAATCATAACACAGCTTGCTGTAAAACAGCAAAATCAGGAAGGCTAACCAGGCCCAAAGCAACCAAGAATTTGTGATACCAGACGGACCAAAAGATTCAGCAGATTCTTTCTCTACATTCAGAATGCAGCAAGTTGACGTGGTTTTCCAACAGCAAACTTTCACAGTAAAATGTGTCAGTAGGTCCTGTGTGTGTGTGTGTGTTTGTGTGTGTGTCTGTGTGTGTGTGAGAGAGACAGAGAGAGAGAGATGCGTCACTCACCAAGGACCATGACATTAACATTGACCAGCAATGTTCCGTGGATGTTGGAAGCTAGGCACTGATACACACCGCTGTCATTCGGCTTGACGTGGTGTAGGACCACGGTGTTTTTGAGCAGCTGGCCACGGAATGCCGGGGACTCTGAGGGAAATAGATTACTATTACTGCCAACAGCTTAGACAAGCCAGAAGGGTCGAGTTCAGCAGTGCGGACATGCGAGAAGGAAGGGAGAAATGCTGGTAGAAGTGGCAGTCGCTTCTATTTTCCAGCACCTTGGAGAGGCTGTCCATTCAGCATCCAGGTGACTTTGGGCTTTGGCCTGCCTGCGGCGGAGCACCGTAGCTCTACGTCAGACCCAGTGGTCTTCAGCTGGCTCTCGGGTTTCACCAGCCAGTGGGGGGGTTCTACAGCAGTGGAAGCAGACATCAGATCCAACCCTAACCCTGTTCATGCATCAATGTGGTCTCTGACACATGGTTTTTGTATAGTTAATCCTGGTTTGATGATGTCCAGACTCCTTGTTTGCACATAGCACCAGCTAAAAGTATGAGGTCACTTCCTGGGAACTAGTTTTTTTGGACTCTTCTCTCCAGTTTGTCACCAAAAGTTTTTTTTCCAACATGCACTGAAATGCTTGACTGGCACTAGATAGTCATTGTTGGTGACACCCTCTGAAGTGCTTCAGGTAACAATAGTTAGACACACAACTTGGAACAAGACCAGCGCATATGTACAGAACAGGATTTTAGGCATCACACTTTTACGTAAACCCGAAAGTCCTCACCCTCCACTGTCACAAGGAAGGTGTGAGTGGTGTGTCCTGCGGAGTTCGTAGCCATACAGGTATACGTCCCGCCATCGTCCTCACTGACCCCTGGGATCACCAGTCGCTTTCCATAGTTCGTAATGCTATGGTCAGGCACCTCCTCTCCATACTTAGTCCAGTTGACCACTGGAGTTGGACTTCATGCAAGCAGGAGGAAATAGCACAGAAACCCTGTCAGAAGCTGTCAGTGACACTCAACATAACCAAAGCAGAGTATATATATCAGCCCAGAACGAGTCACAGAGAGCATGGGGGGGGTGCAGGTTTGATGGGATGCCAGTACATCACAGTGCCCTCACACACTAAAAACTGTGGGCAATTTGGACTCGCAAGTTCACCCGAAACACAATATTTGACTGTGACGGGAGATCTGGACCAGCTGCTGCACTACTGTACCACATTTCATATGTACAGCGACCTGCAGAAGTATCTTCAGCAACTCTCTCATTTTACTACGTTTACATTATTGTCCAATAGTGAAATCATTCAAGGTTCCACTTAAAATTAATACCTGGGATAATGTAGTTGTATCTAGTAAAAGACAGGTGGACGTGTCAACGTTGTTCAACTGAGTGGAAAATCCGCTCAAATGTGCATTGATAGCTTGCAGGGACCTGCGTATCTTCACCTGCTCCAGCTTTAATAAATCAGCTGTAGCAATTTTCTACTGCGGTTTATACCTAAAAAGTTCCCTCTGTTGAACATACAACATAAAAACAATATCATCGCAAAATAACTCATCCGCGTTTCGGTGTTTTGAAACGGAATGTCTGATTCGGTGAAATGAGAGAGCCGACTAAGACTCTCGATACTTTTGCCAGGCGCTGTGTACATCAATGCAGGACTAGAAGGCAAAGCATGCAGCGCTGGTGCCTTCTGGGTTGTGATTTCCCATCTACCTCTCTCTACGTGGAGTTCGATTTCAGGCGTGTGTCCGTTTCCTTCCGGTGCTCTGATTGCCACCGACAGTCTAAATACACGCGTTCCAAGTGTGTTGGTGACTCAGTATCCTCCTGGTGTTTAAAAACGTAGGATAAAGAGTGAGGCGTCCAGGGTTTACGCTGCCTCTTGCACTGTGCTTCCGGAACAGTCTCTGGACCACAATTCTGGATGAGCGTTTGCTGACACTTCTCTTTGGAGACTCACCGTTTAAAAACGTATACTTACAGACCCTCTGCGATACATTCCAGCTGCAAGTCTTCCCCTTTTACCAGGTGAACCTCTGTCTGGACACCAGGGGGGGTCATAAGACTGGGTTTCCTCAGACTGAACGCCGTATCTTTGCGAGAGAAGGAGGAACTTGTATTAACCGCTCAGCCAGGATTTACCAACCTGTTATGCTGGAGAAGGAACCTGAAAACCTAACATTGAGGGTCCTCGCATGGCTGCATACACTGAACATGTTTATATCTGATATATAGGCTCTTTGGTACATCTGATCATGGAACTTGGATACTGCAAGGATTCCTTCCTGCAAACACGGGTAACTCACTGTAAAGCCCAGTATGGGCAGAGACGTCAGCTACGTAAATAATAACGGTACTAATAATTTTACATTTATTCATTTAGCAGACGCTTTATTCCACGGGCGACATAGGACAACAGACAAGAATATAGGCACAGACAAGCAGTTGTGGGAGCAATTTTGTCTAGTCATTTGGATGCAGAATGAAGTGTAAGCCATATGTCTGAACAGCATGTAAAAAGGGAATATTTCTTATTCCGTAAAGGACCTGAAAGGGACCTCGTGCCTCTGCATGAAGAGACGAGCAATTTCCAGGCTCCTGTACTTACCCCCGGTAGAGTTGAGCTCTGAGTTAGTGGAAGAGTTATCGGGGAATGACACACAGAAAGGAAACACAATAAGGCTGACAAAATGCAATGACATGGTGGAATAACATGAAGCCGTAATAATGGGTTGCTAATGGCTTACAGAATGGCGGCGTTGGCTCGACTTTTTCACGCATATCCAGGAAGCACTTCCAGGTTCACAAAGACATGCGTCGATGTGCAATGGAGCGAGACCTACCGTTTCTCCGGCTTCTGACCACCAAAGCCATGGCGGTCTTCTGGACAATGGTGCGTATGGTGAGGAAGGAGGCGAAGCAGCAGTAGTCTGTACGGGTGTCCCCTTCCACAGTGTTGGAGAAGTAGAGGTCCCCATTCAGCCCTGTTGATACCCGCTGGTCCTGTTGAATGTGCTTCAGGCCTACATTGAGGGCACCGGGTGAAGATGAAGTCAGTCCATCTGCGTGCATCTACGTTCACGTTTTCAGGGAAACTTGCTCACTTGCTATCAGGTAATAAACCATTGGCACATGCTTCAGAACTGTCACGTCAGCTTTTTTGCTAAACGACAATATGCTTCTGGAATTCATGTCATGCGGACTCTGTGACAGTGCGGGTGCTTTTTACGTTAAGCTTCAGTGGAATTTCTCTTCTTTGGCCTCAGGTAACAACTTATCACATTTACTTCAGTGCTTATTAGGGATGTCTCCTGAGGGACATTTTCTCCACAGGTGCAGCTCATGTACCTTCAGAGTTAGAAGTGTTCATCCCAAGAATTTTGAATTAAGTTTAATGTTCCTTAATCTGTCTAAACTTACTGACTCATCCACATTTTGGGAAATTGTTAAGTCAAAACAAAGTCGAAGAAACATCGTTTTGATGAAAATCACATAAGTATTATTTGAGGACTGTGCTCTGTCAAAATGAAAGACTTTGTAACATTACACAATCATTCGTCCATCCATCCATTATTTTTAACTGCTTTACCATATCCTGGAACCTAACCTATCATGGATGAGATAACATTACCTAATTTATTTATGAAATTATTTAGTTAAAAACTTGATATGCTCTATAACTACTGGTATATCATCCAGGGTGCACCTTGTCTCATGCCCTGTGCTCCTAGTATAGGTTCAGGACCACCAGAACCTCAGATGGGAAAGCAGCTATTGATGATGGATGGATGGATGGATAACTACTATTGCAACTTGGGAAACCTGCACAAAAGTCCTAATGTCATTTTTTTCTCCTCAAATTGAAACCTGTACTAAAACACTTCTAGCCCAGTTCCATAAACACCATGAAATCCATCTACTGTTTGCAGGATGTTGTTGTTCTGAGGCAATATTACAAGCCCCACTCACCTATGGTCATCCAATAAATCATGCGAGGGGGAATTCCTGAAGGTGGGTTACATTGCAAGGTGACAGGCTGGCCCTCTTCCACCTCAATGGGATCGATGGTCTCCTTAGGGAACTTTGGAGAACCTGTCCAAGCAATAAATGAGGGTGACGCTCTGTGTGTTGCAGTTACAGGCAGAGTAATGAGTAAAGTAGTTCAGTACTGTTATTGGCAGCTGACTCCCACCACAGAAAGCCTGCTGCTAATAGAGGGAACATTTAAGTGACAATCAGAAGGAGGGTCTAATTGTGCCCCAACGTCTAGCACCCTGTTACGTTTTCCCTGTAATAACTCAGATCCAGAACATCGCTCAGATGGATGGAAGTTAAAACAGAAAGCTTGAGGTTACAAGTCCTTAACTATTATGCTACCTGCAGGCGTGCATATCTAAAAGGCTGCGCCATGAAAGTACATCCACCTTTCATCACAAGCTGTCGAGATGCCAGCCGGATTTTTGTACATGTGCCGTAAATTGAAAGCATATCTTGAGAGAAGATGGAGGCACTGTGTCTAATGTGACAGCACAGGGGGAGATATGCTCTGCCCCAAGATCCGCCCAGGAGATCTGAGCCGGCATGATGCCAGAACATTTCATTACTCACTGGGCACAATGAACTCAATCTCCTCAGACACGGCCGTCCCCAGTCTGTTTGAGGCGTAGCAGCGATAACTCCCGCCAAACTGCGTGATGTTATTGCCATTGGGGATGGTGAAGCTGCCAGCATTGTCCTCTTTTATCAGCCCGGAGTCCTGGCTCAGGTCGAACCTGCGGCCATTTTTCGTCCAGCGGAATCTGCCGAAGTGACATTTCATCACCGGTTACAGTGTGGGAAGGGGATGAAAGCCAGACCAGAGGCGTTTCGCCAGCCACGGGATGTAATGAATGTCAACATTAGAAGAGGAAACATTCCATTTTTAGTTATAAATGTGAGGCAAACCGAGCCTAGAACAGACAATCCCGTATGGGTTGCTGTTCACAGAAACGCTCTGTGGCCGCTGCCACTCACTCGGGCTCAGGGTTGCCTCTAGCTGTGCACTTGAGGGTGTAGTTGTCATCGAGGGGGGAGGCGACGGACACCCTGGGGGAGTGATGGGTAATTGTGGGCGGCTGTTCGACTGGAGAAGAGTAGAGAAGGAAAAAGCAACATATGACTAAGATCAGATGTTGAAGTCACAGAGAATCTAAAATCAAAAAGCCATCTCTGAGGAAATATGACATCACACATAACCAGTTTATTTGCCTGTTTGTTTATTTATCTCACTCTTTCCCTCAGTCTCATTTACCGCTTGTCACAGTCAGGGCGGCAGCCATCCAGAGCCTCTCCCGGAATAACTACTAGACCACGTGGAGTACACCTTGGACAACACGGCAGCTCATCACAGGGTAGCCACACATGCACAAGTTCAGAAACGTTGTTACGGAGACCAGTTAACCTGAATCTGGTCTTTGACGTTGGGAGGAACCCACAGCATATGGACAACACCACTGCAGACACAGGGGGAACCTCCACACTCCACACACGTTGCTGGACAGCAGTATTACCTGCTGTGCCATCATACTTCCTTACCTATCTATCTATCCATCTATCTGTTGGAATTAAGGTTGGGACTGCTGTACTGTTTGCTTTAATACTAAGATATTAATGGTCTCTAGGCCTGGGCTCTGTGATATTCTCTTTCTACTGTGATGGACTGTCCCATTCTGAGCTATCAAGTTTTCCTCCAGAACCGCACTGTGACCATTACTATGGAACCTCAAACGTGAGACCAAGTCACAACATACAAACCGGTGATTCACTGTCCAAGCGACAGGGCAGGTTCTAACCCCCCTCTGGTCACTGAGTGACGAAGGTGAAAACGGTCATAGGTCACCATGGTTTTGGGTGAAATGGGAAGAAATGAACAAATAAGACATGGTGTAAAACACTAGTCGGAGGGGAAGTGGAGGATGTTATCTAGATGTTGGGAAGAAATTAGAGTAAAAACGGCTGCAGTAAAAGTATCTGATACAGAACTTACTCTGTTTGTTAAAACTGATCTCCAAGGCAGCAGGGGGGAAAAACAATGTATAAAACGGGTTATTTATGCCTTTTCGTTACATTTCTATCATTTACATCAGTCTGTCTGTAATGGTTCACCTGCAATGTGAAAATCAAGTCACCTTCACCTTAAACACATAATTTATTGCTAACTGACAGTGGAATGTGGAGCGCAGCTGAAGGCACCGGCCAGCACCAGCTCACCGTAATAAATCAGTGTGAAGAGAAACAGATAAAGCTCACCCTCCAGTGGGATGTCCATGCTGAGGACGTGAAAACACACAGCAGAAAAAAACACTAAGGAGAAGCAAAATGATGACCCCAGCAGATGACCTTTGGCTGAAAAGCTGAGATCCGGGGAGAAAGGAAATGTTGACGCAGCCCTTGGCAACCCAGTGAGCTGAGACCACTTCATGCTCCTCATGATGAGGGTGACCTGTGGAAGCCAGAAACAGAGACAGATACCATACCGTATGAAATCCCATTCCATACACAGGAAAAGCTAGAAAATGTCCTCCCGATCATATCGAATCATGTTCCAGAAGAGCAGGCAGTTTACTTTTGCTGAGCTACCCAGCATTGCCTGGGTCACAAAGTGGATATGTGGAAAGGTAAATAGTAATAACAAAATATATATCACCAAACTGTGTTCCCCTTGAGGCAGAGCAGGTGGTTGTATCTAGTACATAAGTACTGTTAGTGCTGCACAACAGGCTGCTGCCTCAGGGAGCCAAGCGCCAACCTGTAGGAGTCCAGTGGAAAGGTGGAAAGGAATAGCAAAATACATTTCACCGAACCCTTACGTCCCTAACGTGTGCATAGCCGCGCCTGTGTGTGTCTTATGTATAATTCACCTTCACATTTTAACATTTGTACTTTACTTTTGCACACATTCCAAGTGCTGGCTCCCGTCTCCACTCGGTGTGGCAATGATGATGATGACAACAGAGGTGTTTTTCCATCTCTGAATCTCCAGGCTCCCTCTGCAACTTCTAACAAGTTCTGCTTTTGAAAAGCGTTCACTGGCACCCCCCTTCACCCATTATTGTGCCCCGTCCCATCACCCCTTCCCAGCTGGGACCCTGTTGTGAGTATTTTGGGACAGCAGGACCTTAAGCAAACAGCCATTAGCACCCCCCCATCTCCCCTCCCTGTCAGCCCCCCCATCTTCTCAGCCTTTCACCAGTTTGGATCCTTCCTCCAGCACCCCCGACGTTCCACCCCTTGTCTCCCTCGTGCTGGTGTGTTTGTGTATTGTCGACACATACTGCAATGTGTGTGTGTGTGTGTGTGTGTGTGTATTTTTCACTGTCTCTTTCTCTCTCTCTCTCTCTCTCTTTGTCTCTCTCTCACACACACATGCACACACACACACACGCACGCACACACAAAGAATGTAAGCGAGAGACCTTCAAAATTCACTTAAACTGAGAAACATGACCTTTGGACATTAGGGAAATTATAACAGTCACTCCCAACAAGTACAAACCAAAATCCAACATAGAATCAACACATCACATCACATAAAATAATTCTGAAAATAATTTCATCTATTATTATTATTATTATTATTGGCTTGTGATCAGGTGCTTAGAGCTAAAACCAGCAATTTGAGGAAGGAGCTGAAGGGACTGTGTGACAGAAGAGATGCAGCCCGGGGGGCCCAGATATCTTTGCTCAAAAGTGCACATGCGTACTGAAGGTAACATTCAAAAAGCACAGCATGAAAAAGACCAACACTGTCTTTTGATACTACGACTTCTGGCACAATCGTATCTGCCTCTGTCTACGTTCAGCAGCTTTAGACTCATCTCACGTGGCTGTTTTTCGTAAAGCGATGCCATTTAATCGAGGCCTTCCACCTGGTTTCCCCAGCCCATTTCTTGAGTGAGGGACAAACCTATTGGGGAAACAAGGTGGTGTCGTGCATGGTGCGGCAAATTATTCTTTCTAAACCTTTGTTTATTTGTAAGAAATGCCCATACTGCCGGCACACTGAATTCACAGCACATATTACAACGTGGCTTCGGGCCTCTTATGAGGGGCACCGCTTTAGAACACCTCCCCACGTCTGCAGGGTCACTCATTCCAAAGACGTTGCCCCAAGAAGTGTCTGAAAACATCACTGATGTAGCTGCAGCTGCGCACACACACACACACACACACACACACACACACACACACACACAAAATGTGACCTTTGTCCCTTAAACACACCAAAAACAATCTTTTTTCAACTCCTTCATTCAAACAGCTTGTTCTCAGACAGCTTTAGAAAGAATGACTCTAGTCTGATTGTGATGTTTCATTCAAACTCTGCACCAGCTATCAAAAGGGCTGAGATTGTGAAGAGACCAGAACTATTTACACTCATATGTACGATACGTGTTCTGCCTTTACAATGCTGAACATTCACCTTATTTGAGTCTTGGTCCTGCTGAGACTTGGTGTGTTCGGTAGCTTATGTAACTTCTTACTGGAAATTGATCTGTTTGTTTTATTTAACTGAGCATTTAAATGCACTCTGATAGCATATTTCTCTGAGGGAAGCGCTTATAAAAACATTACAAAAGGGAGGTGGCCGTTCAGCCTGCCTCAGAGAGCTCCTGCTGGGCTTATTGAAATGTCTCACCGTATTTATTGAGCGTTCATTGAAATGGAAGAGAGAACAAGGACTTGGCTCAAAGGTCACCAGCTATCCTTTCATTTACATAAAACTGCAGTTTTTCACTCATCAACAAGGTCTCCAGATACTCTCTGCATGTGTCCTATGGGCACCGTACCAGTCTGCGGTGCTGAAGCATTTGCTGTTTGATCTACGTCCCCATTCTCACCTATGGCCTGGAGCTTTGGGTAGTGACCAAAAGAATGACACTGAGAATACAAGGGGCCAAAATAAGGGTACTACACTGGATTGCTGGGCTCATCGTCTGTGACAGGGTGAGATGCTTGGTGATCCAGGAGAGCCACTATTCCTATGGATCGAGAGGAGCTGGCTGAGGAGGTTCGAGAAGCTATGCCCCCTGGCCAACTCCCTCGTAGTCACACCAGGAGGGTCCCACTGGGATGAGACCCTGAGGCAGACCCAGGACAGATTGGCGAGATCTGCTGGCCTGGGAGCACTTGGGGATCCCTCAGGAGGGACTGGAGACCATTCCAGAGAACAACAGGGTCTTGCCTATGTTCTTCACCTTCTCCCACTGCAACCCTCACCAAGGACAAGAAACTGCATGATTGACTATCTGCACTTTTTACACTGTTGGCTGGACTTGTGAGGACAAGTGGTACAAAGCAATGCACAGTGTCAACTGAGATGTGTCAGAACAGGAGAGATGTAGCTGCATGTATCTTTAGAGTTGTTAAAATATGGGGTGCTGTCTAAGTGCTGTTTGTGCAACACATGAATAGCAGTCTTTCATTCAGCTAAAAAAAAAACCCAGATACGACAGACAAAAACATACACTTGATTTGCAACGTGCTGCAATGTTGAGGCAATGCTAATGATACGTTTACTTGTGTGTCCATCGCCTTTTTCTCTCTGCATGCGTCGGCATGTGGACATCTTAACTGCGGCACGGTCCCTGGCAGGCAGCTGGCAGGTCGGGCACCAAAAGGATGACGGATAGCAGCTGGGAGCAAGAGCAGGCGAGTGTGGCCACAGCAGAGATGAAGACAGATCACACTGAGTCGCAGGGATCAAGGGGAGGGGAGCGGAGAGGAGGGGTGAGGTGGCCAGGGGAGGGGGCAGTTGCTGTTCTTGGTGGGCAGGAAGGACTGCAGCAGTGACCCAAATATGCTAACCTTCCCTTTGCAATTCTGTGTCACCGCTCGCGCGCGTGTATGTGGGTGTGTATGTTTTCATGGTCCACGGGCAACGATGTCACCATGTTTAGTCGCCCATCTGAGCTGCTCTGATATCACACTTCAATCCTTTTGTGTATTTCCATATGTAAATTTGATTCAGGTTTTATATTTTTATATAATAGCTGCAGACGGACACTTTGCGACAGGTAAGTTTGATAGGGTTAGAATTCGGGGCTGGGGGTAGGGTAAGGGTTAGGGTTAGGATCAGGGGTCAGGGGGTAGGATTTGGGTTAGTGTTAGGGTTAGAGTTGCATAAAACGTTGAACCAGTGGCTTCTTCAAGTGACAGCCATTACAGGACAGACAAAGGACAGCTTCTTTATCAGGTCATTTGGACACATGATCACTGATGTTTTTCACCTTTCCATCTTGTGTCTCCACATCTGGGGCAGAAAAATCATCACACACCTCTAATTGTAAAACAGCAGCTTGGTGTGCGATGAATCTGAGCGTGAGGGGACAGGTGCTCCTTCACTGGTGGCCTAAACCAACACTCTCAGGTCTTTGGCAGGTTTGTGTGCGGGAAGTGACTGATGCTGATGGTTTCCCTGGGCAGTTCAGTGAGGCTGGAAAGACAGATGGAGTTTAGATTTGCCATCGACTACTTCATCAGGCTCTAGACTGTTCTGGCTGAGGTGAAGAAATTCTTCAGTCTTTAATGGAGATTTAGACGAGAATTAAATCCACCTTTACATATACATTTACATTACATTTTAGCACACTTTACGCCAAGGCTGCACACAATGTTCACTATGCAGCTTTTAGCTGATGCATTCATCCAAGGTGTTGGTTGGTCACCGGTTTTATAGTGCGGACCATTTTGTCAAGGTCCTGCCAACCCAAATCCAGCGAACATTTACATGATGCCACTGGCACTTGGAAAATATGATTTATGCCAGAAACTAACAGTGGTTCACCATCATAAGGCCCTCCTGCACGCAACTGGCAACCTGGGCCGAGTTGCCCTCTGCCTACTTGAACAGCATTTTCAAATCAAATAACATCACCGAGGGGTAGAGGTTGAAACAGGGAGATATAAGCAGCTCTTCTCCTGAGTCACAGTCACTCACTTCATACGCTTTGCCGCAAAGGCAAAATATGGCAGTTAGTTCATTCAAAATAAAGATATCGATGTAGCCATAAACAAAATGCTGGTTGTTGTCTATCTCAGTAGACATCCCAAGAGATAAACCAATGAGCACTAAATAAACCCCTAAAAGAAACAAAACAAGGAGATCAGCCAAAACTTTAACTTGGTTCGGTTGGTTTTGTGTTACTACCACTCTTTTGATTTATCTTCACTTGGTTTTATCTTCACCTCTGCAGCATCTTCATCCTAGTAGAAACTCGATACACACTGACTGACTGAAATGCCCTTCCAAAGATTTCGACGCTGGATAACCTTTAGATAACGCGAACGCCTGAGCACAATATAGAATTAATTTTAATTAGAACTTTCATCAGGAATTTTCAATTTGCATGCAATTAGCTGGAAACAATTTAATCCCGTGTCACTTTACCAATTACATTTAAGGCCCAATATGAAATTCACATCAAAATCAATTTTGCTTTTCCCATTTAATATTTCCAAAACATCTCTTGTGCACTGAATGTAAGACTTTTGAATGTAAGACCATATTTTTTGTTCTCTTTTGAATTGCGTAATTATTCATCTTAGCTACTTGTGCTGTTATGAATTTGTTCCGCAGTCGGTCGAGCCATAACGCGACCCAGGGTTTTTGTGCAGCAGCGGCATCCCTCAGCGGGGACGGCTGAAACAGGCAGCCAAGTGTGATGATGATGATGATGATGATACGTGAGGACAGCAGCCCAGAAGCAGAGAGTCGCTGGCCCTGGAGTCGCCATTATGGAGGAACAATGCGGAAAACGCCGTTGGCGCGCTGCAAACACCCTGGTCCCGGGTGGGGAGAGCTGCTCAAAGGTGGATAAGTGGCCAGATGCTTTCCCAGTACACCGTGCTGTAAAAGCCCGGATGGGAGGGCACAAGACAGGGCATATCAGCTGGTTTCCTCATGGGGACCACTTTTACGCCAAAACCAACAACAACAGAGGAGTATCATTTACATTTATTTGTTATATTTATTTGATTTGCACAGTCACGGTCTAAAGAGACACAGGCATTGTGGCAGCGGTGGAATCAGGTTGTACTGGTCCAGAAAATGCCCTGCTGTAGTCCCTTGGCAAAAAAAAAAAATAATAATAATGGTTATGAGTAAAATACTGTATAAACTACTCTAACTGAAGCCCTAACTAAGCAGCATAAAAACAGCATTAGATTTAGGGTTAGAAAGAAATGCCATATCTTAATTCAACGTGAGTTTTTGTATGAAGATTATCCGCATAATAACTAATGAAAGTGAGTGATTTTTGGAACGCTTTTCACGTTGGATCCGGGCAGAGCAGCAGCTAGCAGACGCGTGCTAATGAAGAAACCGGCACTATGGATGTACAGCGGCGAGGAGCACTGAGTCACAAGAGGCAAAATTGATAAGAGCACTCAGGGCAGAAGTATGTTTTATCCACACTGCTGTTTCTCCGAGTTCGACAGCAAGCAGGACGAGACCCATTTGGAGCTTGCAACACAACACCAGGTACAACAAACACAGGGCATCAGTCTTAACAGAACACATTTCAGAAGAGTGTTGGGTGTGGAATGCAGGAACAGACTGGGCGATCATTAGCTTAGCTTCTGCAGGAGGTTTTTGTGCCCTCTGGAAAATTTTACATGGGAAGGGACCTAGAACTAAATTGGCGGTGGTGAGTTTGGGACTACAGCAAAACTGACATGTATTAAGGTTAACAATCGAATAATAACTGCAGCCCCGTTTTTAATATTTTCATATTATCACTGAAGACCGACTTCCACAACTAGCGCCGCTCAAAGACGGCCACTGTTGACATGCCTGTAAGAAAAGAAGTAAAAAAGGTGCTATGAGACACCGAAGCATCCGTTCATTCGGAACCAGATTTCCATGAGGAGAAGATGTAATTCCAGGTGAACCTACAGGACGGGCAATGGGGGGTCAGTACTGCAAGACATCTTTTTCTGGGCTGCAGCGTTTGTAACACTGGTAGTTGCGTGAACTCCAAAAAAGCATTAACGTGCATTATACGCAAATACAGAATATCGACATATTCGATCAAAACAAATCGCTTTTCTAACCAGGGAAAGAATAATAGCTTTGAAGGCACCTTGACTTTTCAGTCACCGTTAAATGAATAAGCAAACAGAAAAATGGACATTTAAAGTAAGAAAAAAACTCCTCAGGAAGGATCACACTGCATTGCAGTGACCGTCTTATAAGCTCAAAATCGGAAGAGAATTAACCCTTGAATGCGAAAGTTGAATGTGAAGCATGTCTATTGTGTTGTATTCGCCAAGTTCACAAGAGACGAGCAGAGCTGCTCCTGTCACGCTTGCAGAGCAACAAAGTTCTTCACTCTGAATGTGGCCTAAAGGCAGACGAAAATCCGCCCTATTAGTCACACTATCTTTACTGGGTTAGAATGCTTTTAATTTTCCGAACCATCTGCTGGCCTTTTGTCGAAGAGCATTTCCCGGCAGAGGGCTAACATTTAATAGCATTTAATAAGGGTAAACCATTACAAATGTCAAGATTTAATCAAAATAATGAAATATGTCTGAATTCACGATTTCCTTTTAGGTTTGAAGCAAACACACAGCTTCTCTCAGATGAATGCTTGCAAAAGTATTCAAACCGCTTGAAAGTTATCAACACTGCCTGGATTCCCAATTATACTCACACACATATTCCCAACCAGTAATTTTTACTGCTCTAACACCGAGTTTTAAGGGCCAAAGCAAGTTAAGTTGCAGATATATTTTTAACAGATTTTACATTTTACATTAATACGAAACGCCAATCAGCCTAAAATAAACAAAAGTTGGCAAATAAAAAGGGAGAAAGTGGTAAATTCATCTACTGGTCTGAAGTCAGGCGATACTCCTTCAGGCTACCCGTACCGCAGCTTACCTTGGGGACACAATAACAATCATCACACTGTGTTTGTACTAAGGTTAATATTCAATAGCCTTAATAATATTTATTATTATAGCTGATAATAGTGGAAAACTGAGGTTCGCTCACTGCTGAAGGTCCGCAATGTTGCAGTTAAATCTGGCGATGGGGCGGTGCTGAAAGCAGCCAGGGGCAACCTCACCCGTGGCATCAGGAAGATCAAGGTCCAGGAGCACTTTGTGGATGACAACATGAGGAGGATGCAGAAGATCACTGGCTACATACGGGAAGAAGATCAGTGTCGACGATGGGATTGCGTCCTAAAGGTTTGACCCCGGGCCACAACAGTAGTGCCTCCCCATGGAGACCAAGTACAGTCTGCATCCCTAGCTGATGAGAGTGAGGACCCCAGACCCCCTGCCACGATGAAGTGATCAGCAGGCCAGGGCCTCACCTTGTTCAGCTTTCACTGCCGTCCTTATTGCGATCCTAAGCGGTCTCTTGCTTGATATCCACAATTCAGAATTTAAATAGGTTAGAACTGCAAAATAACTGAAATGAGGAAGACAGTCGAGAAAATTTTCAACAAAACCACAATCAATGCACTAGAACCTTCTGCACGTTCACACTTAAAATTCAGGATACGAGGACAGTAGACATGTGCTGGCAGTCATTGTCACATTTACATGCAGAACTCAGTATTGAAACCCGCCACGAGGGGATGCATGTTGACACAAAGCAGCTCTCGCTTTCTTCTGCTGTGTGTGACTTTCTGCACTTGCAGGCGTTTTACTGTACTTTGGCGCGACAAACACTCCTGGCTCTGGTATGCAGGCGAGACTAGTTATGCTGCACTCAGTTGTTTCTTACCACCACATCCTAATGCAAGAATGAACTTGTTCAGATGTGCACTGAGTTTATTTCCAAGAAGCTTCCTAACCTTGGAGTCCAACAGCTGTACCTGCACAGCACCCGTGTTACCCCAGTGTGTTTCTTTCTACTGATGTCACACGACAGCTCCACATTCTAAATTCTTTTTTTTTTTGTATTTAATTTTCTATTAATTTTTAATGCTCCTGTGACAATGCAGGGAGAACAGAAATTTCCTGACCCTCAAAATGACGGCTCACCCTTTACCCCAAGCTGCTAGATAAACTTTGCGTGAGCGTCTTCTTCCTGCTGGCTTAGCGGTCTATTCTCCAAGATGATGAGTAAACCACAACTGTGAGGGAAACAGGATTCCCACAACTTCACTAAAATCCTCCCCGACTGAATGCCTTATTTCACAACTTTCATTTCCATTTGAATGACAGGTGACGTGAAGTTGTGAAACCCATGTTCAAAAAGCCATACGCAGAATGCAAATTATAGGCCGACTTCAAACCCTGTTTTCCATTCTTTCAAAAACTCACAGCGTCGCAACTGCAGATATTTGGATGAGCGTGAAACTCTCATTTTCACTTACTAGCACAGAAACGTCACAAACCAGAGCTGTTACCTCGTGACTCCATTTTACGCTGCAAATATACTAATATGTCTGTGCATCATCAAAGAAAGACATGAAAAAATGATGACATATACAAGTCCACAGAGGCAAATATGTATTATATTCCATGATTGTGGATGGTGGTCCTCATCTACCGTTCCCTCATGATGCACTGTTGTACTAGCAGCATTCCCATTCTCCCTTATCAGACCTTCTCCATCTGTTAGAGGTCCCAGTAACTCACTTTCCATTGAACTGTCCTGGTTCCCAACACTTAACACAGACCTTGTTAAGCCAGGTGACTCTCTTATTACTGCCCTGTTAGGAGGTAGGTTGGTGCAACATGAGAAGTCTTGCCTAAAGACTCTTATTGAGAAGTAGCGGTGCTCATGGATAGGAACCAAACCCTGGTTTCCCATATACGAGGCAGTGATGTTACCCACAATGCTATGCAACTGCTCTACCAATAGACTCCCTCCCTGATTGACCATCCCAAGAGAGGACAGTCCTGGTCATGAAGGACAACCACTAAGGGGGCAAACACCATCCAGTTACCTCCCAGTAACCTGTCTTTCCATAATGTGGAAGCTCCCCGGAAGGCCAGGCAGACCCACTCGAATGTTGCCTGGATTGTTTACAAGAAAGCATATAATTCAGTACCACACATACAGACACTGTAATGTGCTATATCTGACCTACACATCTATGCCTAATAAGGCTTGATGTCCTTCTTTGGTTTCGCTCTGGATTTCTGCTTAACTGGTTTGACTCTTATCTACACACTCATTTCCTCGAGGTAAAGGTACCTGATAGGAGGCTCATTCAAGTTCATTTTCATTCTTATGGTGCTGACACTGATTGATTTATCATTATGGCCAAATTATGATCATACCAATTATGGCAAAGTGTTTTTATATGATTAAAAAGTAGATGAGTTAGAACTAAATTTAGGGAAAAGGGAAGCCCTGTTGCTTGGGAGAAACGAGATACGTGAGTGGTTATTCTTATGAGTTATCAGTGTGAAGGGTTTCCACTTCTCCTTTATAGGATCAAGTAGGAACATGGGCTTCATTTTTGAAGTTTGCTTCTCTGGGCCATTTGCACAGCCCAGCCAAGGTGGTGGTGTCCACACAACCACCTGTCTTCTGCAAAAAAGTGATTTTAAAACACCTGTTTCCACTAACTGTGTGCTGTTTCCATGTCTAGAGGGAATGATAGTCAGGCATTTGACTGCAGAGATTTTTTTTTCTTTTTTGACCTTAAGAATGTTGTCACTTTCCTTCTATTGCTCTCTGGCTTTTTCCACACACTTGTTTTTTTTTTTTAACAAAGTATTATTGAACCCACTTGTTGCACATCACTTTGTGCTTGATTCTATCTCACGCTGTTTGTCCTCAGTGCTGCTCAGCAACATTTATTTCATATTTCACTGCTCATGAGATATATCATCCTAAAAATAGTCAAGCCATAAACTAATAATCCCATTAAAGTCTTCTTGCTCAAAGGATTCTCTGATTTTCTTATATTTTAACACGATGCTTGCCTTTGGTCAGATATAAACTAAACTGAGATGATCCATTTAGGCTTCAGTCAAACCTTTTGAAGCAAAGGCTGGATTCCTGTTAAGGCCTCCAGTGAACGCGTTCTGGTAATGGTTCATCTAAATACACCCACAAATCTTAGCTCTATTGTTATGCCGTTCATCCCGAACGTGTCCTTATGTGCGATGCCGGTTCGCTCGTGTTCCAGGGTGTGTGTATTTTGCAAATGAGAATTTGCATGTTTGATATCAAACCTCATAATGGTGCTTGCTTCTCAAACCTCTGCGCTCTTTTCTTTTGATAGAATAAGGATGTGTTTGGGCATGAAGTAGCAGTTTGAGGAACTAGGTACTTGCAATTTTAGACTAAAGGTTAACAGTAAATTTACGTCTCGCTGCATAGTCTAATTTGTGGGAGGGACGTCAGACACCATCTCCTCCATTAAAGCGGCCAAAACCAAACAACAACTCTGATCACTAATGTGACAGTAGGCAGAGGGCATTAAACCAGTTATCAGCTTTCCTACAAATTCCTTCATAGCCATGTTCACATTTCACCTGCTGCATTCGAATCCGTGACAGAAGAGCAAAACACAGCGCACTTTTGCCAAAGTTTAACAAAACAGCAGAAACATTTTAAACAGTTAGAATGCAGGTCATGACCTGAGCAACAAGGCTTGTTTAACACATCCGGTCTTTTTCTTTCGCCATTCTGAATGCTTCTGGAGACAAGCCAGAATATTTCAGAAGAGCCAAGAATCTGCAGAACCTTTTAACAAAAGAGCATTAATTTCAGCACTGATGCTGAGACCTACTTGACATTCGTGTTTCTAACAAGGAAGTGAAGAATCATGCAACAGGAAAGGCAAGTCAGTCCCGAGGCTGTTGTGCGTACACCCCCTCCTCGCAGCATGCCATGGACAACATGGGGGGGTGCGGGAATCTTTCTTGGGGCTACTTCAACTACAAGCAGTTGGTAAAAAAGCACTTCTGCGCTTGACAGTTCCCTTGACCCTATGAAGGGGCCTAGCAGTAGCCCGATGGCCACTGTGGATGCAGCTTCTGCTGGACCTCCACGTGTTTGCTCATCACTGAGTAGCAATAAACCTCGCACATTCCTTCTGCCTACCTCAGCAACTCATGTAGCTGTCAATTGTCTCCAAAGCAGGTTTGTATACTAAGCGATTTTCAGTGATTTGCCCATGAATTTCCCTTACTTCTGGGTATTTGAACCTGGTCATATGACTGCAACCCCTACAGAAGCTGCTGCCTGTAAGTTTATTATCACAGCTGTATATAGTCCTCTTTGAGCATTTAACATAGTACTAACCGAGTTTTACTTTAGAGGAAGCTCAACAGGAATTGTTATGTTTTGTGACACTGTTTTTGTTACTGCAACCCTACTAGCAATACAACGGACAACAGTGCTCACATTTACAGTAAGTGTGTTATTGCTAAGGTAGGAAGTTTATTATAACCCATCTACATGGGTGAGTTCGTGTGGGTGAAACAACGTCTTTCTCAAAAATTGAAAGCACAACAAGCATTTCATATAATTATGACAAAATTTCGATCCAGATTTTCTTTTAATCTGACACTCCTGTCAGACGTGTTGGCCTGAGAGGGCCGGTTTGTACTGAGCGCAGAGGAAGAATGTCTTATTAGAGACTTCGCACATCACCCTGCCGGCTGACAGCGAATTAAACATCCTTGAAGCCCTTGCCCTTCCTGCAGAAATAGCTCTGTCAGAAATGCAGCTCATTCTCAGTGTTTACCTGCTGGACGGGTGGAGCGTGTGCGGACATAACCAGCGAGACCTGGAACGGGCTCTCGCCAAAAGCCTCTGACAGGAAGACCTGTATTACCAGTATTAAATCACACTTTTGAAGATACAATGTAGCCGAACAGAAGAAAAAAGCGCACGCATGCCTACCTCTGGAGGAAAACAAAGGTTGAACATCTCGGATTTCAGAGAGGAACCCGGAGCGGCTGGAGCAGGGCAAAGGATTGCATAACTGCTCCTTTGAGCGCACATCAAACTGGGCCTGAGATGCAGGTTCAGGGATAAGAGGTGTTTTCAAACTACAGTTTAAGCCGGACAACAGCAGGTCTGATGCTGATTAAGGACACAGGCTTGGCAAAGATGTCATTGGGTCAAGTCCCGTTCTCTTCTTTTGCAACAGCACCCTTGATCAAGGTGCTTATTATGAATTTCTCCTCTGAACATATACAGCTGCATAAATGAGTGAAGGGCCACGTGACGCCAAAGCCGGGGAACAATATTATATAACAGCTTCCGATTATGAGCAGAGACAAAGTGTCAATACACAATAATGCACTGTGATTTGTGGCTTGGATGGAAAAACGTAGAAATTAAGAGCGGTGCGCCTCAGGAGCCGAGCGTAACCGCATAGGCCGTGCTGCGTGACCAGCAGCTCTGGAACTGTCCGTCTGCGACCGGCACTCGGAGAGAAGTCATCAGCGACAGTTGTGTGGACTCATCTTTACGCTCAGAATGCTGCATTAGCGATTTCTCTTTGCTGATCTTTAAATCCGACGCTGAAATGGAATGACACTTATATAATGCAGGTTCACCCAGAAAAATGGACAGTCGAGAACAATCGTGGCAGGGAAAGGATGCTGTGAGATGCTGCGGCCCTTTGCTCCCGTGAATCGACACCTGAAAATGTGCGGCACAGCAAACGTTAGCGTGGAATCCTGAGGGAAGGTCCTGGATCCCTGGTGGTCTCACACCTTCTGAATCGCTTCACTCACTGCAGTGAGAAGCTCACCGCACCCAGAGAGTATAACAGATAATTGCAGAGGAGATGTAGCTGGTTTGGTCTTTGGAGATGTCCTGATTGACAGCCTGATGATACCCTTCTCACTGAGGCTTTTCTCGCTCTTTTGCATGTCAGGAGATCGCACGTTGCTTTGTTTGTCATGTCGGTGCTTGCACATCAGGGCTATTTTATCAAACGGTGGCATGGAAAGCATCGCCCGCTTCACCGTGACTCGTTTTTGGTTCGCTTCAGGGGAAGGGAAGGGAATTTCTTTTGTCACAATAAAAAAGTAAATAAAATTGGAGCTCTCACCCCGCCCATGAGTCTGGAACAAAATCAGAACCGTGCTTCTCCCCTGGTGAAGGAGCCGCGTCAGTGAGACAACAGTCAATCGCCACGATCCACCTCATTTGCTGGACAAAACTATAGTTTAATATAAATAAGGCACTTCTGAACAGAAAAGGATATGTTCTCAATGAAAGCGTGTTAAACATGCACTGAGCCCAGTGGGAAACTGTGAAAATGCTCCAGCCCGTCATGACATGCAGTGCGATGCGGAGGAGACATTCTACAAATATCGCTACTTCTCCAGCAAACCCCGGCAACACACCCTGATCTGAAATAAATTTACTTCGGGTTTGTTGTTTAAAATCACAGCCGGCAGAGAGCTCTGTGGGTACAATAAAAACATCATAAAAACAGACAAACATTTTGTTGCAAGCAATCGTGTTTGCGGTACAGATGCCTTTTTAACGTAATACTACGATTCCATAAAAATAACGTGATCTTGAACACAATAATCCTGCCAATAAAACATAATAAATAAGAAAGAATATCAGCCATGTGCCACATGATTACAGAGCGGCTGTATTTAATCCTTCGTATCATTCCAACACATTAAACCAATTAGAAAGAAATTTAAAACGGTTGTTTTGAGTGATTTCCCACCAAGGCCTCAGCTTTAAAAAAAAAAAAAAAAGAGAGATTAGGTGCTGATAGCCACAGCAAAAGTCCGTTTTAAGCATGTTTGTTTTGATTTCTGCCGTGTGATTGATGGTGGACTAGTTCTCCGGAGGTAATTTAAGTTGAACCGCAGCCTCTGCCAGCAAGCTTCATGCCCCGTCCTGCCCGGTGCCGACAGTTGCGCAGCACAGGCCCCCAGCGGCTCCGTCAGAGCGGCCGGTGTTCACACACTCCTCGCCTGCTGGGACCCACCCCCAGGAGGAAGGCCTCCACCCCACAAAAACATCAGTATTTCTACCAGGGCCAGAACCTGAATGAAAGCAAAATCGCCAGCGGTTTTCCAGGTCATTTTTCCATGGGTATTTGTACCTTTTTATGACGGGTTGTTGATGTGTTGGTTTGCTTTAGGCGAGCAATTTGTTTTGCATCTGTTTTTTTTTTTTTTGGTTCTTGTTTTGTTTTTGTCTCTAAAGTTCCTGTTACTATATTACAGTGATTTATTTTTTAACGGTGCATATTGGGGGGACAAATCATTTAAGTCACAAATACAGCTGTCAGAGTAAGCGGTTCAAGCCACATAACTTTTGGAAAGCAGCAGGTACTTTGTTCGAGCTCAGGTTCAAAGAAACGTATTAGTCATGGGCCACTCCTTTCATATGATGAAAATTAATGCAAAACGTTAAAGTGGAATAATACACCCTTCATTCTGAATCTCTCTCGCCATCCAGCTGGGGGTATAAATACCCAAATGCAACCGATATTCACCCGAACCCCAAGCCCTCTGTAGTGTCATAGAAATGGGGTAATAATTAAACAGACTGGATCTTGTTGTCACTTAATTTTCACTGTTCTTATCAATGTAAATGAATACACTTTGGAAAAGCTTTAATTCATCAATAGATCATTTTAGATAGTTGAGAAATCATAATTCATAGAATAATTCATCCCAGACAGTAGATCTATGCCTCTGGCTATGCTTTACAAAATGTAAGTTTATAAAAATAACTTTGGTGTGATGCATTTTTAGACCACGATTTTGGCATAATTTTACTTGTGTTTTCTGGAAATGGGCAAAGCAATGGAGTGCCGCCCTGCTTACACTGAGTCTGTCGAACTGAAAACTCACATGCTGTGAAAATACTGTCAGAATTTTGAAAAACATACATGTACAAAATCTTGCTCTTAATGTACGACTTTGTCCCAGTTTTATTACCAGTGAGCCTTGAATATATTAACGGTGAGACAAAGTTGAATTTCGGCATAGTGACAAACAACATTTACTGAACTGCCGGCGCAGACTTTTAAAAGTGAACTGAATGTAAAGTAGGTGTGCTTTCAAAAGTTAAAAATAGCATGAAATAATGAAAAAGGAAATGAGCAACGTGCCCTTAAATGCAAAACACAAATGAAATAAGCCGCCGAATTTTCCACTCTGTTGTTTGCTAGGAAATGCACTTTAACAATGTGGACCGTGTGACATTTCATTACAGCTTTTATTAGCCGTTGTACAGCCTGCCTTCTGGTGAGCTGTGATTTGAGGTATTGTTTGCGTCGGGCATGTCCGTACTCCATACAAATTTCACGTTTTTGAACTGTCAGAAAAGTACACAGCGGCATTCTTTACACCGCCGCTCACCTCAAGTAAACACAGTTCAGTTCTGCCAATAAACACACCGAAGACCGAAGAGTATGAGCTTTAACATGCCGCGTAGCTGTGGCCGAAGGGGGGCTGTGCCGTACGTCTTCGGGAATGATATTTGATGCCTTATGACCGAGGAAATAAAACATCAATAAAACGTTCCACCTGTCGAAGCCAAATTAACCTGTGTCTCCATTAGAAGAAATGCTTCTTGTTTGCCAGGAAACTGTTTACCTGCTGTGATCTGTGGGCAGGTTGCTATTTGACCTGAGATGAAACGGAACTGGCAGCCCGACATGACAAAAGCAGGTTGTTCAGCAGAAGGCCAATGCTAATTGCCAAACTCCATACTGCTTAGACAACATGTCAGAAGGCCACAGTCTACTCAGGGTAGTTTGCGATGATCTGAGCCAGAGAGAAAAAATGTGTGCATAAACGTTTCACCGTTTTCGACAGCATCGCCTTTACCAGAACGGCAAAGGGCAAGAGCGAGCCGGACCGCGTGTCTGCCGATGCCAACGTAGAGGCGTTACACTGCTATGTGTCCACAGGAATAAGAATGTCACGGTGAGCACCATGCCTGTGGAGCCAGGGTGAAACCTCCACATTTTGTCGCTTTCTGTGAATAATATCAATTAACCGCTCAATAGATAGCCATGCTGGCTCATTCGCCGTTGGCCCGCTCGTCCGCGGCCATCCCAACACGTACACCACCAGAATTCCTCTCGTCGATATGCCAGCAAACGGCACCTCCCGTGGTGCACTTAGCAGGAGCCCAAGCTCTGTTCTCTTTGGAAGCCCATCAGTAGTTCTGCAGAAGACTGGCCCCTCGTGCAACCGTACCGAGTGCACTTTGCGCAACTAAAAAAAGAATCCCAACAAAGTGCATAAATGCCAGCGAAAACAGACGCCGTCAAAGTAAACGGCTGAGAAACGATGCAAGTAGTTTTCCTCGCGAGAACTCGCCTTCACACGCACCGCCGTTGCAAGTACAACCTCGCTCGTTGCAACCTCTCCGGGGGAAGACAGACGTGATTTTTCTCGTAACACTTTGTTTTAATAATAAAAGCGGCAAACTTAAGCCGACCTCTTTACATGCGCACGCTATACAGCGATAGCGGTACGGGAACTGCTGGTGGTCGAGCCATCGAGATGTGGACTGTTTGCTCTCGAGGTCTGACGTTTGTGTCGTGCGTCTGAGTTGGAAGAAGGAGAAAATAGACAGAATGGGAGTAAGGGCATGTTTTATTTATTTATTTATTTATTGTTCCATCTCACCCCCCGCCCCAAAACGAAGACTGTCCATAGAGAACGCCCAGAGTGCACAGTGCTTTCATGGCTGCGTATATGGAGGAACGTAAGGGCACAGTTCAGGGATCAGACATCAGAGCTCTGCTGAAAGCTCCAAACCAGGGCACTCGGGGAGCCGGTTCGCTGGCAAAAACACCGACAATTCCCCAGATGGAAGGAAGGAAAGCTCATCCAAGTGCCCTTCTTAGACAGACTGCAGGCACTGGAGAGTGGGCATTAAAGCATGTAAACTGGCACAACCCTCTCCACTCACTGCACATGCGGTAGAGGGAGTTGTTATCTTCTCTTCTGATAGATAAATATAAAATTCATGCTGGGTGTCCCGCCTGAGGTTTGGTTCTCATATCTGATAAAGGGGTTGGATGCTCTTCTGTTATTTGAAAGCTGAAAAGTCTTTATGGAAGGGAGCGGAAAACCAGGGATTTTACAACAAACAGGTCAAGTAGTGATAGACTGGGGGGCTGCAGTAAGACCTGGGAGGCCTGCAAAATTCAGATCGGCGCTTCTGGAAGTGAACCGAAGATAAAAATCACTAAAAAGGCAGACGGCAGATGGCAGGATGTGTTTGTAGACAAGTCGGAACAGTAAAGTTCCACTGATCCGTTGCTTTGCAGTAATTCAGTCTTGAAAAATCAAAACGCAGGCGTAAAAATCACTACAATCAAGCTCCTATCTTCATGTTCATTAGCATTAAAGGGCCATTTGTCTGCTCCTGTGATGGTAAACAGCTGCTCCTCAGGTCCCTGTGTAAAAATACACCGCAGGATGACGTTGCCTGAAGCGGATCCAGCGTCGCAGTGACACAGCGGGAATTTGTCACACTGACACGGAGGACCTGAGCGACGGCGTGAAAAACCGCCGATGGGATTCCTGTCCCTGTTGTGGTTCCTACCCTTCAAACATTTATTCCTTTCAGATCTCTCCCGTAGTTAATTGTTTCCCTTCCTTTCAAAAGCACACACAGCCCTGAGGGTTTGCAGTCGCTCCGCTGGGGGATGCTTCTGTTTGGGATACAACGTGCTCTCTATACGTTCGGTCCATTCGGACAGTCTGAGAAACAAAATCCTTGCATGACACCGGAACAGTCCTTCCCCACAGCGTTTACGTGCATTTACACAGCAAATTCATGCACCATATCTGAAGCACGTGTAGTCGAGATACATTTCTTCTCGAGGGAAACAAATAGCCTACAGTGAAAATTCCACAACTTCTTTTGCAGCCAGAAGGACAGCAGCAGAATGTTTAACTTAGCGACCGTTTAGAGGCTACGGAGACTATGGAGACACAGTGTCGTGCCGGACAGCTGAGTAGAAAAATGTTCTGTCCTAAGAATCGGGATGAAGAGGTTAATTCTACTGACATTTTGTGATTGACATCAGAGTTTGTCTACACTAAGCAAATAGCTTACATTTTCAAAGGCCTTTAAAAAGAAAAAAAATGCCAGAAACTGCAGCTTGGAGATTTTAAATGGACACGGAGGGAGGAAATTTAGATTTTTCTAAGATGAAAACAAAGCAAAGTGGGCTTGAGTACAGACTGGAACACAAAATAATGGACTAGTAATGGGTGACTTATGATATTAGGACGCTGTCTCAGCGATGGAGCCTTTAACTTAACAGCACAGGGGAAATGGTCTGACAGGCCTGGACACTGTCAGCATATTTTCCACCTGGCTGCCCACTCACACTGCCCTCAAGGCAGCGGCAACTAGGTCCATTCCACCTGCTTACACTTGCCCCTCCGCTCAGCCCAAACACATCCACCTCGGTGGGGGGGCTGAGGAAACGGGAGACCGTTTTCATCTACACGTGTTTGCGGCTGCATGAGTGCTTAGGAAGGAGGCACTGGGAAAACGTAGGAAAGAGCCCCAGTTCAGATGACTGGGTGAAGAGGCTGCTTATCCCTTCTGGGATTCACAGTAGTGGCTCAGGACACACTTTCTAACCTGAAGGACATTGCATTGATTCCTGGAATGGGGTTCTGCTCTAATTCACTTAAGCCACGTTGACCTGTGTTGCTGCAATATTAAATGAAATGGCTCATGAATGAATAAAAATCAGCTTTTTGCTGAGAACGTCGGAGGCTGAGCAACACAACAAACGGCACGCTGAGAGGCTGTTTGTGGCGTAAGCGAATAAATAATGTAATGACTCACAGGAGACAGCTTGTTCACACAACTGAGAAGAATAAACGCAGAGGAAAGGCCATCAAGAGGGCAGGGCAGTTGATCAAACTCAGAAAGAATGCCAAAACAACAGGTTTCCCAGCTCCGTGACACTGTTTGAGAAACTACGCAGCCGACGGTCCATTTTATTACTTACGTTTTAAGGCACGTGGATGTGCAGAAAACTCAGTGGAGTGTTTATAAGCACAAGCCGTGTGGGATTAGAGTCCAAAATAATTGGATGCATTGTGGGTAATCAATCTGGGCTACGAATGCAGTGGTTGACATCCACATTTGTCCAAGGCAGCTTTCAAGTCTGACAAGCCACATCAGAAGGGTTTAACCATTTACAAAGAACAATGGATATGCTTTCTGTAGCAGTTCAGTGGGTCGCGATCAAGGGCGTGACAGCAGGAGCGGGATTCAAACCGGGGACCGACAGATTGCAAGGCGACGGAAAGAAACGCTGCACTGCTGCACCGGGCCGAGGGGTGTTTGTGTCACAGGAAGCACTTTGAAGTGTGCAGCATGGGGTGTGGTGTGCAAAACCGCAAAGAAACAGAAAAAACTAAGTCCATTTGACTGTGCGTGAGGACAAGTCACGAGCGAGCTGTCCTAAATGGCCGAGGGACAAAGATTGTGCCACATCACAAAGCACAGCAGGGAACCGGAACCCCCCGTTTAGCAGGGTGGTGGGGACCACTGGGGCAGTGGACCTGCGGCTGCCTTCACTTTGGTGCCCAGCCCAGCAGGCTGGAATATCCAACTAAAGGATAGTTGAAGGTTCCACAGCTCTGAACTTTAAATCATAAAATCATGACAAGAGCTGACCCCCCCCCCCCCC
>UFQX01000033.1:1006982-1187562 GCA_900497675.1 Arapaima gigas
ATTAAATCCTTACAAGAGCTGACCCCCCCCCCCCCCAACACAGAACACCATCAGAGTAGCTCTGTGTTTCACTTACTGACACCTTTATGCACCAAACCAGAAGTCAGGGGCAGCTTAAGCAAAACTTTGACAGTTTTGTGAAACAACAATGTAAGAACATTTAAAATTTTCCATAGCTGTGATCTGCTATCCACAAGGATGGCTTACATAGATGCCACCGGTGCAGAATTCCATCCATACATCCATCCATCCATCTACTCATTATCCTTATCCGATTGTCCCGGTCGGGGTTGCAGTGACTAATGTACAAATGAGTAAAGAAATATTTTCTCCCGGTTTCGTAACAAATGTAAGGATTTTACGTAACTTTCAGAAGTGTCCTTAACCACTTACCCCCATTGAGGGTCATGGCCGTCTGCAACCTGTGCTGGAACTACTGGGCACTGGGCTCCGAAATTAACCCTATGTTTGGACAGTGGGAGGAAACCGGAGCACCGGGAAGAAACACGGGGAGAACACACAAAGCTGCATTCAAACCCACACCTAGACAGCTCAGGGATATGACCGGGATATGCACACGAGTGGATCTTGAACACCTGTTGAAAACGTCTCAAATCCCCGATACACCTGACAGCATGTGATAACGACATTCCCGTTCGTGTATTATTTTAAACGTCAGCAATGACAATAATAATAATAATAATAATAATATGTATAACGGGTCGGAGCAGCTTTAATAGTCGGAGCGCGAGGACGAGGCACGAGATGAAACGCCGCTCGGGGGAAAGTTGCCGCCTGAGCACGAACTCGGAACCGCACAGTGAGAAGCGCAGAACCGCGCAACCCCCAACTCCTCAGATACAACGAACAGAAACCCTCTTCTTAACACGGCTGAGACCAAACCGTAGGAAACTTTCCAGATGCGCGAAAAGTCCCCTAAAAGTGCCCGTTGTCGAACTTTACGGCACGAGAAGGAAAGCGCCTGAGGCGATTCAGGGAGCGACGTTCGCGGCGGAGCTCCACTCACAGGACGGCGGCAGGTGGCAACTTCGACGGTCAGATCCTCCCGGGACCAGGAGCTGCAGCTCCGTCAGTGGCTGGATCCACACAGAAGCCACCACTTTATTCCCGAGGAGTGAAGTGTCGGAAATGGGCGGGAGCGAAACACAGGCTGACTTGTAGAAAGAAGGTGTGGCCTTTGCTATGAACTGGAGGTGATGATGATGATGGTGGTGGTGGTGGGGGGGGGGCTCTGAAGAGCCATCATGACAGCGGCGTTGGGACTGACAGACACCCTGGTTCACAGCATCAGGTGCGTCGGTACTCAGGCTACACCAGCTCCTGGGACTGTCCTTTAACCCCCAGGACAAGCATATTCTGCCCCCCCCCCCCCAACAAAAGACTGGGCTTTCCCTTTACTGGAGAAACACATCAGCATTTTGTCTCAGTGTCTACTATTCCCTGCTGAGATGTACATTACAGTTTGCGGGTGCCAACCAATGCCAACTTATTCCTGCCCATCACACCACCTTCCCCGGTGACCCTCATCCTAACCCTCCACGACACTCGGTCCAAACCACACAACAACCCGTACAGCAAAGGAGAACGGCTGACTTTGCTCTTCTCGGCCGCAGCATGTGAGAGTGGAGCGAGATGTCTCACCGGCCCGTTCGGTCCTGCGGGGAGAAGAACCAGCACCTCCCAGGAGTCTCCTAGCAGCCAAAGCGCCGCACCCACCCTATCCCCCGGGTGTACCATCTCACCATACCGGTAACCTTTTTAATAAATATCACATGGGAAAACAGACTAAAATTCTAGGTGCAGTTCACCATCTTCCATCAGGAGTGCAGATCATGTGCAACATTACATGTTAATCCACACTGACAGTGAAGAGCAGAGTTCTGAGTGGTGTGGGGTGTCCCTGGACTTCAACCTCAGGGTTGGACAGGAATATTTGTGTCAGATAGTGATCAGTTTTACTTGATCTCACTTCAGCTCTTACTCTCACTTTAGACACTGAAGGACTTATATTCCTTTTCTGTAGAGATGATCTGATCTTGCCGCCATGCAATAAATAAGGGTGACAGTAAACCCTGACTCTGGTGGCTCACTGCTGCAAGACCCGGGACCTGGCAGTAAATCCAAAAAAGACTGATTAAAATCTTCCAAAAAAAAAGAAGAACAAAACAAACTCAATCTCAGGAAAGCAGAAGCTACCCTGAGCCAGCCAGCAAAATCAACGCATCGGGGACACTAAATAATAATTTTGGCGTCACTTTCCCAGATTTACTGTACGTACGCAGAGGGAGCGATCAAAGTAAAAAATACAAACAAAAGGAAAACGTGTCTGTTGTAGAAAAAAGGAAGGGTTGTGTAATATTCTCTCTGGACTGCAATCCTCATCATTCTATTTTTTTCCCCATTTAGTTCGAATGATTTTCTTTTTCCCCATGATTTTGTTCTGCTTCTGCATGCTGTGCGTCAGACTCAAAGCCCACTAACTGTTTTGTCCGTAACGGTCACTTTCCTGATGGTTGACACAGGCATCCTGTCATGCCCCGGGTCCGAGTGCCCTGTTTCCTATGTGCATACCGAGCGTTGCTACTCTTTGCTGTCCTGGCTTTCGACCTGTTTCTGTCCCACGACCTTGTTCTTTGCTTACTCCTCGTCTGTCTTGTCGCCTGTCTTGTCGCCTGTTTCGGATTATTTCCTGGTTTGACCCACACCCGCTTGTTGACTACGTTTCTGGATCTACCTCTGAGATTAAACAGATTTCGACCTTTCTATTCTGCATGCGTCTGCGTCCTGACCGAGTTCTGACACATCCCAAATGAAGCAAATGAACTGCGAGTTGATTTCCATAGATGTTGCAATGAAATTTGTTATAACTATGAAAGTTCTCGCTGGCAGAAGATACAGTAATTTTGGAAGAATTGAACTAGTATATTTCTGTCAGCTGCTTAGATTGATGGAAAGATATTTAACCTGAACCTTATTTCAGGTCAGACTAAAGACAGCCGTCCCCCATTATCTGTTCCTACTGAAATCTGATTCTTCGTGGTTTTTTTATACCACAAATTCGGTATCTGGGATTTTTTTCGCCACAAGGTACATTTCGTCCGACGCACAGCCGAAGAAGTTCTGAAAGTCTCGGCTGTGTCGGGTTAGTCTTGTGTCTCTGTTTGTTTCGCTTTGACATGTTTATGCTCTGTTTTCATTCATGGCAAATAATGTTCCTTACATTTCAAATGAGGTACGATGGTCCCTCAGCCGTTTGCACGCTGCCACCACCCTGCTCTTTGTCTTGCTTTATTTGTGGTTTTGTGCTAACCACGCCCCAGGATAAGCGGAAGGCCATGCTGACTTTTGAGGGTCTGAAGAAGATGGCCAAGGGGGCGGAAGAGCAGTGGGTGAAACTGTTGATTTTTAAAGCTGCCTCAGGTTTGTTCAGTTAAGTTTCCATCCAGGCTTCATAACCTGAAGATAAAATGAGACTCAGCATCAGTTTCCTGTCTCATATTCGCTGTTTCTGTGTTCTTCACTCTGTAAGTACAGTAACAGTCCATTACAGTAAAGGTTCATTTTTCATTTTGGCTGCACTTACTCTCACTTACTTTTATGCTTAAACTTGGGGAGAAGGACATGTGAACTGTAGGCTGGAACGTGGACCCCCCAGTCGTCCTTCACCTCTCACTCTCGCCGCTGGATGGCTCTGATCTCCATACTGTGAACAAGAGGCTGACACGCTGTGTATATAAAGCGTTTTACTGCGTTTTAGTGATATTTGGAAAAAGTGGTTTGTGGTTTTCAGAAGGGCTGGAAATGCACGATTATTTTTCCAATTTAAAATAATCGGAAATATGTTCCCGCAGTCAGATTTTTTTGTTATTCAGCCATTTTTCCAGAACAAATTACAGTCGGATTATAAGAGTTGCCTGTATTTGCATATTATTTCTGACACTTATTTTGAGGTAGACGTAATCCAGCCATTCCCAGCTGAACCTAATGTTCACATGTAAGGTGGCTGGAACTCATTCCACTGACATGTTTGGTGAACAAAAGTTTTTGAGGGCCATTCTCATCTGGATCTTCGCAACTAAGAGGATTCCCTATTAATTCTGGTTTCATTATTCAGTTTCTGCAGCCAGACAAAAATAGGAGCTTCATCTCTTCATCCTCAGTTAGTTGGGAAGGATAAGAGAGATCTTCTGGGCTTTTCATAGAGAAGACTTCTCTTTTGATGGTTGGATCCTGCACAGATCACACTCCCAGGGTGTCAAGATGAGCTGGATATCCATGTCGCGATTCTGGGGTTAGGGTTAGGTGTGTGGAGTTTGTGTGTTTCTCCCAAGTCTGTGTGGGTGTGGTCTGGTTTCCTCCCACTGTCCAAAGACAGCCGATTGATGTTGACGGGTCACTCTAAATTGCCCATAATGTGTCTTCATGTGAGGACGAATGGGTTTGCAGCTCACCATCTTCTTTGTCGGTTACTGTTTGTCAACCTCAAGATATAATCTTCAAATGTCGTTTGGGTGGCCCTTTCTCCTCTTGCTTTGTTAGTTCTATCTCATCACCTCGTTCATGATGTTGCTTGTTGACTTTCACCCCATACTGTTTTCTTGAACTCTTCTTTTGCAGGGAGCTGGTAGGATATCCGTCACAATTCTAAGCTACTGATTTTGTCTGGCCTGCATATTTGAGGGGTTCTTCTTCAGCAGACGTTGACATGTCTACAACTTCTGGGTTGGTTTTCTGGTTTGTTGAAGAAGACATTTACTTACTAAGCCGTCTTAGAGACCGCTCCAGACAAGAGGTCACATCCTGAAAATGTCTTCGTATGACGGGTGGCGATGAAGGAACTATGCGCTTTGCCCTGAAACACAGATCGCTACCTAATTCTATTCATCTGACCCCAAAATATTGTCTGTTTACCTTTTCTTGATCTTTTGTTTAAGCCACTCAGTACACTGACAACATTAATCTTGAGTGAATGCCAAGGCCGCCTTTTACTTTTGCTCAAGATGGGTTTTTCAACATGCAAACAATGGCACGGACCTGGAGATGGTGAGCGCCGAGCTCTCTGGGTAAATTTCTCCGCGTGCTTCAGTGTAAATGACAAAGGTTATTCGAAGACAATCTGTCAGTGCGAATGTTTCATCCGCTGATAGGCAAACACTCACTAAGCACAATTCACATCACATACAACAGTGAGCGAGGATTGTTGATCCTGGGTTGTCCTGGTTAGAGGCTGTGGATTAAGGATGTAAAGAGCTACACAAAGTGCAGCAACAAGTTCAATTACACACATCCTCACAACTGGCCCTGCGGATCGGCTTGCACCTCTACGTGGCCGACGGTGCCGAAGCCAAATAAGTTCTTTTGTTTGTCTTGACAAAGCTCTTCCGTACCACAGAAAACATCCCGAGACAAGAGCAGTGCAGGCAAATTGCTCATTAAACAGCCTTTCTGCGGGGTTGTAATTTTGGCCTATTTCACAATCATGCATTTCGAGATGCCGCATTAAGGATTAGTCCTTAACACCCATATGAGTACCTGCTATAGCATCAGCTCTCCTGGTAATAGTTTGTTTTAAGATGGGATTTAGAATTTAATCTAAAGATTTATAAAGCAGGTTTTTTTGCTACTCGGGAAAGGCCACTAATGACACAGTTAAAATACAATAGAAGAGTTTCATGTGGGGTGTAGAACTTTGAATCCAGAGAGAACTACTGTTTGCTGAATTGTTTATTAATTAGGCTGCTGTCACATATGCTGTCATCAACACTCGGAATTCCACTGATGCCGCAGCACCTGTGACTTTGATGATTTTCTCCCTCACTCTCAGAAATAGATTCAAAATGTCAGCTGGAAGCTGCATGTAGCTCACAAGGAAGCTCTCTCATCAGCCACCATTGTCTGCTGCTCGTGATCAAAACCGAAGCCCTCATTAAGACCGACCGCAACAGAGTCTCTGTTCGGATTTGACGTACGGCAGTCGAAGCCGTATTTAAGTGTTTGGAGATCCCTACGTCACCTGGGTCCTGTCAGTTATATAACTGCCAGAATTAGTCAATCAATGCATCAGTCAAACTACATTTGACTTCTCAGGATTAATGTAACGCACTTCAGCAATGTTAATCTGGGACATTCAGACGCATAAAGAAATGCTTGTACATCGCAATATGAGAAAAGGCAGAATTTATTACTGCACAGTTTTAGACGTATTATTTTGCCGGAACGCAAAGTCCTTCATCTGGCAGCTGGCCAAATCACTGCCGTTTTTGTTAAACCCGTGAGGATGCTAACAGGACGGCATGAAGTTGATGAGATGTTCCTGATGTTTCTATCAAGCCACAGGAGGTAAAAGATAGACAGCAGTGTTTCTTGCTGAAATCAGCTGGTGTTTGACTGCGGACAGAATAGGGCAGCTGCACAAATACAAACCTGTACAAGAAATCAAGAAATTCAAGGTATTCACCTGTACGTTTCATTCAAGACATTGCATGTCTCGTGCCAGGCGCGACCAGCTTATATTAGCATTAAATCAAAAACAAATCGAAAAGGTAGATTCTACATTGTGGCACTGAATTAGCTTTAACCTCAGATTTATTATCAATCAATACGCTTCCCATCACTCCCTTAGAGAGTTTATTATATTGGAAATGGAGTCTGGCTGTGCAAAATACTGCCAAATGTTCTTCTGCAATTGACTGTCCTTCTGTTTGTGTTGAAACGGCTGCATGCAGGTCCTGGGCTGCTTCCCCATGTTTGATTCCTGGAAACACAACCGTCATTTGTATTTACAGAGGATTATTACTCAGCTCAGCTCCACTGTAGATCTGGTTTCCAAAACAGTGCTGCAGCTGCCTTCCCCAAAAAGCAGCGCTATTAGCATCACGTTGAGTAGAAGTGAACTAAAAAAACAGTTTAAAATTTTGATTTTTAGAACAGTAGGCAATGCAACCTTAACCGTATAAAGGAATTACAAGAATTTTCTGTGATTATTTTGCGCATCTTGCCTCAATAGGACATTATACTATAGTGGAGACTATTTGGTTCCGAAGTGGTACGTTCAGAATATGTGCTTCAGCGTAAATACATAGTGAGCTCCTGTCCAGAGAATGCTGCCTCATCAAGAATAATGCACAAGTGAGACCTGGAACTGTTCCCACAGATTGAGTCACCTGAATTCAATTGCTTTCCAGAGATGGACTATTGACTGGAGAACACTTAAGGTGTCCCTTTGAGGAAGCAGAATGAAGAGAACAGGAGCAGGGCAGGTGTGAAAGAGAAGAACGGGACACTGGCATTTGATGTTGCTGCAGGTATGTATCATTTCAAAGGCCATCAGATGGGCTTTGAGGAGGAACTCAAACTGAGCTCCTATCGCAATTACACCGTAAGCTGAGTTGAAAATAGCAGTTATCTTCACGACGATAACATTGTCTCTGCGGCCACTATTTCCAAAGTTTATGAGATATTTCTCAGTCACGCTGCGATAAGATGAAGCTTGAGGAAACAGAACAGCCCTGGATCAGGCAGATCTAACCTGGGTGTAGCAGCTTGAAATTCTCAGTACCAAAAGAACGCGAATTAGCATGGGTTGTCAGACTGGTTGCTCATGCAGAGGCACATGAAAAAGGCCGTCTACTGCATACCTCAATACAATACCATCCATACTGACAAAAGCCTTGCGCGTTTGGTCTGGCACACATGCCAGTGATATCAGCCACTCCTTGCTAACACACCAGTGCACCTTCTTGACCTCTTACTCAAACACACTCTTATTTAAGGAGACAAAAGTCATCTCCCCCACCCTTTCTGAGCGCTCGCGCTCCTCTCACTTGTCATCCTTGTATTTACAGTACAGTAAAATACCAGTGGGGCAGTATCTAATACTTCAGCAAAATCCAAGTGGTGTGCAATAAAAATGAGTTATGGAGATTGGCTTTTTAATCTGCCTGGCAATATATACATGGTGATGGCACTACATCACACACAAACACACACAGGCACACTCATAAACACTTTTCGGCCTTAGTAAATAACGGCACAACTGTGTTTGGCTGTGGCTAGATATCACGAGCTCAGTTCTGTGCGGTACTCTGGGTCCAAGGTGGAAGTGTCAGGTTATGTGAGGGTTCTTCCTCGTACAGTTAGCGGAGCAGAGCTCCGCCGGGGCTCCGGACTTTTAACAAGTGTGTGTGAATTGCAACATTGCTCTTCCTGTGTGTGGGAGACCCGCTGTGGAAGAGTGGTGTGTACGCAGAGCTAAGGTTTGCTGAGGGTGGGGAGGGGACCGCAGCTCAGGTAAAGAGAGATGCCGTTTTTCATTCCTCCTGGAAAGGACCCATCTGGAGATGGTGATTCTTACCGATGTTTGAAGATAACTGTGAGGAGATAACTGGTGTGGGTCTGAAGAATTCATAGCTCGATGTGGTCTGCTGATCCGGACGACCCAACAGGACCTGCTCCAGCATGCCGCTGGTTTCTCCGGTCGTTGCTGTGAGGGACGTGGTGGTATGGAGTGTAGATGTGGTTCAGTGGCAGGAAGTGAGGCTTGGCAGGTTCCCAGAACGGACCAACAGAAGTTCAGTCAGTTGCCCTCAAGGGGCTGAGGACTTTCTGTCAACAGTGGGGCTTTTAACACAACTTGAGAGGATGCAAAAGAATGCACTGGAATTGTAGAAATGTAGAAAAACAGTCTAGTTTTGTCTTAAGAATATGAAACATAATTTATTTTATTCCCCTTGCCGTGCTACTTTATTCAGGCTATTTCTGGGCACAGTCTACGCTTCCCTTGTTCTCAGAGAGAAAGACAAATAATAAAGGAACTGGTGCAGAATTAACATTGGCAGCTAGGAAGACAGCCCCCATTCACGTGTACTCCCACACCAGACTAAACACACAAAGAAAATACGAGTGTCACAGAGGGAATATTGCACAGCTTTTACTGATGCCAAAGGGGTGTTTTTGCCGAGGAGATGTTGAGCAGAAGTGCACAGGTACATCCACTAAGTGTATAAGTTACACCTGATTTAGCCCTCAGTCCCGTTGCGGGCCACCGTGTTCCCCGGCATAATTCAATTAAAATCATTTCGCACCTTGCATTCTTATTAGGTAGCTTCTAAGGACTTGCTATAAAATAATGAAAATAAGCTCAGGGGCCTGCAATAAGTCGCTTTGATAATAACAGTGCAAAATTATAAAGCAAGAGGAGAGAAAAACAAATTTCCAAAGGATGTTACCAAAAAAAAAAGTAAAGTAAAAGAAACACTTGGCATTTGGTGTGTTAGCTGTGTGCCCTACCTGGGCGTGCTAACGTGAGGGGGCGAAAGAAATTTTGACTGTTGACCCCCCCTCGGCTCCTGGCCACTGTGAGCTCTGACCTTCTCTTGCAACAGAACATGTAAAATAGTGCTCTACTCGAGGGACTGTGGCGCACGGAGACGGCTTTTTTTTTTTTTTTGAAAACTGGCAAGAAGGAGCTTATTGGAAGCACGATACAAGTCATTCTGTTTTTATTTACCCCTTGTCTTCCCCGTCAGACTGTGCTGCCTCACTCTGCACCCTCCTTCCGGGGAACCGGTGACCTGACCTGTGTTTGTTCCAAGTCCTGGGAAGGGGGGGGGGGGTGCTGGCTTGCAGCCATCATTGGGAAATGGGCAAAGCCAGAATAAGCGTCGGCGCAGAGCCGGATAGCAGCGTAAGTGCTGCACACGAGGTGGCTGTCGCAGGGGAAGTGCATTCATTACTCGCCTAGAGCCTCCGATCCCAGCCAGCCTCGGCACATGGCAACTGTGTTGACACCTAACTTGTCGCCCCGTTACGCTCTCTTCCTCGGCACAGGTTGACCCCTGCCTTGTTCACACCGGATGGTCGTAAGCCAGAGCATTGTGAGGGGCTGACAATGGGGAACCTGTTGTGAAAGGCTGCGTGCGTAGTAGGGGAATAAACGGAACAAAAAAAGCATAACGGCGGATTACTCAGGCCAAAAGAAGGAGTCGGGGAAGGAAAGAAGGAGGAATATGAGAGGGAACTAAAACGATAAGAAAGAGACTGGCTGAGAGAGAAAATACCCCACCCGAAATGGTTATATTACATAATGCATCCAGCCACAGCTTGTAGCCTGTGAATGAAGAAGAGAACTTCTTCATACCACCTCTGTCACGCTCACTGAGTCGAGAAGTAACACCCTGCAGTTCAGGAAGACAAGGCGATCGGTATTTGCCGGGATGCTCTCTGTGAGCACAAAGTGGGATTCCCAAGGCTGTGCTTATTATTTAACACAAACACAGGCCATGTGCTGCGACTCCCTTGGTGATCCCGCCAAAGTCAGTGAGGAAACACTCGCCGCGGCTCCTCACGCGCTGCCGACAATCCTACGCACGCAGTTGTTTATTCAGCGCACGCTTTTCTTATAAGTTAACCCTCATACTAAATGCTGCTGTTTACCCCATTGTAGAGCTGTGTGATTTTTTCCCCCAGTTTCGTGTAAGTTCCTCAGCTGCAGGCAGAATTATAACTTTGGTGCTTCTGAGCTGAAGGTGGCAGCTCTAATAAAACGTGCCACTTGGCTTTTTCTGTCATCATTTTTTCCGTTTTTGAAAACTTGCACAGTCGGGGTCAAAGTCTTCTGAGACCAGTCACAGAAAACTATTGATTTTAAGGGTCAGGTTGCAAGGCAGCGGTTCCTCACCATTGTGAGCCGTAACTTAGCTGACACTTCTGTCCAAGGCAGCTTACAAGGTTTTGTTAAATATTAAGTTGCAAGGACTGTATTACCCATTGATGCAGCACAATAGTTTGTACTGGGGTGGGTGAGGTTTGCTTAGGGGGCCTACAGCAGCTGCGTGGACTTCAAGCCAGATCCTTCTATCTGAAGGTGACTAACCGCTACCCAGTTCCCCAAGGAAGCACAGACAGGCTCGCATGTTAAGATCACCCCCCCCCCCCCACGTGAGGGAGTCAGAATCTCCTCGGGGATCATGGGCAAAACACACCAGGTCCACACAGACAGGGCTGGCTTTGGATGTGAGGCCCCAGGCCCCCCTGGAGCTGTAAGGCCGGAGCACCAAATCACCCCCAGCCATCTCTAATGCGACAGTAAAAACACCGGCAAGTCTATTTTTTCCTCATTAAAAAAAATTTCAGTTTAAATTGACTGCGTTTATTTCAGTTATTTGCATGGGGGGGGTGTCCTTGGTGCGCAGGCCAAGTACAGTTGAAATCTGGCAGATAAGAAAGCGGGTGCTTTCCTTCCTGCGCGACAGAGTGCAGCAGAAGGTGCAGCACAAGCCTCAAGTTGTGTCTTTGAAAGACAGGGTCGCTGGAAAAGCTGACACCACAGGGGGCAGTTTGTGCTCGATGGCACGTCACGCAACATTTGCTGCACAGATGATTAACATATCTTACTGGTCCAAATAAGATTAAAATATAATAATATTAAAGCAGGAATATCCAGACAACATAGATACCTGTATGCTCAGGGGTGGGGGGAGAGAGCGAATGGTTCAAACATATCCGGTATATCATCAACGTCAAAGCAAGGTGCTCGTTGCAGTTATAAGATTTTACACAAAGATTTTGTGGGGTTTAAAACATATTTTATCTCAAAGGAAGCCATCCTGAGGTTGGCTGGGTTTTGAACCAGGGGGTCTCCCAGTGCAGCTCCTTTCACTGGAACCTGTCAAAGTGTCAAAGAAGAAGTCTCTTTCATAGAGGGAAAGCTTCTGTCAGTTATTTATACAGTCCTGCTTGTTTGATGCACAGTGGGGGGCCAGGCAGCACTGCAGATACTGGAGCTCTGCGTAGAATATATCATATGTAGGGTCTGTGGCAGGTGGGGTGGAAAAGGGGGGGGGGTGCTCTCCTTTCAGACTTTTTGTGCAATTTGGAACCCTAGGATTTGAAGACTGTCTCAGATTAATGTTTTTTGTACGAGGGTGAGCTCAGATTTTGCCGTCATTAGCCGCCGTCGCGTCTGATTATGGTCATCGATGACATTACCACGAAAAGGGGACGTCACATGTGGATGTGATCCCAAACTAAGAGATCCTTCACGCATAAATTCATTCTTTCTGCTCCTCGAGCTCTGAATAGCACATTTTGTGAGACATCTGTGGCGTCACCGACAGCTTCCTACAAAGACCTCGCCTTTCATCCTTTGTGCCCTCTGAACACAGTTTTCCAAATGACTTCTTTTCTCCACCAGGTCTCAGGAGAATAACATAAGGTGTGTTTAACAGTCATAACTGTGATGTCCATACAGGACAGTCCTCAGCATGACAGATGCTTTGTTGTATGTTTTCAGATATTAGGTTGGAGGTGTCAGAATTTGAAGAATATTAAAAAATGTAGGGCGGCATAATATTGGCATGAACAACTAAAAGTAGATTATGATGGGCTGGCATCCCATCCAGGGTATAAACTACCTGGGCCTACCATGGATGGATGGATGGATGGGTGGGTGGGTGAGAGAGGGAGGGAATCAGACTGTAGGACCGTAACTCTGAACCTCACAGCAACTGTCACGGACGTTAAGCTCGCGGCACAGTCCTCAAAACTATTAGGTAAGAAATTTGTTTTATCTTTATTTTTTCATTGTGCACTATTTGAAAATGTCTGTCTCCTCTGTGAAAATAAGCGAAACAGTTCAAGGTAAATAATCCCAGACCAATACTCAGGGCGCCCTCTGCTGTTAAGAAACAGGGAGGCGGCTAACAATTACAGAGTGCATGATTGTCCAGGTCCACAATTAATCTTTCAGGAAAGTAACATGTACACTTGTATTTGGACTTTTTCTTTTTTCAAAATGATCACTGTCTACACAGCTGCAGCCCTGGCTGCTGCCGCACTGTCGCCAGGTCTCTCGCGCAGCTTTCGCAACATGTGCAGACAACAATACATGCTTAAATCAGTGCGCCGCACATACATAATACATAATTGATGCATAATTTATACCAGTTTGTCAGCACATCAGCATGGGGTTGCTTCCCGGGTTTCGACTTTGCCAGCTGATCCCCTGGTTACTGTGGACGTAGCTGAGACAGGCAGCATTTACCACAGTATTACTGCAGCTCTTGTAGTATTACACAAACCTTTGAAAACCTATATGGAAATTGGTGATTTGGTTTTCTAAATCCATAATATGAAAGCGGCTTAAAAGTAATACGTCTAATTTCCAGAAAGCACATATTGCAGTGTCAATGAAATATTCTCACTGTATTAAGTTCAAACATTACATTAAAGCAATTATGCTATTATATTACAGCATTAGTTTAGTTATAGTAGTGTTAAAGAAGGAAATCACTCTCTGTGACAGTTATACCCCACCCAAGGCAATTATGTTTGTAGCTGTCATGCCTCACGTGTGAGGATTCCTATGGTTGTGGTACAGACGTGTTGCAGAGGGTAAGAGGAACAGGCAGCGCCGCGCCGCGCCGGGCCACATGCCGAAGCCCGTCTTCCGCGTGCACCACTGCAGCTGGGAACAAGCAGAGAGACGGTAACTGAAACTGAAACGCGGGTGTCAGTGCAGACGGTGGGGTCTAGCCAGGGCCTATATGATTTATCTGTGGCTTTGCACTCTGCAGTCTGGGGCTCAGAAGCGAGTCTGGTCTGGTCGCAGGCCCACTTGGCCCTTTCAGAGGACCTGCTCCCAGCTGGAGATACTGGATGCACCCCGGGCCCTTGTGCGCTTTGTGAGCATTGGTCACAGAGGGGAGCTCAGCAGATGGCCTGGCCCCCGGCGTTCGAGCCACATTGTGGAGTTGGGGATGGAGGGAGGCTGTGACAGACGGGGGGGGGCAGACTGAGGGCCAGCGGCTGCAGGAAGGCCACTGGGGCTGGCGCTCAGCTCCTGGCCTCAGTCACCCCATGGCACTATCTGGCTCTCCCAACAGATGTCCGCAGATCTTCCCAACACCCTCGAGTCATGAAAGCCTCCAGATGCCTTTTGAGGATTCTGGTATCCTCCCAGGAACAGAGAGAGGTTAGCGGCACTTGCTGTTGCGGCCCTTAGCTAAGCTACAACAAACAGACCGGGTACAGAAAAGCTGTCTCTTCACTATTCTGCGTCAAGTCCCACAGAATCCGATGAAACTTCCCGTCATATTCTGCTTGTCTGATCATTTCTAGTGGATATGACAGTGTGGGTGAGAATTAAAAACGGTGTTACTGCTGTAACGCAACGGCTTTAAGCACAGTTCCATCTCACTTTGCATTATGATTCTTCTAAAGTGAGCTGCTTAATCACCTGTCTCGACTTTGTATAGGTCATTTTGGTGATGCTTTGCATTAGAATCAACATCACTACTGTTCCTACGAGGCAGTATTAGTGCACAAAACAGTCACAAGACATTCGTTCCCCATAAAGAACCAGTGTTCTGAGCCAGAACAGGTCATTCATATACAATATTTATTTTAAAAATACAACATATTATTAGTACTATGTTACTCAGGATGGCGCTGAAAAATTGTGTTCAAAATAAATGACTGGGAGGTTACAAAAAGTACCAGTTTTTTTTTTAATTTTACCACTAGTATTACCAATAAACCACCAGTATGTATATTACATCTGCAGTTTGTGCAGGATCGCATGAACAATGTACAATGTTTCTTATTCAGGTTTACATTTTCACAAACTGTGTGACAGACCCACTCCCTTCCCTCTCACCCGTTCAGGTCTTCACTCCAAGCAGCACACCAGCCTCTTGCTCTTCTGCCCCAGTGTAGACAGTAAGAACAGTTTAATGCTTGTCGTGTTCAGTGTGCAGATGCCCACATATAGCAGCTGCTGCTTTTCCAGCTCGAAAAATAAGCAAGACAGACAGACAAGCTGAGCTTTATTGCTGTACATATGTAAGGTACAAAGAGCCAGTTGTAACACCAGTTCTATGCTTTCTGGTCTTCTGAACGGTGGCTGCAGACATCTTGCAGTAACTCCACATTTTTTATCCCTCCCCCACAGATGGATCTTCTTATTTAAACACAGAAGACTTTATTACCGCTTTAATAAGAACTGACAAATATACAGATCCCCATTTTACTTAGCTTCAGTCGGAGAGCCCATACCGAGCGTGGCAGTGAGAGCTTTTCATACTGCATGAAGCGAGGAGCAGGTACATTTACTTCGGGTTGGCAAGAAGTTTGAGGTATAGAGGTGTTATGAATGATTTAACGCTGATTTTCACATGCATGGTGTGTCAAACCATTAAACTGCATTGCTCGCTTTGCTTCATACAGACCGGCCTGAGAAAGCGGCCACGACCGAACCCACATAGCGTCCGTTTCTCAGCTGTCCGACGTGCTTCCCGCCACCCGTAACAGATGCCACAAATAATCTGTGCAACTTCCCCCCTGACTTTTTAATGATCCTCTCAACTATTCTTTGTCCTCGGCGTGTCGTGCGAACACAGCCCCGTCACATGTTGGAACATCTCCTTGCTTTTTAGTGTCATCTGCGCCCCTCATAGCACTGAGCTCTGCTCCGTCACGTCCACCAAACATGCCTGCAGGTCGCTGGCTCTACACCAGGTCGCCTCCGTCCTGCTGGCTCAACGTGAGCGGCAGCTACTGCTCACTGCTTTCCCCACCAGCGAGGTTTAAATGGAAAACAAAAATCACTCGGTATGCTTTACTTAAAATTAAAAATGCAAACTCCCCGTAGACTCATTCCAAGACAACATTGCTTTCAGCAGCGTAGACACATTATATTATTTAGAGGTAAAATAAAAAAAATGTTTAAAAAGTCGACGGTGGTGAAGAAATTTCTGTCCTATTAAATATTGAATGACCGCAAACGGGGCCGTCGTATCTCATCTTGGTTATTGTTAAACGGCATGCTGGGAGGTTTCTCTCTGAACGTAATCGACCGTCGTCTACAGAGGGATCTTCAGGTCCTCAGCCTGCCGGATTGTCTCCGTTCCCACACGCAGCACAGTCCCGGCAACAGGCCACATCCTCGCTGGCACCTGCTTAGTATTCCGCTGCCTCGGCACACTTCTTAATAATAACAGTTTTCCCTCTCCTGAGCAATCATTTCAAATGAAGAAGACGAGGCCCTTCAAGTGGAGAAATACTTAAATTATGTTTTTAATATCCCTGGCCGAGCAGAAATATCTTCATTTCTCTACTGAAGTCTAATTAGAAGGTCGACCCCTGGGTACATATGATGGTCTGCGAAAAGGACGGTTGAAATGGCACATTTGCAACCAGGTACGTTGCCCTAAACCTGGGTTGAATTAAAGACAGAAAGAAAGCTGGGAGATGGAGGACAGTCCCCTTGTATGTGGCGAAGACTGAATCGAAGCGAAACAGAAAATAAAAAGGGAAAAATTCTGCCCTTGGGGAACGTAAATCTGAAACACGAAACTGGTTTTTGATCAAATTTATTTAGCGTCGACTTATTTGAAGAGACGGTTTTCATTACGAAAAAAAATGCAGCTGCATTTTCTCAGCCAGATAATTAAAGGGGGAAGGACAATATTAAAATGAAAGTCCTCAGTGGCAACGTGGGGGTCCAAGCCAGAGCCAGGGTATAGAGGGGAAAGAGGCTTCACGCTGCAAACTGGAATACCCCCCCCCCCCCCAGGGAGTTTGTGTTTTCAGTCCATTTCCCCAGGGCCACTGCTGTGGCTGGTCCCAACCCCCCCCGGCCAGCGTCCATGGCTACAAAGAGGAGGCATCATCTGGGCAACAGAGTCAACGGATGATTCCTTCGAAGGACAGTGACACCATCCACGAGCCCAACCCAGGCTTTAAACATCCTCAAATTGGAAGGTTTACTGAAGCATGAACACTGTTAACTGTCTTTGCTCATATTTATGTACGTCCTCGAGCCTTTGTGGCGGTCACCGGTCCCCCAGCCACACCACCGTTGTTTAACTAAAGCCACCGAATTGTAACGGAGGCCGATCTGGAAGACCTCATAGATCCAACCGCCTTTGCCACAACGCTGCCGTGTAAACGAAAGCAGCTCCTCGGGCAGCCGGCCCCTGTCACCCACGGCAACAGCTCAAGGACGGCGCGCGGCTCACCTGAAGTGAACACGAGAGCAGGGGTCCAGTGGGCTCCTGGCTCCCGGCCCGGTTTTAATGAGGCGCACCTGGCCCTCATGCATAATAGAGGACAGGCGTTTCATATTAATTTGGTGGCCACCGTTCGGTCCGCGGAAATGTTTAACAGCTCCTGAAAGCCGTTAACCGGCTGAATAATGCAGGCTGCCGAGGAGAGCCACCACTCCACGCTTGAGATTGCACCCAAAGCTGTTCTCATGGGAGAACCCAACAACACCGCCAGGCTGGTTAAAAATATCAAAAAATAACAACATGTTGAGTCTTCAATAGAGTGCTGTGATGTCATTTCAGGGAACAAATACTGATGACGGTTAATGCTGGTCTATAGGGTTTGCTTGCAGAACAAGGCGAGGATGGTTTACGAATGTGTTTCCGTTGACTGGTCAGATCTCCCCAAGTATTTAGACAGTAATAAATGGAAGGCGTCCCGAATGGGGCCAAATAACAGCCTCCGCTGCTCTAATGAGAGATCAGGAGGATTAGACACGCAATTTAGGGTGAAAGATGTGCAACAGCGACAACGTAAAACCTTAAACGAACTGCACAGGTTTTTTAGGTTTGTTAGTATTTGCAGCAATGCAAAGTGGAATTCGGGCGCATCCACGGCCACCTGTGTAGACAGACTCGTCGCTCCCATATAGCCGTAATCCAGCACTAAATTGTATCATGCAATAAATATGAGCTCCGAGCGTGGAAAAGCAACGTTTGCACTTTAGCATGGAGCGCTAAGTAAAAGTTTAGCGACTTGCGGAGGTCGCAGCCCATCACCTCGGTGAGGCTGCGGGAAGGAGAAGAGCCATCAGCACGGTGACCAGAATGCAGCAAGGTTGAAACCGCGGCTGGGTCCTTGTCTCGACAACGTTGCTTTATGGGGGCCTGGATAAATGGCCATCAGAGCAGAATCAAATATCAACGGCCAGGTGGAATCCTCTTTCTTCTCCTGGGGTTTTGTTGTTTATGTGAACAATGAGATGTTGTAGGCCGTCCTCCTTGTTGCTCTCAATACACACACTGTTCAATATAATTCAGCATATTTTTACAGCCCATCTGCGGATTATTGATCATCTTCCTCTACCCTTTCGCTTGCACACCTTTCCAAAAGGTTTGAGATTCAGGATTAGTTTTTCACATGACAAACATGTCCTAGATTTCTTTAGCTGATGCCTTTTTCCAAGGCCACATACAACGTAAGATTTATATACTAATCTATTTGTATCGATTTATCAGTTTACTCAGTTCAGTGTTTCTCCTGGAGGATAATAATCTGGACCACGGCTGCTGCAGTCGGAGCAAGGATTCGAATCCTGCTGATTTGACCAGAAATTGACAGTTCTACCCACTACAACCATAAGTGCCAACCGACCAGATGAAGGTGGAACAGAGACTATTCCTGCAACATGAAGTACCAAAAAGTAAGAGTACATTTTTTTATCATTTACAATGTTTTGCACCCAGATCATTAGTTTCGGCTGCCCTTTGTTTTCTTTCTCTACCACATACTTCTTACACAACTTTGAGATGCGTTTCTGCTTGGCATCTTGCCGAAGAACGAAAGACGGGCCAATTAGTCGTAATCCCGACAGAAGAGCGCATCTCTAAAGTGCGCCGCCATAACCGTGCCAGCTGAGATCGTCACGGACGTAGCGAACACGCCCGCGCGGGTCCGTCACCCCGGTACTGCCTCCTCCATGTCGGACTCAAACATCCACCCTCTCCGTTTCTTACAAATACCTACAGTAGCAGCCGGACCCGAACACTTCACCTCACTGGTCCACGAGACCGACTTGTTTAAGTCCACTTTTTGTGTTTGTGTCACTCACTCACCCACCAGCTTACCCACCCGTCACCCTCTCACACATTCACTCATTCAATTACTCACTCGCTTACTTACTGACTCATTCACTTACTCACTCACTTACTCACTCACTCACCCACTGACTCACACACCCACCAAGTCACCCACTCATTCACCCATTGACTCATTCACCCATCACCCTCTCACATACTCACTTACTCATTCACTTAGTCATGTGCCCACCCACCCACACATCCACTCACTCGTTCACTCACTCTCTCACCCTCTCACTCACTCACCCACATGTCCAGACCCACTTTTCTTTTGTGATCCAGGCCTTGAAAAGGCTCCATCTGACCGGCATGGCGCTGAAGGTGGCGACCTGTACAGCACCAGCTAATGATCAGAAGCCAATCAACAGACAACCTGCCCCACAGAGGCTGCAATTAATCCCCATGAATTATTCATTCCCCGCTTGCCATGGAAGCAGCTGACGGAGGAATCGATAAACAGCTGCGTCATCCGCTCCTCATTATACCTGTTCGCTGCCAGGCGAAGAAAGGGCGCCCGACGAGTGCCTCGTTCCGGACCCCCGTCGCCTCCATTGTTGAGGGCTTCTGAAGCAGGGAGCTCCGCCAGAAGAACTGACCCAGATACACAGCGCTGCTGCGCGTCACTCTTAACGCTGTGAATGACAGAAACGCTCATTCTGTTTTGCGCATCAGGCAGGTGTGCACGCTTTTAAACTTATATATGATCTCTCGCCCCCCTCCCTTGCTCTGCCGCCACACACCACCCTCCAATTCATTTCACAAACCCCATCCAGATGGCAGCGTGTCTTCTGAGACTTCGCACACTTCCCTATAAATAACATCGGCCGTCAGGAGATTGCCTGGCGCTCTAGTTATAAATAAAGCCCACTTTGCCTACATTGTCAGAAGCGGAGCACAGAGTCTCTCCTCTGCGGGTTTCGCTTCCGAGGCTAAGACCCAACGTGAGCTGCGAACCCCGGGAATAATGAGTCGGCTTTCGCCGAGCCGGTTTGCCGATGATCCCTGATTCCTAACGCATTCCATGCCGTCATCGAAGCACGAGGCGCCATTCACGACCATTACACACCCTGACATGCGTATCTTTTATGAATCGCACTCGGCTCCGAATTAAAAATGAGCTGTGCTTTACGGTACCTTTCAAAAAATACCCGTAGGACATTAAATCTTTGATGTACTGTTGTGCTTCTTTAAACCTTTATCACAAATGCTGTAGAATAAATGGGAGCAGCCATAAACCGGGCAAGAAATTCGAGATAAATATGCCTGTAAACACAAATCAATAATTTAACATATTAGCCTCATTAAAATATTTACTATGCACACGCTATGCAAACGCGTTTTAAATACTTAATGATCACTCAGAGGGCTCTATATGATCATCCTTCTCCCGCGTTTAAAAGAACTGCTCCTCTCAAATTGAAGCCGTACATCACCATCTACGCAATGAAACTGCCGAAATAAAAGCAGCCATATCTCTTTGGAAGCCGGGGAAATATTAGGTGCGACCAAGTAAAACAGTGTTGTTTTTATGCAACTGTACAGGATTGACTCTGTGCTGCTGTGTCACTCCACTGCTGTCACTTGTCAGATTGTTTTTTTTTTCAGTGCATAAATTAATGACAAATGCGAACCAGAACAGTCCCCTCCCGCATGTGGGGTGTGTGAAGACGTGTGTAAACCGTCAGACAGAATGAAAACGTTCAGCGGTCAAAACTGCACAGTTACAGCGAGGAAACTGATCGGCGGCTTCTCTCCGAACCTGGTCAGGTGGACCCATCTCTTCAGATACACAGAGGAAGCTTCTTCTGTGGCACCAAGCGGGGTAACGTGGGCCAGAGCCTCACTTGAGCTTGAACCCATGCAGATATCTGGAGCAGTTGAGCAGCTGTTAAACTGGATGGAGGTCAAGTCCCAAGAGCGTTTTTCCCCACACGACTCAACATTTACTTTTCCCAGATTACCTGATGCTTTTCTCCAAACTAACTTAGAATGTTAAGCAGTTGGTTTACCCTTTTAGACACCTTAGCACTTCAGGTAGCCAAGCATAACTCATCACTAAAAATGAACTCGCTTTAGAAGTTGGTTCACAACCATAATGCAAACAGACAAAACATCAAACAGAGATTAAGCTTTAGAGATGTAGAGATGATGACAGGAATTCACTCTGTTTAAGAGAACCAGCAAAAGATTATTCATTCATTCATTTGTTCCCCATATACTGAATGTGTTTTTTTAATGTAAATATTAGTGAAAGGTGCGATAGGGCAGTGGTGCATAGAGCCCTCAAAGGAGCTCGGTTTAAATCTAATCTCCTGCTATAGTTCCCTTGATCACAGCGCTGGACCTGAGTTGCAGCGATAAAAAAGCAAAACCATTATTAGCAGCTTAACACCAGAAGCCTATTTGAAGAAAAGTATTGTCTTATTAAATAAAGGAGAAGAAATTTAATACAACTATTTTAAAATTTTATTGTATAATAGGAGGAATTTTTGCAGAAATGTAATTGTTTGCTCCAGGTTCTCCCATAATGGAGGGAAAAAGCTGAGATCCTCTGCTGCTCAAAATGGAGGGAAGTACAACCTGACACACAATCGCCTGTTTCCTGCCAAAATGTTAGAGATATAACAATATAATGAAGAACCTCAGGGACTACAGGTGAGTTCAATTGTCCGGTTTCCTTTAAGAACAGAGCAATTTGCAGGAATTAAGTATAATTTAAGACAAGCGTTCAGAGCCATTCGAGCAGAGATGTCGTATAACCAGTAAAACCATCCGCACGGATATAAAGCCGCGTGTGAGAGACTGTGGCGCGGCGGCAGTAAAGGCTTGACGAAGCCTCTCTATTCCACCCACAGCAGAGAAGCTTTTGAAAGCCCCCCCTGCAGATTTAACTGTACTACACTGCAGCACAAAGCAGGGACACGTTGTGCGTTTTCACTGCTCAGGATGAGGGTGTCGTCATGAAGGCCTTTTCTGCTACTCGGCGGCCCGTTAAAATTCACATGAAGGACAAAAGTCGAGTTTAACAGCCAGATTAATTTCTAATGGGGGTGATATTTAAAACACAATATTATTCTGACATCTTCATGTGTTATCAGCATATCTCAGTTTGTGGAAGAACAAGCCGTGCGTGTGTGTGTGTGTGTGTGTGTGTGTGTGTGTGTCATATAAACCCCAAGAGGGGTGCTTGCACTGAGAATAAAAAGCATGACCAAGTGGATTCTGGAAGCTGTACGTTCATCCATATTCCAGGCTTTGCTGCAGATAAAATCAGCAAATATGTGGTGCAAGAAAAGGGTATTTGAGATGTGTAGGACCCCTGAGCAGCTGTATGAAAATGGAGTCCAGGTAATAAACAGAGGTGATTTGCTTCATAAGGATTTGAAACAGGGTGATCGATATAATAGTTATTTGCGCGATGGAAACTGTGTTGTTTCAGAGGATCAACATTGCCCTACTGTCAGATGTTGTACCAAATTCCCCCCAAACGTATTTACCTTTTAATGAGCACCTACAGAGGAGCAGACGGATGGGGAGGGATGTTTCCGAAACCGCAGCTACAGTCACCTGTAACATAAACCAGTTCCTGCAGGACTCCTGCATGACCTGTATGGAGCAAAAGGCCTGAGGAGATCCGCTGTATCTCGACACTCAGTTTCATAGTCTTCCAAAGTCACCCAGTGAAATCACTGCATGATTAAAAGGTTAATTTAAGCTGTTGTTACATAATTAACATCATCTCATCTCTTTCAGAAAACCGCTTAAATCATAATCCTCCAGTAAACATAATGAGTGCAGAGAGATCCAAAGGGAGCAGTTGTGAATTGAAAGGTGCACCTGTGCTGCACAGCTCTCGGTTCCTTCATACAGGCTGCTGACAGAGATGCCGAAGCTGTCAGGGGGGCACAAATACCAACGCTGTGGGCAGGTAATAAAGAGGGTCCGTACTGCGGCCGTTTCCTTTAGTTACCGTGACGACAGGAAGTCCCTCTTCCGGACAGAACAAACCAAATATTTCAAGACTAGGTAACCGCATTGTTTATATATTCATTTGTTCATTTGTTCCACAGTCTAAAATATTCCCTCATGCTGTATATTTCAGTTTTTTTGTTCCAATAGCCTGCAAACTGTTACATTTTTTGGAATTTTTGTAAATAACCTCGAATATTTTAACGTCCCCACTACTGTGTGTATCTAGCAGTTTAGCTCAGTATCTTTTTTAAAAAACTGAGATGTACCGCATGTCTGCTTGCTGGGAGCTGAACGGTTACTGACTAAATTGTGATGGAGAACAGCACTTTCCCAAATCTCTCCTGCTTTTTTCCACAGGAACCTTTCTTTGTCAAAGGTGAACCAACAAATCTTTGTTTTCCCTTTTTTCTATGCATCTATATACGTCTAATCTGCCATATATTCCTATTCCATGGTGCAGCAGTCAAGAGAAGGTTTGTTCATTCATTCATTCATTTATTCAAAATAGATTTTGAGTCCGCCACCCTTATGGCAAAAACTAACTAAAAATCTCGTCAGCTTTTCAATAATAATATTTAATCCATATGATATATGTCGACAGTTTAATACTGCCACAGGTCTGGCCCTTCGGTGATGCTGCCAAATTAGCGACGATGTTGTGTTTCTAATAAAAAGACGTGTGATGAATTCGTGCTCTACTAAATGCAGACCATTTGTGATTATGTGATTAATATGCACTGTCTGTATAGAAAAAGCCATAAACAGATACTTCTTCTGAGGGAGAGTTTGTCCAGAGCCCTTAATTTGTTTCTGTTCTGAGATTGTGGAAATCAATGCAATATGGAGGTGTAATCAGGACGGCAGAGATTTCTCTTGAGGAAACCGTTCAAAGAAATCGCAAAGCAACGGTGGCAAGTTTTTTCTGCAACCTTTGTTTCCCCTGCACTTGTTTCGGGAGCTGAGCCGTCGTGTTTAATCAACGGCCACGTCGCGGGTCTACCAGGACAGGGAGGTGAACATGACCACGATCTAAAGACACAACAGTCGCCGTCTTAGCTTTCCATGCTAATTCCGTGCCTTTGGAATCTAGGAAGATAACAGATCAGAGTCGTCGCTTCACTGGTAACTCATGGGAGCTGAAGGCCCCGAGACAAAGCCAAGACTCAAATCCAACAGAAGCCCACATGCTCACGTCTGCAGATAAAACTCCACAGCAGTAAAACACCAAATGGTCTGCATGAACACTGGAAATTAAAATGGTTTAATGGTAAATCCAACTCAGCCGTTAACAAAGCTTTCATATGCGTGTTCCAACCATAAGCATTATTTACTAATGTTTTTCTTTGGACTTCAGTGCATAATGAGTTTATGACTCGAAATGTCATGTTATATTCATGAATCTTGTAATTCTGTATGGGTCTGCATCGCTGTTATGGAACGATGGACAAAACCTCTAGACTGTAAATGGCACAAAAAACACTTCCATTGTCAACATTCCCCCTAAATGAAGATCGACAGACGCATTGTCTTGCGGTGTGACTATGCAGGTGTGTTTGTGTGTGAGGGAGAGCAGGTGAGTCACCTCGCACAGGCCAATTCATCGTCGTAGGGTTGCCACCGTTGGCTTAGGCACGTAACCGTGGAAAAAGGTGGGTGCGGAACGATGAGGGTGAGTAATGAATGACGGGCTGGAGCAGCTGGGAGCAGTGCTGCAGCACAATAGTTGACCAAACGTGAGTCACTTTCTGTGCATCCAGCAAAAAGCTCTCTAATACTTCCCTTAACCTGTATTATGAGTGCAGAGCCCAGAGTTGCACTGCTTATCAGATCAACACAGTGACTTAATAACTATGTGATGTATTAGCTCTTCTTGCACATTTCAGATCATTCTACACCATGTCAGTTAGTGCAGCACAGACCAACATGCAGAATATCAGCTCATCCACCATCCATCCAATCATCTGCCCATCCAATCATCCATCATCTACCCATCCACCTATCCACCATCCAATAATCCATCTGCCATCTACCACCCATCCAATCATCCATCCATTCAGTCATCTGTCCATCAATCGATTACCCATCCAATCATCCATTCATCCCATTCATCCACCATCCAATCATTCATCTGTCATCTACCCAGTCATCTAATCATCCATCCACCCACCCATTTAAATCATCCACCATCCAGTCATCCATCCATCCACCCATCCAATCATCTGTCCATCCATCAATCGCCCATCCTGTCATCCATCTATCCAATTATTTGTCCACCCAGTCATCCATCCTTCCACCCATACATCCATCCATCCGTCCATCCATTATCAATAACCTCTTATCCACCGCAACGTTGGCGTGATCTGAAGATGTAATTTGCAAAATAGGTTACGCACAAATCATTTTGAGGGATAACAAGACTTCCAACACCCAGCAGCCTCAGCTGGCGTGGCTGTGCGGCACATGAGCGGTGCTGCTGTAATGACACAGCGCTCAGGTGCAAACTGCTGAGAGTTCAGAAAGAGGAGCCTCAGCTGAACAGCGGGGAACAAAGAGCAGCGCAATTCTGGCGTAGCAGCCTGCCATTTTAATGGCTTACAATGAAGCTGGAATAGGCTGCCTCATGTGCACCCAGAGGGGCATTTGCTCTCTGTTCTGCTCTTTCATCTGCGCTTCCCTGAACAATGGTGGATTGTCTCAGGTTGCGTGGTGTCTTTACGACATGCGGGTGTCTCGGCACAATAGCGACGGCAGAGGACAACTGACATTTCTAATACTCGCTTGTCCATTCACGTTCATCTGCGGATTGTCGCAACTTTCCAACGAGCTCGCCCTCCGCCAGCAGAACGTCTGCAACACACCCACATCAGGTGCAGCACACCTACACCCACCGTGAAACTTGTTCCCCTGCACGCTCGCAGGATGTTGTCCCCCGTGGGAGGTTAAAACTTCAAAAATTGCATATGCTTTCCATTATATCGCCCAATTGCACACCCTTTCTGCTGTGTCATTTTCTGCACACCTTTCCATTGTGCGTCAAACTGTTCAGCCGATGCCTTTTGAAGCCGATATTTATATGTCAGAAACGGGTCTTTTGAAATGATAATGGGGAACGATAACCTTTAAGACAGAGTTGTGGCATGACAAGTGGAGTGAGCCGCACAGGTGCGTCCGGGAAAGCGCAGGCCTGGTGTAATAGCTGGAAAGGCTCTCTAGGCTACAACATCCTTATTTGTTCCAACCAAAGTCTCTTTCACTCAAAATCCTTGGTAATGTGTTTAAGGAAGGTGGGGGGGGATCTAATTTTCTGTTAAAGCAGGCAAACATTTAATTTAAAACATGCACATAAATCAAGACAAACGACCTCTGTCTCAGCTCGGCGTTCAGGGCCGTTTCGTTGCGGGAGTCAGTGTTGATGAGGAAGGATTAGCCCCGGCTGATATCCCCCCTGGGGCTGCAAGGCATGCACCTATGAGCCCTGCTCTGCAGTGATTTTTTTTTTCCAGTTTTTTGCAGATGAAGAATTTCTTGTTGGGAAAAGATTTGTATGTAAAGGGCAGGAATGTATTCCTGAAACGGATTCAATTTGGATTAATGAAATGCTCATAATTAGATCACAATATTTCATTAGCACATTGTGTTGTACATGATAACTTGTATGTTATACTTGATCTTTTGATTAAGTAAGTTATTTGCCAGATCGGTTTCCGTGAGTCACCTCTATCCTGAAGCACAGCAGCAGTCGCCTTCGGGGATCCAAACCGACAAATTACAGGTTATACATTTGTTTCCCTAACCAGCCAAAATGCTTGATGACCCCAGAAGTCATGAGATGCTGCCCTGGAAACACTCGCAGGGAGCAGCTGGAAGTCCATACGGCGCTGGATCCTGAGCCACCTGGTACGAGGAAGGCAAGATGGATTGTGTTGTTAGAGACAACCACTCTCTCCCCGGGGCCCCTGGGAACCACTTCGATCCATCCGCTGTCGGCATGTTAGACTGCTCATAAATTTTATAAACAGTAGCAGTCTGCTGGGAGTTTTGACTGTGGCCTTATTGAAAAAGAGTCCAACATACTTACCGGGAGCATGTATGATATTTCCGTCTGGGCATGTTCATCTGTAGACTGTCAGCGGTGCTCAAACAATTGTTTACATGTTTATATTCAGGATCTGGAACCATTGGATTCGTTTGACCAAGCAGAAGGATGCTTGGTTCACTGTCTATTTGGGTTCTGAGTCCACTTCAGGGCTCAAACCTGCCGTCAGGCGAGGTTGTTGAGCCCCCTCAAGGCACAGTGGTCTCCAAGCCAATGGAGCTGCCAAATTGCAAACTTTGCGGATCAAATGGAGGTTGGCGTTTGCCTGAGTGCGTGGAAACGTGTAGCAGTGAAGATCCGGATGCGACTGAGGTGTTTGAGCAAACAGTCAAATGCGCATCGAAATGTGGACATTGTGTAGTAGAACTGCTTGTTCGACTGCGTGCAGAAATGATGACGTGAGCTTTCTGATTTACAGAGCACTTTCAGAGAGCCACACAGGGGATCTAGACGGGTTTGGAGAAATTGTGTTCTCTTTTGTGCTTGTGGAAGTGCAGCATGACAGGTGGGCTTTACGCTGAGCAATAGCTGGTTGTAGCAAGTTTCAAATTGCAGAAACAGAGTGGTAGATATATGACCCCTAGGACAGTGTGGAGAGCAGGAGTGGTGGTGAAGGTGGCTGTGCAGGAGGAGGACAAGGCGGTGATAGTGCTGAGAACATAAGGCAGGTAAGAAAGAGCAGCAAGAAGACCAGAGCATCGTGTGAGATCGAGGCAGGTTTTGGCAACTGGTACAGATTGAGGGTGTAAATCTGGTCTATGTCCAGGAGTTCCGAAGGTGGGTTTGGTTGGCAGTGAGTGATGGAGCAGTGGAAACACAGTCGAGTAAGTGCAGTATGGAGCCGTACACCGGGGGAGCGAGGATGGGAGACCAGGCCGTGAGGGTGCGGTGACAGGAACACCGGACCGAAGTAGAACCAGGCAGTTCGGTAAGGGGTCGGCGAGAGGAGACAACAGCGGGGGACCAACGTCGAGGAGGCTGGGCAAGGCTGGGAGGACCTGGAGCCAGAGGTCAAGTAGCTGGGAAAGTGAAGCAAAACACACTGATGTTGGCATCCGGAACGGATCGGCAGATGTGCACGGTGAATGTGGGCTGCATTACGAAAACGATGCCCGCAGGGTGGAAACAGAAGGGTGCGTTTATATGTGTATGCATGGAACTGATAGCTGGGCGTGGCCTCGGTTTTGGTCTCATTCTTGGCTCTTGCAATTCGTCTTCTACAAAACTGCAATTTATATGCAAATACTCTGGAGTCAAAACTTGTGGGAGTGAACTATTGTTTACGTATGGCGATGCTACAATTTAGAAGTCGGGAGGAGTAAAAACCTGTCAGCACACTTGGTAATAAAGAAGAAGGAGTTATAAATGTATTTTTCCATTGTCTCATTTTCATTGTCCCTTTTTATCAATGGTTTACAGCGATGTTCCTCAAAAAGCTATTTTGGCGCCGTATTTTCTCTATTGTAGATACGTCAACGTAATATGTATCTACTTTCTTTTTGATGCTTAAAAGCTATTGTACCGTGGTTTTGATAACATGTTTGCCAACACAATGAGGACCACAGAGCCATCTTTAATCTTTGTTTATCTCAAAGAAAGGGTTACATATTAACCATCTTTTTTTTAGCGGTGGTCAGCGCTTCATCTGGCGATAAGACGCCGCTGTTCATCGTGCCTCCGTGCTCTTGGCTCACAGTGAAACAGCTTTAATTGCTGTAATTGCTGTGCATGAGGGTATCATGACCCACTAGGAGTTTATTTTACTCCCATAACTTTATGGTCCTTTTTTTTCTGCATGAACTCTTTTATTTCTATAGTTTGAGAAATCGCATTTGCCCCTCACATCTACCCACCACACCATGACAAAATCGGGGCAAACCCATTTGCATACAATCAAATTGTTTCTCATTAAGGTTTCCAGCTGAGAAGTTAGTCTTCGCATAACGTGCGGAGTCAATGACCCTCCAGCCATTAGTGAGGCCTCCATTACTTGTTGGCTGACAATCTCTTAGCATGGTTGGAAACGGCTGACCTGCTCATCTCCTGTAATTATACACACACAGGAGAACCAGTTATTTTTCTTCGGAGATTCTTTTTCCAACACTGCGGTTAGGTCAGAACCCTACGGTCACCGACTGCATGCTTGGCAGAGACATCCTACAGCTCGGCATATTGATAGCTTTCACATTAATCGTATCGACTCCCGCAAGTGAGAAGTATGTCTACAGCGTGTTTCTGTAGCAGGATTTCATTCTTGAAAGACCTCACTATGTACCATCACTGGCCACTTTATTAGGCTCTGCACGTGGTTGTGACTGGATGAATGAAGCGCTCAGGAGGGCTAGAGGCCCCGATCATATTTGGGAGGAGGTCAGGAGGAATCAGTCATGTGGTCTCAGTGAGAATAGCTGGATCACTGGTGCCATTCACACTGGTTCCAGTGTTTCAGATCTTCAGGGATTTTTTCCCACAAAGAGTGCCATTTACTACAGTAGCCTGTACTGTCCCAACAGGGATGTGGTTGGATCTACGTGACTTCTCAAAAATTTCCAGCACTGAAGCTGACAAGTCATCATGGATTTAAAAAAAAAAACTCAGTGGAAACAAGTCAGGCACAATGTTTCTGCGTCCGATTAAAGAGGTATACCTAATAAATCGGCTGGTCAGCGTGTCGTATCTGATTCAAAAAGCAAATCCATCCACACCGATACTAAAAAAAACAACACACAACATGCTAGACCAAAATCCTCCAAATGTTTCAAGCTTGATCCTCAGTTTTATCATCAAAAGTGCCACCACAGTTGAACGTTCTTCTCACGTTGATATTTGATAAAATTATTTAACCTCATTAACGATTCCTTTTTGATTTAGTGATTGTTCTAAGTTTTTCATTCAGTTGTCACTGCCGCAAGAACTTCCGCAAAGCCCGTACAGGCTGTCGATCCCCTGATAACCAGGACATAACTGAGAAGATGGGGGGGGGGGGTGACGGCTGACAGCAGCTTTGCGATGGTTTGTGGGCTATTGACACTTTGTCATTGATCAGCTTTTGTTATGTTTACCACCGTGGAGATTTCACCCCGAAAGCTCTGTTTGGCAGCAGAAGATTAAAAAAAAGTTTATATTCATTGTAGTTTATATTATCTAATATATATTAAATTGTAATATTGAACACCACTGTTAGTGAAGCTGTGGCAAAAACAAGAAAAACCACAACAAATGATAATAATGATAACAATGGTAATTTTGTGGACCTCAGGTGATTGTTTACCAGAATCCTCTGGGGTTAAGTGGGCAAATCCATGTTTCCATTGTTAAAAGGAGGACATTGTGCCTGCGGTAAAGACGAAATCCCATGTTTACCGCGGCGCCCTTCCGATGTGCATAAAATATATTACGTGTGGTTCACGTGAATACCGAGCTGCTTCACGAACCCGATAAATACGGAATATAAGTACCCGTTAGACGACCTGGAGCAAGATTTTCTTTGACGTCGGGGTCAGGAGAGATGCTCTGCTGGCCTAGGACAGCTATGCAGGGATGTTCCTACTAACAGAAAAGCATAAATGAATTCTATTAAATAAGTCCATGTGCAAGGTGTCTCATCAGAAATGTGCTTGTGTTCCAGAGGAAGGGAATTTTCCCTTTGAAGTGCAGCAGAAGGGCTCTTCTGGGACGTGAGGCATGAAGCTGCGAATCTGAAGCTTGAAGCACTAATCACTGCCTGACCTGCAGCGGCATCTCAGGAGGAGAAGGTGAGGTGACGGCCGTGCCGCAGAGGGTTAAATAAAACGCAGCCTGAGCCAAATCGTGTTTCACCCCCAAGGCACCAGGCGTGTCGACTGCGGCCCGTGCAATTGGAGGATGAAATATTTATTGGAGTATTGCATATTTGTTCAGATCCTTTGTGATTCCTGTCAGCATGCTCTCAGACTAAATATTTATCATCTTTTAAACAATCGGGTCGGCCCAGAGGAGCAAGGACGCGCACGTGGACAGGGGGTGTGCGGAGCAGCCTCTCTGGGGGGGCAAATTGAACTCATCTCGGGGGGAAGATGTGAGCGCAGCTCCGTCAGGCACCATAACTAAGGGCTTTTCATCGGGTGACTCGAAAGAGCTGATAAATAAGCCAGCGGGCCGTGACCGTGTGGGGCAATTACGGCAGGATGAGGGCCCGGAGCCTGTGGGCTCGACGTGACCGGCGGCGGCGGAGCGAGATGCCCGTGACCGACAGCCGCCCGGCCCTGTGAGTGGACGCTCCTGTGTGAGCACTGCCAAAGCAGCTGAATGAATCCGGGAAATAACGCCGCTCACATCTTTAGGCAAAGAAAAAACATCTACAGCTTCAAAAGGCGGAAGACTGCGCCGCACGCCGGACACCCCCAGAGCTGACATTACTCGTTTCGCCGTTGCTTTCCTCACCAGTCTTCATCGATCGCCTTCAAAAGTGTCACGAATTGATGTGAATAAAGTTTTTGGCCTTTTTTTTGCTCTTCATACGAAACATTTGTCACCAGAATATATCACTTGAATATATATGATCCATACAAACACCGTCAGAAGACGGTCCACGTGGATGTTCTACGCAGATGCGGATTTTAGCACCAGTTTCGGGTTTTTGCGACTGCCCACGTGAGGAGTTCCCCCGGGACTCGGCTGCACCATCTCGGGCCTTACAAGTTCAATTCCGCACCATCAAACATGTTGTTCTGTTTACCCCCGGTCCTGCAACCTCCTTCAAAACGCATCTGCCTTGGAAGCGGCAATAAATAAATAAGAAAATAAATGAAAGTCTCACTTAGCCACATTCATGTTTGATGTGACACAGTCCATCAAAAAAAATGACGAAATCCTGCATCCTCACGCACCCCCGGGGTCTTAGCTGGGGCTGCGGGAAAGAAAAGCAGGTCATGACTGAAAAAGGTTCGGGCGGGAATGCAGGTGAGGAAACAGCCATTGTGTTGCGGAAAATGTAACGCAGGCGAACATTCAGCTTCTCAGGCACGTAAAATTGCAAGTTGTCGGTGAGAGGAAGTGTCTGGTAAGTACATCATAATAATAATAATAAAAATACTGATAATAATAATAATTAATAATAATAATACGCCCATCCGCCTCGCCGTGGGGGTGATAATGCAGGCCAGGCTGTGTCGTTGCATCATTCCAAATGCTCCAAATTAGACCGAATTGGCTGTGATGGAGACCATCCCCCAGCAGAGCCAAGTCGAGGATGTAGGCGTTGTAAATCCTCGGCTGGCTTCAGCGTGGAATCCTCAGGACACGGACCTTCTGCCGCCTGTGAGAGAAGGTGACGTTTGGGACCCTCCGGTTCACCTGCAGGTGAAACAAAAACACTCTGCCGCTCATTATAATAAAGTCACGCGTCAGAGATATGATTCGCACCGAAAATCCCAAATGGAGAATAATTGCTTTTCCAGACAACCGCTTGATTAAATAACCCCAATCTCCAGTCTTTAGTTCAGGTCACAAGTGTTTAAGAGCTCGATTTTGGGCCTGATTATAAACTGAAACAGTGCAGCTGCCTGGAAAATAGTTTCTTTTATTTACTTTTTTGCTTGTTCACATTCAACAGCAGAACGGGGTCGTGGGACAGTAGCTTCTGATGGGGGGGTTTATCCACTGCACTGTTATTGTCGTTCTTATTGAGTTACAAATTATAGTCCCAGTTTGGCCAAAGACCAACTTGAGGAGTCCTTCAGATCTTGGCACAGTTCTTCTGAGGAGTTTAACATTAGTCCTTTTGCATGTTGGGAACTCCAGCTTAAGGCACGGGTGTCTGTACACAAAACAGCGCACGGTTTTTATGGGGATTTGACTGGAATAAAGGAAGCGGGGAGCAGCGGGCTGGGCCAGAGCAAACAAAGGACCCGACTACCTGTTTGCCTGTTGCGGGGGCCAGGGGTCCACACAGCCAGCAATGATGTCATCCCCGTGTGGCTGGAGCGCCGCCTCGTACCGCCACGGCGGCCGGGTTTGGCACGAGGGGCACGGCAGAGGACAGTTTTATGGCAGCAGCAGATGGAGCTGGCTACTGCTCTGCGGCACATAATAAACACACACACACACACACACAGAAACTTCACCGCTGTGAATTATTTTTAATCAGCGCAGGTATATTATTTCTCTCTCGCAGCTCGTTGTCTCGCTGCCTTTTTTTCTGCGCTCGTGGACCCAGATCCTCAAACAATGGCTCAATCTGGGCTCCATCACTAATCGCCGGATGCAACAGACAGGCCGTAGATCCACGCTGGGCTCCGTGAGCTCTGCTCTGATTGCCCCCCCTGGAAACAAAGACACGCTAACTACAAAACGGTGTTTGTTCTAAAGCGGAGCGTGCATCTCCTCAGAGGGGTTCTTTGGCACCTCCCGCCGCGCGAGGGTGGAATCAGACATAATGTGCTGTGAAATGACAGCTTTGCAGGAAGCTGTAAAGTGTACAAACCTCCATTGCTCGCGCGATGACAGCATCCTCGATAGTAAAGGCAAATTGTTATCCTTAACTATCCTTAAAAGAAACGTGACGACAGAATGCAATTATTGCGGCGGCGACCGCCGGAAACTTCTGTACCTGTTGTGACTTTAAACACATGAGAAAAACAAATGACGGCGCATGGAAGGGTGCTGTCTGCAGGTGGAGATACACCTTTGTTGACCACCGCACGCTAATGTCATTTCCCAGTGGCGCTGGAGTCACGGGCCACGTTTTACTCCACGAGCTGCTCTTGGTAAAGCGGGGCTTTTCCAGCCAGAGCTGGTCCTTTTGCGCCCAAACGCAGAGCGGAACGCAAGGCGCGGCTACGCCGACGGTGGAGGGTCTGTCTGCATTCTGTGGATGCCATGTCTGTGGTTAGTCTCCTTCCCCCGGAGCGCGGATGGTGGCCACCTGTCTCGGAGTAACAGGCGCCTGGGGGTGTCCTCCATCCACATGTTCAGGATGGTTTCTGGCGCATGAGACAATTTTAAGATGGCCTCTAGAAGGAAGAAGACGATCCCGTTTTTTGTTCAGACTTTCAAATGTCTGGACCCTTTTTTGGGTGTCTTTGCCTGTTTTTCACTCATTCTGTTTGTATGTTTCAGACCTGAAGTGCAGGCAATTGAAATGCAGCCTTTTTTTCAGGACAGATGTTCAGGTTCTCATTCGTGACCAAAACCGCAGTCGTTTCAGTCATTTTTACTGCAGTGTTGACGGCGCCTCCCACTCTTGGCCTGATGTTCAGATGGTTATGAGTTGAGGAAGCTGGTGCACCTTTATTCGACATAACTTTTGCCTTGTTTTGTGCTGTTTTTCATATTTCATTTAAAAAAAAATCTTTTGGCAAAACTGAGCAGCTGTTCAAGCGTTCTAATCAGTTACGTAAAAGAGGCATCTGCTGAAAACAGGGACTTTTCCGAACAACAACGGTCCGGGCGCAGCGTGTGCACACCTGAGAAAGTAATGAAAGATTAAATATGATGTCCTTCCCCAAGACGTCTAACAAAGAAATGGTTTTTTGAAAGGGTACAACAGCAATTCCGGGTTTACACAAAAGCGAATCCATTATTTATTATTCGATATTTTTGCCGACAACAGTGAGATTCTATGGAATTAGTTTCCAGGACCAATCTCTCTGAGCCTTGGAAGACAGTTCAAAAATGCTTTCATTGATCTCCTCCGAACAAAAGGGACAAGAAATATGCATGAACTTTAAATATATATATATTTTGAAAGGCGACAACAGAAAGACGGGTCTGAATGGGCCGATTCCTGGCTGGAAACAGAGCCTCTTTGATGCCAGTGTCACTGATGTGCTCAGAGGGGTCTGGAGCAGCTGGCTTGTGTCACCCACGTGTCAGCGGGCGCTTAAGTGGAGCTGCCGCATTCATTTGGACGACCTAATAAAATCTGATGAAACATGGCTTGATCTGCAACACAGCCAAGCACCTGCACAGAAAAAGGTGGGCTTCACACTTAATCACTGTCAGGGTAGCTTCTGCAGCCCCGAAATTTACTTCTGTTATTGGGCTCCTTTGAAAGGTGCCAGATGAGGGAGGGGGGGGTCCACATTCGGTCCATCTGGAAGGGACCCGGAACATCTCCCCGAGTCTGAAACGTACCCAGCCGGTGAAGTTTCCGCTGCTGCGCTCAAGCACACGCAGACACGGCCACGGCAAAAAAAAAAATTCAAAATCAATTAAACTTCATTTCTAATGGCTTCGGGATTATGATCTCACTCACCGGACCAGTAATGACTTCACGACCACACAAGCACAAAAATGGAGAGCAGAAGAGACCACTTGCCAGTGCTAACGCAGGGCTTTGTTACCATATTATCACACGGACTGGAGCAGTAGTGATTTAATGGCTGTGCTCTCACATGAAGTAGTGCGGTAATGACCAGATGATAGATGGCCGGGCTCACACAGACAGGCCCGCTAAGGACATCATGACCAACGTGTAGATGCGATCAGCGATGACTCGATGATCCTTCTCACATTCATACCGGAGTGGTTATCACCTCGTGGCTGCACTCAACCACACAGGGTCTGCATGAGGCCGCTTCGCTACGTCAGAGAAGGAGAGCGCACGGTCCCGTATGATATTAACACTATTAACCCGGTGGATCTGATGGATTGGACACGATGCTCTGAGGGGCACCTCTTTGCCATTAGCTCGCTGTCACAGTACATTAATAAACCACTGGGATAATTAAATGAGTGCCACAAGAAGGATGAAGGAAGCATGATTAATGACGCCGTAGCGGAGCTGGAGACAGCGGCTCCGCGCGCTCCGAAGGTGTCGGCGACGCCAAGCATCGCTGTCCTTGGTGCTGATCGGCCGGGGAAAAGTCCGGCGTCGGACGTTACGGACTTGTGAGGGGGAATGTGCCAAGGGGTTCCGAGGGAATTGCGGAAGCTTCTGCAACATTCTGTTGACTTTTGGGCCGAGGAACGTAGTTGAGCTCTGGCCGGTAAATAAGTAAATAAATAGACAAAAGAAAATCGGCCAACGGACTGACAGAAATCGGTCGAGCTCGGTGCGTCAACTGTGGCAGGTCTCAGCGTTTTTGAGGGCCTCGGAGGAGAGCTGCTGCTCCTCCGTATAGAGAGGAACCAGGTCTGCTGATTAGAGCATCAAGTCAAGGTGACCCTTGGGCAGCCCTGCAGGAGGAGAACCAGGTTCGTCTCGCACAGGTGAACCCTGCTCAGCCTGCTGCCAACCAGCCGTCCATCAGGTTCGGCAGTTTGAGAAAGCGGCCGGGCAGAAATCGAGTTGACTACTCCTGAGCGAGCTGCCACGTTTGCCTTGACTGTTTGCTCAAAGTTTGGCTGGAGTACAAACAAGATTCACTGTGGTGGCATTTTGTGGTTTGAACATAAACGTAAACACCTGCAGTAATGAACCTCCTCGCAGCGGCGCCCGTGCGCACAGTAGCCTTGTTGCCTGACAGTCAATATCCTGAAGGGCTTGTGAAGATACTTGGTGCTAAGGCTGGTCGGTTCACACGGATTCGTGGAGACTGTTCCAGCAGAACGACCACAAATGAAGTGGCTGACACAGGACCAGGCCCGAGAGGGAGATCGTTCCAAGCGAAACGTTCTCTGCCGAGCCAAGCTGTCGCAGAATGATCACATCCTTTCACAGGGTCCTCTTTGTGCGCCCGGGCGGAGCCAGCTGGGCTCTCCATCTCCACCGGCGTTTCCTGACGAAGAACACGAACTCCATCAGCCGGGGAAGCAGCACGCGGCCGGCTCTGCCTCTGATGTCTTTGGAACGCGTGGTTTTCTGGAGCCGATGGCGGGCTGGCTCACGAAGCGGCTCTCGGCGTCGTTCTTGGACCGCGCCCTGCAGAGCTGTCTTCAACAACCAGATGTTCCCCGCGTATGGGTGACGTCCTTGCTGTGAACGGAACTTTGAACCTTCTGGACAGTGCTCTAGAACCGCAGTGTCACGGGGCCGCCCACCACGTGTGGGTCTGCTACAAAAAAAAAATAAATAAAAAAAAGTCGCCAGATACAAGTTGCGTAAAAAACTTTAAATTACGTGCAGCGCCAAAAACGTCCGTGACAGGTGTGTATGAAAGCAAAACGTTTTCATCACCGTTTGCATGAACACCTCTCCTCTCGCGCCTTGTCTTTCAATTCAGACGCTGCTCCAGACAGGTGATTATTGATAACAAGCAAACGAAATAATGAAGCTGAACCGAAAGGCTGTCGATAGATTAACTATTATGTTGCAAAACATTTCAGCTCCTCAATTCATAACCAGGAAAAGAATCACTGCAGTCCTGGGCTGTGATATTGCTGTATCGATCAATCCTTCATACAAAAGTTTGCCTTCTGAATATGGACTTTAAGTAATAACACGGCAGTAAGTGACGGTCCTGGCAACGATAAACCGTGTGATTTCCGTAAGTCCTGCGTTTAAACAGCGATCTCGATGTGTGCTGTGCATTTAGTGTTTCTATCATGTCATTTTCCCTAAATTGCCCACAATCATAATATAAGGCATCCTTCAAATAAAATAATGCGCCGCTTCCACCAAAGGCGCAGCGCACATAACCATTTTTGCCGTGTTGTTTACTCGCAAATTATTATTGGTTTTTACGGAAGCCCATCAGCGTGCTGGAGACAACGTGCTTCCTGGGAGGGAAGGAGACGCGAGGAGAGCGGTTGACTCTGCTCCTCTGGCCGACTCCATCCTTCTCCTCTGCACTTGGAAGAAGGTCCATTAATGTTCCGCCACTTCCGAGATTACACCAGCGAGAGGGTGAAGAGCGGCTCGGTTCTGCACTCGGAAGCATTCAGAGAAGTCCTTCCTTATCTGTGTTGAAAGGCTTTATGCACATGAAGCTCTTCAAACATGACAGGCAGTAACGCTTCCCTTTTAATCTGCCTCCGTGGGAGAAGAGCAAGGAGTCCATTTCGGTTTAAAATGTCACAGTACGTGAAAAAACCGCACGTGTGCGTTCAAGCAGAAATAAATAAATGTTTCATGTCACCCTGAGCTGCTGCTAATGACATTAGTTAAAAAACGAGGACTTTCTGACCGAGAAGGAGCGACGTTGGGGCCCAGCAGGTAGCGCCGGGGCCCTGCAGCTCCTGGGCTGTGTGTGGGCTCCGGTCTGGCCGGTGCTCTGGTTTCCTCCCACCCTCCAAACACATGCATTTCAGGTGAACTGGCGACTGCAAACTGGCAGCTTGGGGAACGAGAATGTGCAACTGGGCTGTGATGGACCAGTTTCCCGTCTCTCGATCTGGATCTGCACTCCTGACATAGGACCACTTTGGTCCTGCACTGGATGCCCCAAACTCACTGGGCGACAAATGAGATATCGATTCAGCCTAGTGTCTTTCGGCAGCCTCACATTATTCCTTCCAGCGATGAGATCAAATGTATACTGTGCTGTGTCTCCTCTGTTAGCGCAGTATTTTCTTGCAGGAACATACTGTGTTATGACACGCCTTACCGTGTTGACCAAGTGTCACATTCATTACGACACAGCAAGGTTTTTGTTTGCTTCCTCGGATCAATGTAACGTTTCGGTCACATTTGTACTTCCTGGCTTCTCCTGAGATTGTATGAGATTCGACATCTATGCACGACCAAACGCTGTGAGCACAAGATTAAAAATATCAGTTCCTCAGGACTTTGTCATATATAAGGAAGACTGTACAACACACTTGCTCCATGCCACGTGTTTCATAACCTCCTTGCTTTATGGTCTCGGCTGTGTCAGAAGGTAGACGGGCAGTTAGAAATGTTGCCTTGGACTTGAAGGACCGATTTTGAAATTCAACCCTTGCCGCAGTAATCCTGAGCAAGGTACTTACCTGAATTGCCAGACAGGTAAATCACTGCATGTAGGGTGTACAATTGTACGCAGAAGCTGGAGCTCATATTTGTGATGCTGCTGAAGTGCATTAGTGCTTGGGGGGTAAAAACAGGGAGCTGCCTTGCCTACCTGGGCAGAAGCTCAGGTTTTCACCAGGTGAATTTGCAAGGTCGCTGTTGGTGTCTGCGCTTCCATGCTTAACAAGGCCCTACACTCTGTTGTGTTGTCCTTTCAGGGGCATCACGCCCCACTGGGAAAAATGTCAAGGAAGACAACCTCACTCAGCCCAGGGCAAACTGCAATTGTTTTTGCAGACACTCTGTCATGTTTTAGTTACGATCAGCTCCTGAAGTAGCTAAGACAATCTGGTTAAAATATGTGTTACCTTGAGACACCGGCTAGATGTATTTTTGAACTTAGGAACTGTCTGTAAAACACTAAATGCAAAGTTGCTCTCATCATTATCGATGGCTTTTCAAATGATCTGTATCAAGTACACTTTCGGGGGATCACCTCCGAAGTTCAGGAACCCCTCAGCGTACGATGTTCTTGTACCTCCAGCGAAAGTGATGTTATAACATCCTGGTGCTCTTGTGTCTCTGGGAGATGTATATGTAAGTATCTCGGACGTGAAGGTTGAGCAGATGACGTCAGGTGGGTATATAAGAAGTAGAGAGCGGAGCAGTCCATCGCTCTCGTCACACTGCTGCTGAGTGGCTGCCTTACAGTTCTCTCACACAGCTAGTAATGCTCAGCGTTATTTAATCAAAGTTGACTTGTTCTGCATCTGTCTGTCACTGAATGCACCTCTCCAAAACCCTCCACCTACTAGTGTTCCTCAAGGACACAACGCCTGCAATAAACTTGGGTTGTCTGTTACAAACATGAGAAAATGTTTCATTCACATGGGACCCCCTCATTTCGCTGACCAGCAGGATCCAGGTGTGTGTGTGTGCGAGTGTGTGTGCGTGTGTGTGTGTGTGTGTGTGTGTGTGTGTGTGTGTGTGCTGGGCATGATTCCTTGTGTGCTGTGCTGTACCGAATACAGTCTATTGGTGATATTTGGGAAAGTTGGTTTGGGAGTTTTTGGGTGGACTGCGAAGCATCATTACTTCCCCAAGAAACAGTGGAAGTAACTGTCTGGATTTAGGTGTTTTTTGCGATTTAGGCGGCCTTTTCGGGGACCGATTAGACGCGTAAATCGAGGGGTGAGAGCGTAGGCAGCCAGTCAGGTTGCTATTTACAAACATCTGATTTTTGTCAAATCAGGAATTGTTCCTTCGTGTTCTTGAAAAACAACTGAAGAAGTAAGCTGCTGATCTAAAATAAAAGTAGTGTCAAGCATAGTTAAATAAACAAAGTACAAAGGAAATGCAGTGCAGGGAAAAGCACAATGCAGGTTCAGTGGCATAAAATCACCCACTCGCTCTCTAAAGCTGAGTAAAAAACCACTATGCTCATCCGCAGTGGCCTGGTTGCTAGGCAACTCCTGAGCCACCCCTACCAACTCCTGCGGCCAGACTTGATTAGCTAATAAGAAAAGCAAACAAACGGAGCCGCTTGAGCAATAAAGCTATTAAAGACATGTTTCGGGCAATTAATGATAAACTGAAGGTATTTCTCAGAAAAATGTTAACGCTTCTCGCCCAACGAAAACTATAAGCTCACAGATAAGATGAAGCCGGTGTAGTGCGGAATAACAAACCGGTCCCGCTGACGGCAGTTTGATTAAGAAGAAATCTGATTTTTCTTTATTTGATTTACCTCATATGAACTTTATTTAAGTTGCCTAACGCGTTTAGCGTCGCCGCGTTGTGCTGAACGCGGCCTGTAGCTCGGCACGGAACATCTCCGGCGTTCGATTCGGAGGAACGATATGGGCCCAAGAACCGAGTCCTGCGGGACGCCGTGCAAGAACAGTCGGGGGCAGGGACATCTGCAGAATCCGCAAGAGCAGTCAGACGTGGAAGATGCTGTGGGCCACACACAGATGCAGCTCTGTGGGTTATCGTCTTCAGATGAGGATTTGAAATTAGGTTTGCCACCGGAACGCTACGGCTTCCAGACTGGGGAACGCATAGAAAATACGCGACGTAATCCCAGGAGGTAAATGCGGAGTAGGTCGAGATGAATCGAGGCAAAATCTTCAGGAGGAAATACAGCCATTATGACAGGAACTTTCTCATGCAAGAGCAACAATAAAACGCAAATTTGTAGGGCCACCCGGCCTGCATATGGAAGCAGAGAGAGGAGCCGAAGGTCTCACCACCCAGGTGGACAGTTTACTGCATGTGAGATGTGAATGCAGTGCCATCTGAAGGAATCCTCAGGAAGCATAGTCCCCACCAGGCTGCTTCTCTTCACACTCAAATGGCGCTTCCATTTTTGTTCTTAAAGACTCACAGTAACAAGTGTGCGAATTAGAGGAGATCCTGGTTCCCGCTGGTTTTTCCACAGTCCTGCAGCCGTGACCATCACAGCCGTACAATGGCCCGGCCGAGGGAGAGACCCTGTGTAGATACCACCCCTCTGAATAATCTCACAGCTGAGTAACGGCACAAGACGTCAGATAAATAAACATTAGTATGAATCGAGGCTCGACGCGCAGGTGAAGATGCAGCAGAAGCCTGCATGTGTTTAACTGCATTAATGGACCCCCAGGGGAACCACGTGGAAATACAGTGGTGGATGCAGCTGCCCCCCCCCCACGCCGCACGTATAATAAATATAATAACTTGCATATGTTTTCGCTCTGGGTGAAACACGCAAAAAATTCAACACACCGTCCTGCCTGTGAAGCCGCATTCGGCTGTGGAACCACATCACCCGGGAGCGAGGCGGTGAGAAAACTGTATAAACAGGTGAATCGCTCATCATCTCTCCACGCAAGTCGGCCAAATAATTCTAACAATAAGAATAAAAATGTCGCTTCTCAGTCTGAGTGCGGGTTAGTCCCCCCCCCCCCCCCCCCCCCCCCCCCCCCCCCCCCCCCCCCCCCCCCCCCACCCCCGCGCTTCTTACGGCAATATTGCTCCGTGCACCGCTTCACCTGTAAAAATCTCTGCTCTTCAGACACACGTCGCTTTTTAAAATGTAGTCANTTCGCGGACGGACACGTCGCGCGGGCGCTTGAGCGGAGCGCGCGGGAGGAGCGCGAGGCGGAGGGGAGTGGCGCGTCCGCAGCGTCGGCGCGTGCACAGCCGAGCGGTCCGCGCGTCCCGCCACGAGCCTCCTTCTTCTTCTTCTTCTTCTTCTTCTTCTTCTTCCGCGAGCCGAGCGCGGGAGCCCGCCGGAGGATATCATGGCCCCGTAGTGGTCGGAACCGTCACCGCCTGAGCTTCCAGAGGAGGAGGACGACACGGACACAGAGGCAGGGACAGGGACAGGGACGGGAGCGGGGAGGCGGTGAGTAGCGCGGTGCCGTCCGCAGCGCGAGACCGGGTGCGATTTTGACGTTTTAGCTGTTCCGCTCGTGGAGAAGAAGAGCGTCGCACTGAAGCCCGCAAAACGCGCACCGCTCACGGTGTCACATCCGAGCCGAAAGGTAACAGCAGCATCGTGTGAGGCGGAATAAAGCGGAACGAGCGTCGGGAAGGACGGAGGTCATTTTCAGCTGTTAAAACACGCGTGTTCCCGCGTGGGATAAATCGCGCTGCTTCGTTTCACGTCCACGCCGTGTGTTTTACTGCGTTCCAAAGTGCGGCTTAAGTGTCAAGCGCTGGGTTTAGAGGTCATTTTTTTATTAAAACAATACCTATTTGACACGTTTATGCTGCGTCTAAGGCAATGCTACATATAGCGACAAAGGACTAAAGTTTAATACGAATAGTGTTGAATAACGTAGACATTAAAATGAAAATCCCTCAATAATAGATTATTGGCAATACGTGCAATTTTTTTCACGAGAAATGAATGTGTATGTTTATTTGTATTGGCGTATCATTATAGCCTTCGGTTTTAGGATTAGTCCTTAGAAACTACGTTATTATTATTATTATTATTATTATTATTATTATTATAGGAGTCTTACCACCTTTCCCAGTTAACAGGTAGAAACCTGGTTTTTCTTACAGTGCGCCCATGCCACAGCGGCACGGCGTGCGCTGACGGACAGTGTCAAGTGACAATGACGGTGACAATAAATGAACACATACCAGCGACGGCGACGATGAGGAGGGCAGCAGTGACAATGAAGAGGCGCGCCGTGCGGGGTCTGCGACTGGGTGTGAAACGTGCGCGCGCGGTGTAAACACGCGATCCCCGCAGTTTGCCGCGTGCGCGCACAGCGGTCGCTTTAAATAGAACGCGGTGGTAACGGAACTGCCCCGCGCGCGGTCGCCCTCGCGGCGTCCCCTCTGTGCCGCTATGCGGGTCTTCCTACATGTTGGCAGGTTGAAACTTAATGGGTCCGAAGAGATTTCAGCCCTGCATGTCCACTTGAGCTGAGTGCGTGCGTGCGTGCGTGCGTGCGTGCGTGCGTGTGTGTGTGTGTGTGTGTGTGTGTGTTTAAATAATCTCACCTGAAATGATTGACGTGTCTGACAGGACACCCTCTATAAACCCATAAGCTGACAGGTATGTGCAGGTACGGCCGCAGGCGGTAACAGGTGTGGTGTTTACACTTGAAACAGCAGCTTTCGCTCTGCACCGTAAACACACTTCAGGTGAGCAGTGCTGTACCTCGGCGTACCTGCGGTACTGGTAACCCTGGCGGCCCCCCCTGCCTAGTACTGAATAGCGAACTCCCCAGTACCTGGCATGCGGTCGCAGCCCCGTGAGGCAGCCAGTGGCCTGCAGGTGAGTTCCAGGGTCTCGACCCCGTCGGCCCTCACTTCTACTAGACCTCCATCTATACTGGAAATTTTATTGCATCGACACCCCACCTCGCTTTAACTCACTCGCCGATTTCTCAGTCACGAAACATCTGCTTAGAGCGGAACAACTGGTCACCGATCAAGTGCAGCCGATGACACTGCTGACATTCAACAACCTCTGTTAGGACCTGGGAGGCTCGCTGTGGATATCGCAAAGTCATCCTTTCATATCACATGCGCTTTGTTATAATGGAGGCTTCCATCACGCGTTTAATACAACCGCAGTCGTGTCTGCTGACAGGAAAGCGAGAGGATGGGAAGCCGCCGCATTTATAGGAAAAGGTATTTATTGGATTAGATCGCATCAAATGCAACACGCATTGCAACTTAGCTAATTCAGCTGCTTCCCAGATTGGGGGCAGCAGGGGGGCGACGGCAGGGACCGCCGGGACCGCGGTGCTCCTGTCCTCACTGAGAAGCGAGGAGCTGGAGCCTCTTCTGTCCTGTAGCCAGGAGTGGTTAAGTCTGAGCGTATGGCTCTAAGTATGTTTAGTTTGGTTGTCCGGCTCAGATTAAATATGATGTGTTCTTTGCTCTGCACATGCTCAAAAAGTTATGTCTTCTTGCAAAAAACAAAAAAACTCGGTTTCTTCAGCCAGGTGCAACTGTCAGTACGCGACCCCCCGCCCCCTCAAGTGACAGGAGTCGGTCCTCGGTAATTTAACGCCAGCCACCTGAAATGCACGGGGCGTCTGTTGCTGCAGGCAAGGAACCTTTATTATGGCGTGTGAGCGAGGTGCCTGGCCTGGGGCGTGCAGGAGCAGTGCAGAGAATTCGGTCATGCAGCACAAATGGGCACGTCGGTCAATACTGAAAACGTGCCGTTCGGCAGGGAGCGTCAGATTGTTTTCGTTTGGTTACACTGCGTGTGCGTCAGTGTTTATTTATAGACACAGTCTGTACGTGGCCCTAGATGTTGGCTAACAAGCAATGGGACAACATTCCTGGCAGTGCATTTTGCAAAGCCACGGAGAGCTTTGGAATCAGTGCAGACAACGGCGATGGATACCCATCCTCCTGGGCACCGGGGGACTCTTCCTGATGCCTGCTATCTCCTCTCGGTTATCTCCACGGCTGAGAAATGACCTCCAGCGGCGTTGTGTCGATGGAACCAAACACGTCCTCGCAAACCCACGTAATTTGGGCCTACAGCTCAGGTCGACAAAAGCGAAGAGGTAGGGCGCTCAAAGGGGCTCCTGTATCCTTTCTCCAGGCCCACGGGGATCCTGGTTCACCTTAAAGACGTCTGTCATTTGCGCAGCTCTAAGCAGCAAGCTTTCTCCTCACGTCTGCCCACGTCGAAACCCTAACTAACATCTCAATGGGGGAACTCCTGCTTGCTGAGCCCTGACCTAAACCTCGCAGTTTCCTCAGCCTTCGTGCTGCAAACATGAGCGGGACAATAGTCGCCCTGCTAGGATCTGAACCCGGAACTTTCCGCTCGCCAGCACTGCCCACGGTTGTCCAACGCACCAGGCTGTGTCACAGGCGCCCCGCCGGGCAGATTCTACATTAAATGTGGTATTAAGTCCAAATCCTCACGTCGATCATCACGCATAGTGGATGAAAAGCGGAGAAGAGCGTTCAGTGGGAAGTATCTCATCCCATGGTTAAGGATGACTGCCAAGTCAACAGAACGTAATAGAATAATAACCACGTTGGCCGCACACTACATATAACGCGGTGCACTTCAAACGGAAAGCTTGTGGTAAATAAAAGCCTTTGACGCCGCATTCAATGAAGGAGGGACATGAACGTGAACGTTTTACGTTCTGACGTAGCGGCTCAATGGATCCCCAGTTGTTGCTTCGATCATCTGCTGCCCGGAGAGGCCACTCTTACAAGGGACGAGGGCGACGTGTTGCCTCCGCCGTGTTCGTGGAACCCCGTTCGCAGTTGCCCGGTCAGAACCCTGTTGTGACCCGTGGTCTCTGATTGCGTGTTGGTCCGGAACAAGCGATTCTTTAAAACGGCACTTAAGCTCTTAACATGGCAGAGGAGAACTGTTCAAAGAACCTCCGACTAAATGCTGAACGCAGCCAAAAATTCATTTGCATACATTGTCTCTTTTCCCTCCCTCCCTCACTAGTTGCAAACATGATTAGGGGGATTTCAGATTTCTCCTGGGTAATTCACCGCCCCCCCCCAAACTATTGATTTCCAGCTAACATCCCTGTGCGTGAGATCGCACCTGGAAAACGTGTATCGGTGTGAGGTAGCAGAGAAGTCAGTTCGCTGCTTCACCCCTCTGGCTCCGCAGGGCTCAGCTCACGTCCCCATCTGTGAAGGGAGGACGATCCATCAAGAATGCGCGCCATGTTTAGGAGACAGTTATTAACTTAAATTCGATATGCACAAATACCGGACATCAGTGGTTGTAGGAAACATCACCCGTAGTTACTTTGCCCTCCATATTGTGCTTAGCTCAATATTGCATTATGTATTTCCAGTTACAAGCTGGCGTGGTACCACTTCACACCAGGGCGAATTTACAGCCATACAGAACTTGTTGTTTCTTCTTAAAGCAGGGTACTACCTGATATGAAATGGGATGTTTTTCAGTTCTTTGGTCAGAAACCAAACTGCTGCACCAGAGTGCTGAACAAAAGATTCACTCACACACTAAATTAGTCAAAGCAGAGGCTGTGGGTTTGGAATAGGGTTGGATCCCTGCTTAGTCTGTGAGAACTTTGTTCTCCCTGTGTTCTTAAGGGCTTCCTACAGAACAACGATACATCACGTGCTTCCAGTGGCATGCAAGTGTGTGAATGAATGAGTGTGTGTGTGTGTGTGTGTGTGTGTGTGTGTGTGATGGGCTGGCATTCCATCCAGGAAGAAACCTGCTCCACACCTTATGTTTCAGGGAAGGGTTCCAGATCCTGCAGCGGGGAAGCAGTTATTGATAATGGCTGGACAGATGGATGAGATGAATTTAATTCATTATTTTCCTCACATTCTATGCCACTGAATTTAAGCACCTTGCAGGCCTCAGAATAGCCCCGTTTTCACAAAAACAGCAGCGCCCCTGTCGGAGAGGGAGAAAACGAACAAACACGACACGGTGACAAATGAAGCGAGCGGCATCACCTTCTGGACCAAATGAGAGGTAGATGAAGACGATAAACGACGTGCAGTCGGTCAGTCCGTGGAGCACCTAGGACACCCAGCAGTGTCCTGCTGTTGCCAGCGGCCACACGGAACAGCTGAGGGCGATCGACCGATGACAACATCTTTCATGTTATTAGTTGTTGCTGCAGAACAAATTGATTCGCAACCTTTCATCGTTTTCGGCCTCTGAGGACGGATCCTCTGGCAATGCGATTTGCACCGACGCCCTATTTTGTCAACACAGCTGGAGAAGCGAGATCGTACTCTCCACTATAAAGGTGGCATCTACGCTACGTATCTACGTTTTTTTTTTCGCCCTCCTCCTACTTAACGTGTGGCCGCCAGTACCTGAGAGATCGTCATGGCCCAGCGTGGCAGGAGGTCAGTACCGGGGACCCCTTACATTCAGATGCCGAATCAGGTCCAGTCCCTCTCTCGGCGGGTTCCAGGGACAGAGTGTCTCCTGCTGGATGAGGGCACACTGTCGGTCTTGTTGGGTGCAACATGAAGAAGTGTTTATCCCAGGCTGCATCTGCACTTTTCCCGAATTCGAATGGGGCATTGTTCCTTTCATCACGGCACGAAACTCTTTAAGCTGCTATTGTCTTTTTTTTCCTGTGTAGCACATTGTACTGACAATACAGTGTAATTTATTGTGTTCAAAAGAGATGCTCTGTGAGTTCAAACCTGGAAAGTGTGTGTGTGTGTGTGTGTGTGTGTGTGTGTGTGTGTGTGTGTGTGTGTGTGTGCGGGAGAGAGATAGAGAGAGAGAGAGAGAGAGTGTGCGGAGGGAGATCTGTGTGGTCCTGGGTCATCTATTACGCGGAGTGATGACACGTGAACTTATGAAGCCGGGACGTCGCGGACGAGGTCGTCCTTCATTTCTAGGAGGCTGTCGGTACGGCAGCGCCCTCGCAGTTGCGTGTGTGCGCAGCTTGGCGTGCCGGTGCCGCTGCTCCGACGTCTGTATCCTGCTAACGGCGTTTGGTGTCGATGCATAATGCAGTAAACTGTACCCGTGGCCCCCATATCAGCTCTGCCGTGCATCGATGCTCCGTAGCCACGTAACGCTGTCTGTCGAGGTTCTTCGTCGGCGCTTATCTGAGACAGGTTGACGGCGATAAATACGGTTCGGGTAGAAGAGAAAGGTTGCTGAGCAAGCCGGTGAAATCGGCATGTAACAGCAACGAAGAGCACGGCGGCGTTGTGAGAAACCAGAGGTTTCTGCTACAGAACTGATATTAGGAGCTGAAAGATTTTTTTTTGTTTTCATCGCTCTTTCTGATTGTCAAAAAAAAAAATACAGTGGGTTCCATAGGCGTCGCGTTTAATTTAACATATTTAATTTGAGGTCTGTGGAAATGGCGACATTATTCGATTTACGTGTTTTGTAGATCGTGGCCGGGATGAAGTTGTGACTGTATGGTGTGACCTACCGTTGGGAGGCCGACGGTAATTTCAGACAGAGGGCTAGGAGAATGTTTGTTAGCACAGAGCGTAGTGTAGTACTGAGAGCTGCTCCCTCTCAGCTGAAAGACCTGCATCTGAGTGTCCCCTCCTGCTGTAGGACCCTTGAGCCGGGTACTTACCCTGCTTCGAGCAGTAAGAATTACCCAACTGTGTACAACTGGTACATTATACAAGTATGTCTGTGTACAAACATGACGCAGTGCGTCACCCTGGACAAGGCCATAAGATAAATAAGAATAAGAGTAACTGACTGTTAATTGTAGTCAAACTGTGGAGATTCCGCTGGGGACCTGGTGGAGCAGCACGGACAGCGCAGGGTGTTTTAGCCCCTGTTTCCAGTCCTGCCTCCAATGCACACCTATTAGGTCTGCAGGCAGAAAACAGGCAGCCAGCACTGGCAGCTTTATATGACATTCATTGTCTCTCGGCGGAAAAGCCAGAGCGTGCAAATCCAATTGGACATGACTTACAGCAGCGCAGGCACCCCTAAAACTTTAAAGGCCCAGGGAAATCCTCTCTGAGACCCTGTGAATCTGCAATTATTGCAGTTGGCAAATAATTACTCCCTCCAGGAGCACAGCGCTAAGCCAGCTGGCCCAGGGACTGCGTGCCGATCCCTGCGCCTGGGCATGTGTGCGGTCTTCGTCCCGGGGGTTTCGCCGTGCCAGAGACCGTTTCCCTCCTTCGGGCTTCCCTCCACCCCACCCGCTTCCAGGGTGGCTCCAGGAGGCTCCAGTAACCTGGCTCCAACCAAAGGGGTCGAGCCGCCGTCCATGGCCTGCGAGAGCCGATCCCGTTTGCCCTCCGCAGACCTGCTCTTCCACCCGCCGTGGGGCACGGGGCCTCGGTACAGCTGACGGTGCAGCATCCGCTCTTCCTTCCCGGCAGGTCCTGGCTGTCAGTCTCCAGTCCCGCCGCGTGAGCTCGGCTTGCTTCACAGAGGTGCCGGCTCCACAACGTGCATCTGTATCTCCAGCAAGATTATAAGCACCATACCGATGTTTTGTTGCGTGAGATCGGGCCTGTCGCACATGTCCAATGTAGTAATTTTCAAAAAATTTTGATTTGCAAGGCCGTTGGAAGAGGCAAAGCCGAGGCAGCCGGTTTGTTCAGCTGCCACACTTTTACAGTAGAATAGCTGATGGCAGTTTGCGTGTGACTGTGACTTCTGGCCTCAGCGGAGTGGTCTGTGCTCCTGTTTTTGTAGGCACGTTTTGTTATGGTGCCGAACCAAACTCTTAGGTGCTGGTGAAATCGATAGATGTAGCGCAGCTGAAATTAATAGGGCCGTTTCCATCGTCTTGGGCCTTTTGCAATTTCCTTTGATAATTCTGCAACATCTGATACTCTTTTTTTCTTGCGCTGTGCTCACAGGCTAGATCAGGACCGTCAGCCAAGCAAATGGGCTTCTGCAGAGATTTCCGGAAATAGACCCACGCCCCAGACAGGCTGGCCGTAGCTGCAGAGCCTTTTCGCGGAAGTACATTAATGTTGGCGATGCACGGCTAACTTTGCTGCACCTTTGGAGCGGAAGTCGCGTGATTCTGTCGAAACTCTTTCCGCGAAATCACTTCCGTTCATCGTTGTCTCACCGGGGTGTAAAAACGACCCGCCTGTCGACGGGGACCCTCTGTAAAGGACACAAGATGAGATTACACTTTCCATCCAGTTACATTTGCACAAAGCCGCAGATCAACGGTTTCCGTATCAGCACAAAGGGCCCAGAACCTCCAACTTGGCATAATGCGATGCTCCGGTAAGTACACGTGCAGAAGATTTAGACTTTTCTCCGTGTTTTGATAAAAGAGAAAAGACACAACAAAGCGTAACGGGATTTCCAGGGTCCGTGGCTGGTTCTTCTAATGAGCCGGATGGCCTTGCGGCTTTTGAGGTCAGTAACCAGCATTCGGCCCTCGTGTTGCATTTTGTTCCCGTTTCTTACTTTGGCACGTCATGTTTAATTCAAAACGCTTTCCAGAGCACCTTAGCTGCTGTGCCGCGAGTTCTCCTCCCTACTCACCTCCATTACCTCCATTTTGACCCATGCATACGGTCCGTGCTGCTTTCCTCTGTCCACGAGAGTGAAACGTGCAGAGAGCTGGATGCTGACGTGCAAGAAGAATGCTGGGGGAAGAAACATATTTTCTCCTAATCTCTTTTCTTTTGCGTGTCTTTCCTGGCGTCAGTCTTTTTAAAGTCTTTAATTGGCGAGGCAGGCGGGAGGAGCTCTGGGGGAGCTGACAGATGAACAACACATCCGTCTGTGCTTTGTTGTGTTGCGCAGCTTTTACCCGTCTTGTCATTTGTTTGCCTCCCTCTTCAGCCGAAAGTGCCTGGTACGGCACATCATTAGTGGCGGCTTGTAGACATTTTAGCTACCATTTGCCAGGTTATTGTTATCAGGTTTCAAACTGTTTCGCACGGACTGATATTCTCAGATAACTTACTCATTTGGAATAGTAACACTGCCTGGATTGTTACGCTCGAGTAGCGGGCTCATTTTTCCCTGTCTCCTTCTGTCTGTTAAACTCCTCTCTGCTTTGTCTAGATCGCTGCTCAGTTGGTAATTGATGATCTGCATGTATATACATAAAATGATGGTGTGTGTGTGTGTGTGTGTGTGTTATGCATAAAATTCTGTCTACTGTCTTTTCTCAACAGGCACTAGATCTTCAGTTTAGGAGGAAAGAAGTTCTAATCTCAAGTCTTTGGATGAAAGTCTTGTTTATCCCTGGCAACTGACGATGATGTTACTATGGAAACAACTTTTTCTGCAATCAATCATGGGCTGCCTGGCAGGTAAAATGTCTTCTACATATTGTATTCTGTAACGATTATGGGCAATTTGACTACTAAGTTATCATGTTGTGACCACAAAGGAGAAAATCTTTATGCTCTTAGATGTGAAGTTTTTCTAACATTTAGGATCTAAAGGTCACATTTGCATGCGTGTCAAAAATAATAAATGAAAACCGTTGTGCCTCAACAGTATTTCTCAAGGGTGTGCTTATGAAGCCAAGTGAAATCTTAATATTGAGGGGCGCTTCATCTCATCGTTCCCCTTTTCTTCAGAGCAAGCGATGGATTGGAAACTGACATAAAAAAGCTGACCTGCGCAAAAATCACATTTCCACTTAGATATGCACTAATTTTACTTACCAATATAAAAGTAAAATTTGAGTTTTTCCTCATTTATTTGCACGTCTGTCGTCGACCGCAGCCTGCGAATTGGCTACTGTTGCAAGTCGGTTTTTTTCGTCATGCATATAGGACACACTGGTATCAACTAAATAGATGATATGGTTCAGATTACAGTGATTTATTGCACCTCCATATTGTACATTTCTACCACTTATTGACGTTGTATGTGGTCCTTCCACTCAGCAGAGAATTTTTTTGCTCATTGTTACACCTTCGCAACCGCCAAAGCTTTCAGGACCAGCGATCGGTTAAAATATCGCCCCGCGTGCATCCGCCGGGCGCAGAACCACTCGGAGAACCGTCCCTGCAAACTAGATCCCATTAATAAATGATGAAATAAACCAGCTTTTAAACAAAAGATGTTGGTGCTCAAACCACTTCCCAAACATTTCTCAAAGCTGTCATTATGCAAAGCAGGGTTAGTCACGCTGGTCAGTGTGATGACTCATTCTTCTTACTTTTCTTTATTTGCTTAAATTCCAAGTCCTAAACCCAACCACCTTTTATCGATTATATGTGCGTAAAACTGTATTTTTGGTTCCATTCTCCAAAATGTCACTGAGGTGTGAGGAACATTCACAGGCCCAAACATTCGCATTAATGACGTTGAAGATGAGTGAGAAGCTCGAGACGGCTTTTTTAACTCACTCGGCAGATGCTTTTTTTCTCCAAAGGGAGGCATAGCTCCACTCAAAGGCGCATTTCATCGAAGGATGAAGAGCATTAGATACGGAGACACAGTTATCAAAGCACGGCCAGTTTGTTTGTTCGGCTTCCGCTAACAAAAACGAAAATGCAAGGGAAAGCTTGTCATGTAAACAGCCCGTGTATCAAAGAAGCAGATTTGCTGGAAACCCAGTTGGAGCAGCTCAAGCGACGGCGCTCCCTCAAACCCGGGTGTGAACCGACAACCCTCGGGTCCAGGTGTGTGTCCGTCACCTTTCCGCCACAGTCAGCCCCGTTAACCTTTCTCTGTTAACCTTAGGAGGTTCTTCTCTCCGTGGAGAAGCCAGTCGCCCCTTGTCTTTTTTTTTTTTTTGCGCAAAGTCAACTGTAGGTCCTTGAGCTGAACATACAAAAACCTTTATTTAAGAATGGCTCGTTCAGGTTTGCCTAAGGGAAGTGCTATTATACCAATTATCAGTATGCGGCGTGCATAATACCTCGTGGCACTTGACTTTCCGAAAAAGGTTGTTGCTTCTTTTCTAAAATGGCAATTATTATGGTAATTGGTTGTCAGGCCTGGACCCACCGAAATGTAAAACTTTAATTACAAAGGGAAAAATTTAAACCTTTAAATACTTTTTGTGTCCAACGCGTGAGCTCTGTTTCGAGGGTTTTAAAAGGTAAAAGCAAAGAAACAAATTTGATCTGAATTGCAAAGGAGAACAGGGACGGAGACTCCACGTGTACCTGTTTGCGGCGGTGCGTATGGATTGCGCGGACGCCGTTGGGCCTTGCGTTTTGTTGCGGGCGATTCAGTTAAAACGTTTAGTCGGTCTGAAAGTTGCTGGCGCCGTGAGTCCGACGGCCACGCAACTCCAGAACAAAAAAAATCGCTCTCCAAGGAAATTAAAAAAAGCGCTTTCCTGCTCGACTGCGCCCCATCTCCAGTAGAACGCCAATAAATTTCGGAATGTTTAGATCGTGCCGCGCTGCATTTGTCTTGTGCACGCGGTCTGGCCTCTTCAAACGCCAATTCTTACTGGAATCTTAAAAATGTCAAATACTGTAGCTGCTTCACACGGAGTACGAGTTTGACTGTGAAACGCGGGCTCGTGCGTTTGTGGGTAAACACATCACATAACCCTTGTAGTTACAGTTCAGACATTTCTAAATAATGGCCTGTGTGCGGTTGCAGGGAAGTCAAGAGACCCACCCGGACAGCCAAGCAGGGGAGATTTATGAATGTTGTGACTTCTGTCTCCTGCAGCATCTCATCACTAGCAGATGCAGTGCATTAGTGTGGGCGATACGATCCAGAGCGGCATGGAGATTTGGGCTTTAACTCAAGTTAGTCGGGATGAAGAGCGAATCGGTCCGTCCTTTACCCTGCAGAGCAGTAACGGTACATTTACCCGCAAAGTCCTTTTCATTGCGCCTCACCTGAGCCCCGCCGCCCTGACGTACCCTTTTCACACACGCCAGAAATGCCACCTGCCCCCAAAAGCAAACGCTCACGCTTGAAAAGGTGAAGCGCGGTGGTTTTTCCGAATAGTTTCCGTCCATGTTTCGTGATAGCGGAAAGTTTCCGGATATTTTTACGTTCTGCACCAATGTTCTTTTCTCTATTGTGTTCCATTCCACTTCCGTTGCTTTAAAAAGAGAGAGAGAGAGAGAGAGAGAGAGAGAGAATGTGGCTTAGTTACAGTTTAGGGTTTGGCAATACAAGGTTGTCGGTAAATGAATTTAATAAAGGAAATAAATTTAATATTGGAAGTCTATAGGAAATGTACTGACGACAGTAGAGCAGCTGGAAATATTTTTACTTCCTGCAGTGGGTGTGCTGGTACCATGCAGCTCCCAGGTTTGGGTTCGAATGTGGCTTTGAATTTGGCTCGGACTGTGCAGAGTTGGCCTGTTCTCTGCGTGTTTGTTTCAGTTTCCACAAGGTCGTTCCGGTTTGCTCCCGTAGTCCAAAGATGTGTGTTTCAGCTGTTAGTAACTCTAAATTGCCAGAAGCGTGTGCTTTGCGAACGAGACAGTGTGACTGGCCCGTGACGGACTGGTGTCTTGATGGATGAACGGATATTTCTTGTAATGCTTCCAAAAGCCAGCTTGTTACGTTAGTGCGATTGCCAATTGTATCGAGGATTAAAGATCTGTTTTACATTACAGTCTTTTGAAGAACCTCGACTTCACTCTGCTTTTCTCACAAGCCTGTTCTGCCTTTGTCTGCTCGCTGCTCTATTGTCCTCCTTATTAAATTCACTTCTGTTTTGCCGTCCTGTGTTTGCAAACACAGTTACGGCTTATTTAGGAAAATGCGTGATAGGCAGCACATTGGCTTCAGGGTCGCAAGATGTGACAAATCGTGTCAAAACCTTCATTACTTTTTACTGCCTTTTTTCGTATTTTAAACAGAGATTTTTTTTTCCTGCAAAATGGGGACGTCTGCTGTGCATAAAGACGACCAGACGTCATGTTCTGAGATTCCCTGTATATGTATGCCTGTCAAAACTAAAAATTAGTGACATAAGATACAGACAGTAAGTCCCAAGCAACCCTATTCAGAACCCACACAAGCAGAACCCAGAGGAGGCCCCGTGATGGAGTGTGTGCCAGAGTGCATGTCAGATAGCTTGCGTGGCTCAGCTGCAGATATAAGAAAAAAGGTCATGGCTAAGCTAACTTGAGGACAAGCTACCATCAGGCAGCATAATAGCAGGGATGGATGCATTCCGAGATGAATGTAACAGTATCCACAATCCCAATCATGACCATAACTGAAACCAACAACCTGGTACATGCTGCAGCAGCAGTAACCCAAGAAATCAAACCCTCTTGGATACCCTCCCTGGAAGTTAAGACGGGAAGTTAAGATAAAGACAGCCTGGAAGGAATTAGGCAAGTAGTGGTCACGAAAGACCCCCCTAAGGGAAAAGCACCATCCAGCTACCGCCCAATAACCTGTCTATCTACAACACGGAAGTACCTGTCAGGCATCAGGCACCAAGCTGAACAGACATGTAAGTACATGAGCTCTGCCCAGAAAGGGACAGGAAACAACACCAGAGTCTCAAAGCAACGGCTACTCGTAGACAGAGCTGTGCACCAAGATTCCATATCCAGGAAGATCAACCTGGTCAGACAAGATAGACAAGGAGAAACAGCGGTGGTGATAGATGTGGAGATTGCAACTGGTAGAAGAATCACAAAGAAGGGATATAATAAGCTGGAGAAATACCAGGGATTAAAAGAGGAACTGGAGGGAATGTGGAAGGTGAAAACCAAGGTAGTCCCACGGGTAATAGGAGCAACTGGGGCTGTGAGACCTAAACTGGAGGAGGGGCTCCAAAAGATACCAAGTATGACAACATCGGTCAGCGCAATCCTAGGAACAGTAAAAACGCTGCACCGTACCCTCAAACTCCCCGGCCTTCAGTAGCTGGTGTGAGACTGATGAAAGTTACAGGAGAAATGTGGGTGAGAAACTGGGTGAGATCCTAACTATATTTCTTTAGCCTTGGGCTGCTGTCATTCATTTAAATGAAATATAATTAAATGAAATTTGTTGGCAGCCAAGGGCAGAATGCAGCAGGGATGCCTCAATGACCTGCTAGCTGGTGAGTTTTAACAGCCTCAGTGTTATGTTTTACACTAGTACTGCAGGGTGTAACCCAGCAATCTCCAGTTGTCACCCACAATGAAATGTCTGATTGGATCTAATGAGACAGAGGTTCACATGAAAGGCAGCTCACCGTATCTACCGTCAAGATGAGGGTGGCCAACCCCTAGTGTAAGGTTTGTTCAACCTCACTTTTGAATCGTTTTAAAATATGACTGAGCAGGAAGAGCAGACGGTTTAGATGAGAGTCCAGAGGAAAACGTGTAGAGAGCATTGTTGCCCAAATAGGGTTTGTTGACAATCCTTTACAAGTCGCTCGGGCCATTTAGGGCCACAATTTCACAATTCCGAATCCTGTTCGCGGGACCATTCTTTTTTGTTTTGCTGCCCGTTCCCCCGTTGACTTACTGCAGACACGCAGCAAGGGCTCCTGGAGAAGCGCTGCTTCCAGAGATGATGCATTGCCCATGAGTGAGAGCACACAATAGGAGATGTGACAGTGTTTTTATTTGCAAGCAGCCCCAATATAGCGCTGCAGAAGAAATACAAGCCGCCAGTGACATTGACAAACCTTCATTCTCGCGTGCTTATTGGGGAGCAGCTTCAGTTAAAGGGCTACAGGTCTGAAATCCATGGACGAGGAAGAGCTCTGTCGGCACTCTGACCACTTATCGTTGTTTCAGCGTTTCCGGCATGTTTATTGTGGGATCTCGTGTCGCATACAAGCCTTCGGCTTCATAAAGCAGCTACGGTGCACAGTTAGGTTAGTAGTACGGTTATTGCATCATCCCATTCATTTTCTGGGGAAGTTCTTAGCAAAGGATGCATCTAAGATTTGCTTCACGTCTTAAACTGACCAGACAATTACGTTGATTAAAGTCCACAGATGTCTAGCATGTTCTGGAAAATAATGAACCGGCCTGTTCTTGCTGGTTCAGCGGTTACCCCAGAGCTGCTGCCGGGCTCTTTTAGCAGCAAACCTATCCACCACACGCACGCACGCACGCACACACACACACACACACACACACACACACACACACACACACACACACACACGCGCACGCGCGCGGATACACTCACAATCATCAGTGCAATTAATAAAATCCACCATTTTTCAGGGGATAATCCCAGAATCACTGGGCATTAGGCTCGGAACTGTACCCTGGACGGGACGCCCGTCTGTCGGAGGGTGGCCACACAGACACACACTGTGTGCAGTTTAGAGCAACTGATTAACCTGAAACACATATTTGTGAACTGTGGGAAGAAATTGTAGCACCCGGGAGGAAACACCTGTGGACCACATGGGGGATTTGAACTCACAGCTAAAGAGCACAGGTGCAAACACTGCCGAGCCGCCGTGTCGCTCTGTTAACGTGTCACACAAATGCTAGCAAAATATTACGCACATATTCACTTTTGTAGGCGTGTGCGTGCGAAACACAAGGACGAACATTCCCAATACCGGTCGCAACTGTGCGAGTGACCTCCCGCATGTCCGTACATGAAGGGGCACGGCTGAAATTGTCCGCAGTGTTGTCATTTATTCCCTTTTTCTGTACTAACCTTTGCCTAATGATCAGTGTGACAATTTGAAAGGAACAGATATGAGAAGCTTTGACTTTGCTCACTGGGGGTGAAAAGGCGCCAGAGTGGTGAGTGTGGCTTCTCTGTTTTACAGCCTTCTCGGATGACAGTGCTTTTCGTGGGCCCAAGTGGCGGGTGGAGCCCAGCGACGTGACGCTCCCCGCTGATGTCCCCGACCAGGAGGCTGTGCTGACTTGCCAGGCAGTGGGGTCTCCCTCTCCACAATACAGGTACGGCCTCTACTCCTTCCGAGTTTGGGCACAGTTATTACGACCCGGCCGCTCATGTTAACCCCTCATTCGAGGAAATGAAGTTCAGAATAAGCAGTGGAGTGCAAAGCGCAAAACGCAATTTCCATTTCCCATGGTTGGACATCATTTTGGGACTCCACAAGTGCTGCGGAAAGGCTTCCAGAGCATAACGCCATATAATCCCGTTCGGTCGGAAGCGTGAATCGCCACAGCGATGTTTTAACCCACTTACCTTGAAACAGCTCCGGGAGTGGATTTGACATCTGAAACCCCAGAGAAACGACACACGCAGGGGGCGGGCGTTTTTAGATGTAGCCTTCAGAGGCTGGCTCGAGATTCACCCGGCCGTGTGCACGTACGCCACCTGGATAAAAACGCCCGGAGATTCCCTGGCAGGGCCTGAAGGTGGCCTCGTCCGTGTGTGTTGCTGAGCTTGGCCGTCACGGAGCGGACGCCTCAGAGCAGCGAGCCGAGAGGGGTATTAGCCCCGTGACTGATAGCCTGTTAAACGCTTTACACTCCCTCTAATGCGTTTGTACTAAAACCACAATCTTCCAGCCACAGCAGAAAGTTCCTTTGCATCATTATCTTTGTCCGTTCACCATAAGTCATGGATTACTGGAACGGCGCCTGCGAAAGGAGAAAGATACCAAGAGCCTTTTTCACCTCCTTCCAAACCGATCTAATTGGACGCTAAATTCGAATCTATCGTGCCGCTGTGTGTGGGTCCGTAAAACACGGTTTCCGCACGACAGCCCAACACAATGTGGCCACCTGCAACCATGTCAGCAACACGGGTTCGGGAATTAGCGAGACAGGTCTCTGACGGCTATGCGCAGGGGCGATAGCGGCCCGTTTCAAGCGAGCGTTCAAATGTGATTTCTCAAGGAGGGAGGACGAAGGTACGGCACATGCGAGGATCTGTTTACGGCGGCTGCAGCATAAATAAAGCGCGACGACATAAAAGGCATCATGGATGGCTCTCCATGATACGCACAGACAGTTTGACATTTCGCGAGCCACGTTGGGCGAACGTGGATTTAATGGGTATTTCGAGGCCAAAGCCGTGCCGTTAACATGGCGTGACTGCTTTGTACATCTGTGTGCTGGAGATCATTAGCAGAAAAATGATGCAACGTGCATGTAGGTGTTGCAGTACGATGCTCCCAAAATCAGACGTTGGCCTGAAGTCGCACTTTGGGGGCTGCGATAGGCGTGCGTGTGAATACGGGGCAAAGTGCTGCAGGCCTAAGCGATTTATACGCCGGACGTTTTGAAGGTAAACACCCAGCTGCGTGCGGGGCGTGATACCTGACGTCGGCTTTGCAGCACCCGCATAGCAAGCAGGTGAGGAACGGGAAGGAGGGGCGGCAGAGAGGGAGAGATGCGCTGCGGCACCCGAGGAGGTTTGTCTGGGCTGGGGTGGGATGGTGGTGGGGGAGGGGCGAGTTGCTTGTGGAACAATCTGAGGAGCTGTGGGTGTGGAAGGTGGGGGCCCGGGCAGTAGTAATGGGCGCGTGTGACAGGCACGGGTGTCAAGCCGGCGCTCGTTGCCTCGGCTCATTCCTTGCGATGCAAATGAGGCACAACCTTCTCATCTCACACACACACACACACACACACACACACACACACACACACACACAGACACCCCCCCCCAAGCCCTCTCCCCAGACACAGTGGCCGCGAGAGCCACCGCATCGCAGCCTCTGAATAAATTACCACGGTGTAGCTGGGAGGCACATAAAACCCTACCGGGGATGGTTTATAACTGTCCGCTACCCTCTGCCCGTCTCTGCTGCTGCAGAAGCAGCACAGCTTCAATCCTCATGAGACTGTGTGTTTTCCAGTGAGCTGAAGACAAATTAACTGAATCTGATAAGCCCGTCCGGCATTTGAACCTAAATAAATCAGCGCTTTCAGCAAACAAGCGCACTTGTCTCAAGGTTTCTTTTTAATTTGCCAAGAGCAACATTTAGTGTATGGCAGTGTGCGATTCTGGCCTTTCATGTGAAAGAACAAGATTGTTAGTCAAGAGCCTGCAATTTGCTAAAACCACTTGTCTTCACCCATGCGGGAGTTATAATTCCCTCGCCGAACAGAAGCCATCCTCTCTGGGGGTGGAAGAAAGGAAATGCTGCTCCGTTTGTTTTTGGCCTCTCGCTGGTTTCGTAGGGATGTGTCGATGGTGGGAAGGAAACGGGCTTCTCGTTGCCTGACAGCAGGGCAGTTTCCTCGCCGGGACTGTCCCCCAAGCACCAAGCCCCGGGAGACGCGAGGAGGCACACAAGTTAAGTGAGAGTGTATTTCTCCTTGGGCTATGTCCCGCGAAATCTGTAATTGATTAATCGGTCTGCCGGGCAGCCGAGTCTGTAGCTGCCAGCCCCTTAAGAAGGATCGACAGAGTCAAAACGGAATGATGGACAAAACGCGTTTCCCAACATCAGCACCGCCAGGGGTGTCGCGTCGCAGCAACTTGGGCGGCAGTGGAGGCTGCGGCTCGGAGGTCATGCCTCGCAGGCTGTTCACTATACAGTGATCTGCATAGTAATCGCCTATGCAATGAGTTCACGTCAAGATTCGATCGAACCTCGTCGAAAAGAGGCGATCGTCTCGTCTTCTCTGCCGCGTAAATTTTAAACATTTTGTTTTTCCTGCCTAACTGCCTGCCTGAGTCCAGAGGTTAATTGTTGGCAAAATACTTGGAGCGAAAGGATGCAAGTCACGAAAAGAGGAACAAATCATCCGTTTCAGAGGAGCAGCTCTTGACGTGACTCACCTCAGTTGTGCGTCGCGGGTTGTTTGGGACAAAAGTCGCTTTTTAGGAACGTTCCAGACCAGCTAACAGTCGTCTCCTCAAGGCACCGTGCAACGTTAAGTTTGTAGATTTAGGAACCTGAAGCTTTTCGTCTGTTATCCACCCATTGTGCCTTTGACCTAAAAGGGTTAGTATAGGTTTGCTGGCAGGTGAGCGTCTCTTCTGATCAGTGCTACCTTAGCATCACACGAGTTTCTGTGAGCCACGACAGATGCTGGCATTCATTGCTTAGACATTTTAAATAAAAGCTTTTGACTCGCGTAGGTCTTTAGTTAAACACAGGTTACGGTCAGAGTACCTCACGAGAGTCGACTTGGCTTGCCTTTGTGTCGTGTGACAACTTCTGAGATGAGCGTTCGAGAGGAGCTCGGCACAGCGCCTCCAGATGCCGATGCCGGTAATGAAGATTTCATTAAATTCATTGATCAACAAGTCATGGGAGAGCCACGTTTATAGGGCAGAAAGAGAGCAATTTATCGCGCCGGAGCCGAATTCATTCCACCTGGGTACTCAGGCTATTTCCAAGACCGCAGCCACCTTTTCCCGGCTTTTTTATGAGCTCCTAGATTATCTACAGTATTTGGGTCTGTCAGTTAATGCGGAGCCTTAGCGGTGCTTACAGCAGCCGCCAGGGCTTTTTGCTCTCGCCGTGTTCAGAAACGCGGCCTTCTGGAGGACGAGTGTGGACTGCTGCGGCTCTGCTGTGACCCACCGACCTGGAGGGCCTTTCTGCGCTGTTGGCAACTGGAGCATCTCGTCCCGCTGAGAGCAGCGTGTGGCGGGGTATTGTAAAGGCCAGCGGGGGTAACAGAGATGGCGGGAGTCACGGGAGCTCCCTGCGGTGTTCTCCATACCATAGGAACACCTTGCGGGTCGTTCAGGCGAGAGCTGCACCTGACCCGGTTTCCACCGGCTGCAAAGCAAAGTGGAAGAAGCTCTAACTATTATATTCTTGTTTAACTGTCATCTTAACCGCAGCTGTTCCCCTCTGTCGATAACCTTCAACCCCCGAGAGGCCAGGTGTTATTTTTGTTAATTAGTACTGAACTAATACCTTTGTTCAAGGTAACGTAGAATGATAGATACGCTGCACTGCTCTAAATGACCTTCAGTGGTTCACCAGGGTAACATGATCACACTCATTTGCTCACACGTGTACACGCTAAGGGCAGTTCAGGCTAATTCAGCTGAAATACATCTTTGGACCGTGGGAGGAGCGTCCAGAGGAAACCAGGGCAAACCCAGAGGAAACATGCAGCTGAACCAGATCTGCATAGATCATTTCAACTGGTTTCGAAGGATCCTTCCAGGGCCCACTTTCCACCGTCCACCCCCTAGGCTTACTTGTCACTATTTTTGTCTGATGAGATGCTTGTGAGGCGTGAAGTGAACCGTGTGGCACTAAACGTGTCTGCAGTGTCTACAGACGTTTCCCAGCTGTTAGAGGGATTTAAATAGACGGTTTGTCTGTGGACCTTTGCTGTGTCAAATGAATGTATTTCTTTACTGTTGCGCGATCTAGTACTATAGGAATCTTTATTACGTAGAAAGGCAATTAAAAATAACATTTTGCGTCCGGTACAGTCGGATTGTGTATGAATGGTTTGCAATTTTCTTGTAAGCTCTGCTTGGCTGAATCGAATATTCACCCAATAGGCGGTTTAATAATGAGCTATTCTTAAATCACACTTTGGTACATATTTCAAAATTCTGCTCAGGCTTCAGACTTTTACACGGGGACAGTCAGATTATGGAGAAGCAAGGGTTTCATTTTTATAATCTTTTCATGAGGTTGCTGCTACTCCAAAGAGGCATTTTCCTAATCGAATTTGTGTAACAACTGCATGTTTGGGAACCGGTGCTCAAGATTTGTAAACCTGTTGTTTCTGAAAGCACTGGCTGGCAAAAGCCTGTGATCGGTCTGAAGATGCTGAAATCCGTCAATTTCTTTATTTCGTGTAAAAACAGCAGATAAGTGATATTTGAACGCAGCCGGCCAGACCCCCTCCTGCTGACTCCTCTGTTCTTTCCGTGCAGTGAAATCAGTGTAGAAGCACGGAGCTCAGGATGAGTTTACCATCTCCCGTCCTTACTGCTTTTGCCATACTAATATATTGGCTTTTTTAGGTGCAACAGGTAGAGCTCTTGCTTTGCCAGCAAAATATCCCATGTTCAAATCCCTGCTCCTGCTGCTGGCCCCTTGAGAAAAGTACTTACCGACACTTTAAGGTTAGTACTTTGCTCAAGGGTATTACAGGAGGAACTGGGATTGGAACCTGGGTCCTCTGAGTGTAAGGGGGCAACCGCTAAGCCCTGTGCTGCCCCATAAATAACTGCAAGTAGGTTAAAATAAAGGCAAATGAATAAATGATTTAACTACTTGTCACCTTTTTGCCAAAGGTGTTATTTCCCGAGCAGGATTTTGCGACAGTGAAACAGTCGGTGGTTCAAAATGCCAAATAGCATTCCCACTGCAGACTCGCTTGAAGCTGTAGGCATCCTGATGCCAAACAGTAGAACTAGTAGGATTCTGCCGCTGAACACGCCGACTCTGCAGCGCACGGCAGCCTGCGGACTGCCCACAGCGCCTGTTCCGAAAGAGGACGCGGGTCGAGATACGTGGGCTTCAGGTGAAGCTCAACAGAGCACTTGAGCAGTAGGCAGATCTCATACGCTGCGAAGCACCTTCCCAGCCGTACGGAAGCCCTAGATTTCCTAATCACATCTTACAAATTGTCAAATAAAGCTTTACCAGAGGCAAAAGGTATTAAAATCTACTTAAACTCCTTCGCTGTGGTGCATCTAATAAGTTTGTGGATAAAAGTCTTAGGAAGAATCAAAGGCTTAAAGTCGCTCGTTCGCACCATATGTATTTAGTTCAACAAAGAAGCAGACAACGCGGAAGATTTAGGAGGCATTTTTCACAGAACGTGCCACGTCCTCCTCTCAGAGGGTACGGCAATGTGGGAAATGCCTACATTTTCCAGAGGAGAACCAGGGAGCCACATGGAGGACATTAAGCATTGATGTAGAAACTGCGCCCTGACATTGTAGGGTGTTCTGCACGGCCCGGTCGCGTGCTGCTTTTCTCGGGCTGGCGTAACCGGTCTTCTGTGCCGATTTGGAAAAAGAACGCTGAGGAAATTCACACGTCCTCTTTGAAGTTAGTCAGCAAGCGTCCGAGTGATCTAATGAGTGGTTGAAAACGCGGGCCGTGCCGCCCAGGGGATAAACTATCTCACCCGCTGGGAAGACTTTTTTTTCCCACCTATAATTTAAGGCTGGAATGCACTTCTGGAGACTTTTTTTTTTGCGACTGCACATTTCTGCACACTAAATTGGAGAGTGAGATGGCCCTTTACCAAGTTAGAACCAGCTGCTTGGAGAGCTGAGCCAGTAGCTGCTGGACCATTTGGCAGATATATCCACAGAAGCTGCATGGGTAATAAACTTTTAAGGGCCTTTCAGTGACTTTTCTGGTAAGGAAGCTAACTGAGGCTGAGCCTCCTTTCTGGCAGGATTTAGCATTGCTGAGCAGTTAGCGTGGCCAGCTGGTAGCACAGAGTGAGCCATAACCGGACCCCCCGCCCGCCAACCCCTCCGCCGGCCTCATCGTGATGGAGGCGCCTCGCATGAGATTGACGGGAAGAGCGGAGGGAGGCTGAGCTCACAGGGGGTTCAGCAGCGAGCTCTGGGAGTCTTGTTTCTCCTCCGCCCCGAGGCGTTGGGTTTGACCCCAGGCTGAAAAGGAGCTGCATTGCAGGTCGTTCCTCTCTCGGGGGGCTCGAGGGAGGACGGTCGCCAATCCTCTACAACACTGGCACTCAGATACTTTCCCTGTGGATTTGGGAGAACGGGAGATGACACACTGGCTCAGCGATCCTGCTGCAGAGGCCTGGAGTTTGTCAAATGGCCTCAGAGGATGCAAGGGGAAGAAACTTCTGGCAGAAATGTGCAATAACTTGTATAGGCGCATTTTTTAAGCATATTTTTAGCTCGCCATCCCACTCCCACTTTGTGGAATAGCTGTGAAATGTGCTAATATACAATTTACAATGTACAGCCAAGTCTCTACACACCCACACAGAGAGACACGCTCATATCAGCCTCTGTCAGACATCTCCAGCACAGAAATGAATTCTCTCACTCTTTCTTTCCGTTTCGTTTAAATCAATGAGTCGCCCAGTTGCTGTCGAGGAAAATTTCTCCAAGTTGTACCGGTAACACAACACAACACAACCCCACGAGGAGGATTGTTTTAAACGTCACACGAGCAAACGCACGTTTACGTATTCTTACGCCTTAACGTATGAAGACAAAAGGCATCTGCAGCAACCTGGCAGTCAAGGGTAAAAAAAGAAAAATCCCGATACTTTTCGACTAACGGCATTTGCAGGTCTGTGTCTCGCAGTTTACTTTTAATAACGTTGTCCGAGGATGGGAATGCGAGTAAATCCAAAGCAGATGAGCATCACAACTCATTGAGCTCCGTTGACTCAGAGCTCATTGTTTGGCGGCGCACTTGCGCTTATCCAAACAGAACCCGGCACAACTAAGCAGAGAAACACAAAAACTGTCTCTCTTAATAAGCCATGCGACGAAAACCTTTATTTAGCCCGTAACGTGTAGAACAGCACGTGCCGCATGGCGTCGGGTCAGATGGGGTCTAAAGACGTCGCTGCGGCAGCGACAGGTGATGTCGGCTCATTTGCTCTCAGCGATAGATGAATTATGCAGGAGAAGACATGAAAGGCAGCCTTACCTTTTTGTTGTTTTTCAGCCCGGCGGCTGTTAGGAGCCATCGAGACGTTACTGTTTCGTTCCTTTGTTGTTTGTGTTCTTAGAAAGGGCTTTGGGTTGGACGAGGCAGTGAGACTAGGCCAAAGCGAGGGCAACCTGGGTTCGGTGTGAGGTTGACGATTGGATTTGTTTAAAGGTAGGAATTCTCTTCCTCGGGGAATACGATGCAATTATACATGCAAGCTGCCCTATTGATCTGTTTGCAAATGATCATATTTAATATTCGGAAGAATTGTCAGCCTCCATTTATTCTTTGCTTCGGGTACCTTTCAGCAGATCTGCGTACGGCACCTGCCACAGCTTTGTTCAGCGCCGCTTTCCGGTGTTCTCGCATCGCTCCTTTGAGCAGAAGTGATAATTTGCTTAAAGGAGCCGAGACAGCGGAGGAATTAATACATTATTTCCGATTAGGTTGCGGCGACGCAGAGGGAACTGCGACGCACCAACACCTGCGAGGAGCGGGGGGGGGCCGCTCACACCTGCATCTGTTGTGTCTTCGCAGGTGGTCTTTGAATGGAACGCTAATCGATTTCAGCACGGATGACCGACGCTGGCTCTCCGGAGGCGACCTGGTCATAAGGCGGGCGGATCGAACCCGGGACACTGGGACGTACCAGTGCTCAGCCACCAACGCAGCGGGGACCGTGCTGAGCAGCAAGGCGAGCCTGCAGTTTGCGTGTGAGCTGCCACTTCACCGCCGGAGACGACAGCCGCTGTCCTGCCGGGGCTCTGGCTTTACACACCGACACTAGAACCGGCCTGCGACTTATTAGCGGCGGACAAACTTTATCGCAACGGCAATCCAACTGACACGTACAGAAAACATCTAAATACATAAACACTAACAGATATGTTTCACCTTTTTAACTCTTTTTTGCATCGCCGTTTACACAATATCAACAAAATTTGAACGCGGCACTTTTTTTTTTTTAGAAATGAGCGTTACAGCGGGCACAATCCCTCGTGTTTAATTGATCGTGTTTGTATCGTTGTCGTGTTTGCGGCTTGTTTATTAGACGCCGGGTCGCAGCTTCAATTCACAGCTTTGCTCCACAGTGACAAACGCCCGACGGGTTAACTGTCTCTTTCCCTAAAACCGATTCTTCAGTCCCGCTGAAAAATAGTTGTGTCCACGTGTGCGTTCGCTTGCCGGCGCAGCTCTGGAGCTGTTTGCGAACCGGACAATTTCTCCTGAGTTGTCTCTGTGCTGCTCCGCTGCTCCTTCCGCTCTCGTTGCAAGGAGTTGTTAGAACTTCTGCGGACCAACTGCGATTTCTGAAGTCGCCGTAACTCGACGTCCACTGAGGGTGACAGGGGGGAAAAAATGAGTGTTGTCTTTCTGCCCCTACAGACATTGAGAATTTCAAGCGGCAGACCAGAAACGCCGTCTCCGTTCGGGAGGGACAAGGGGTGGTTTTGCTGTGCGGACCCCCTCCGCATTCTGGAGGTAAAGGAGCCGTCAGACCATTAATTACATGTGTATTTGAAAAAGGTAAGTGCCACTGAGTCCGAGGCGACTCTCGGTGACGGTTTTTGCGGGAGGGAAGCGTAGGGGGGCGGAAACCCCAGCGAACCTTCAGCCTCCACGCAGACTGAACCGCCTTCCAACCCAGATCCGAAAGCGCGTCCCAGGGGCTGTCGGACCCCAGCACACCCTGCTCGCGCTTTTACACGTAGGGTGAACTTGTCAGAAGACTGAGGAGGTAGCCGAATAATGAATCTGGATATCATTTACAGCTTCCACTGTAAACTGTGGGTGCATGAAGTATGGAAATGTGGAGGTGAGCGGCAGAGTAGAAAGCGGAGTGCATCTGGCGACTTGTTTGCCGACGCGGTGCGGTAGGACGAATGAACAAAGCAGAAAGTAAAAGTGACCCCAGGGCACCTTTGCTGGGTGCGTAATTATAGCGGACGACTGGTACTCAGCCGTCTTTGCGCGACGTGGCCCCCGAGCTGACCGCCGAGCGTTGCTCCCAACGGCAAGACCACAGATGTAGGTTGACTTGCATATGCCCTTGGTGCCCTGCTCCCACACAGCCTCCTGCTTCTTCCACAGCTTCAGACGCGAGTTTTGGGGTGCGTACATCCACCCACTGTGCTGGGGTGTAGATCAGAGCGCAGCCCGCGAAAATTTGGCTCACGTTCCTCATCGCCTCTTGAACCTACGTCCATCTGCCTCCAGATATAATCGCTGGCAGAGCGAGTTTAGACGGTCCTTCTGCACGTCTGCTCCGCGTTCAGGCTGTCAGACACGTAAGCTGTTCGCAGCAACAGGTTTGAGACGAGAGCGCAGGATTCGAGGCTAAGCAGCCGTCGGTGGATCGACGTAGAAAATGTTACGAGACATGCCTGTGCTTGTGTTTCGTGTTGACGTTTCTTTTTTCTCACCTCCACCCTTTCACTCCCGAAATGTTTAGCTTAGGACCATTACTACTGAAGAGATTGTTCTTCCTCTGCTCACCTAGAGCTCACTTTCACGTGGGTCTTCAACGAGTACCCGTACTTTGTGCAGCAAGACGCGCGCCGTTTCGTGTCCCAGGTGACGGGGAACCTGTACATCGCCAAGGTGGAGCCGTCAGACGTGGGGAACTACACCTGCGTGGTGATCAACAGTGTCACCAAAGGCAAAGTTCTCAGCTCACCTACGCCGCTGGTGTTGAGAACGGACGGTGAGTTTTGGTCTCCGCGGTTCGGAACAAAATGCATTTGATGGTTCAAGTTGTCCCCAAGACTACTGGAAAGAATTTGGTTTCAGATCACTTCAGGGATATTGTTTGTGCATTTTCCTCGCATCTGTTGTCATTCTGCATGTTCTTCTGCCTATATTCAGAGGCGTATGCCTTGTAAATCATGAATTATGGATGCCAGAAAGCAATTTGCCTTTTGTCTCTCTATCGCAGGAGTGATGGGTGAATACGAGCCCAAAATAGAAGTTAATTTTCCAGAGACTGTTCCAGCAGCGAAGGGATCAGTGGTTACGCTGGAGTGCTTTGCCCTCGGAAAGTAAGCAGTGTTTTGTTGAGCATCTTTTAAGACATGTATTTTGCTGTCCAGAAGAGGAGAAGTAGCTATATTGAGATGTTCAAAAACTGACTGTGAGTGATCTCTTCTCTTCTCTTCTCTTCTCTTCTCTTCTCTTCTTTTCTCGTCTGTCTTTCTATATTTTCAATATTTTAAAGGATTCTCCACTATCTCATCAGCCACCTTTCATGTGGCAGAGCTGGACATTTTTTAAAAAGATCAATAATTGACTCTGGCTGTTTGATCAGGCCCAGATCCGGTTGAGGGAGAGCTAGGGTGTGGTCTGGACTACCAGGCTGTGTTCCACCATGTTTTTGGCCTGGAAGTGAGGAACGGTGCAATAAAAAAGCAAGCAGTTATAAAAATCACTGCATGAGGCTGATTTCAGGGGGAGTAGAAACTGAAGGCCTCACATGTGTTGGCTCCTTATTTTATTGATGTTATTTTTGCATTTATCAATGTATTTATGCGTGAATGGGCTGGTCTGCCACGCGGTGATTCTTGGATAGAATCTGGACCTCTGCGACCTTGACCAGGACGAAGCGGTTAACCATAATGAAAAGATGGATTTATTAATGTTTTTTTAAATATTTGTTTATTTACTGATTCATTTATCTAGGTACATTGATAGACAGGTATTGAACTGGTGGGGGTTTGAAATTGTGTATTGGTCGCCTGTGTTGGGTAATAACATGCTTAACAGTGCTACAGTAAAAAAAAAATCAATCTGCACAAATGACTTAACGTGTTAATAAAAGCATCAAATTAAACGCCCGAATAACAGCTGCTGCAAAGCAAGAGCATTATTCAGTATAGTGCCTTGTAATGAAATAGATAGCAGAAGCCACGCGCGCGCGCGCGCGCGCGTGTGTGTGTGTGTGTGTGTGCGTGCACGCGCGCATGTGAGTACGGACAGCTGTGCGTGTCGTCCTGACACCATAACATTAGTAGTTTATAAAAATAAATAGTTTTACTTCTGGAAGTCTTAAAGAGGAGAAAATGAGTCGAGAAAAACTGTGCTGTGAGCGCGTAAAGTCTTCGTCTCTCGATTGAGATTCAGCCAAACGTCCCACAAGGAAACCCTGTTTTGTTTTTTTTTACCTGCTCTTGCAGCCCAGTTCCTGAAATAACCTGGAAGAGGACCAATGGCGTCCCGTTTCCTAGCAAGGTGAAGATGCTCAAGTCTAATGCTGTCCTGGAGATTCCCGGCATCCAGCAGGAAGACACGGGGGGATATGAATGTGTGGCTCAAAACAGCAGGGGCAAGAACGTGGCTCGTGGGCGCCTGTCCTTCCACGGTAGGTGTGCCCAGCCACAGGGATGTGCTGATGTGAAGCCAGCTGTTGGAAGTCATGGTCCAAGGTGCACGGGTCCAAGTGGGTAATTCCATACATCTAGGTACTTATAGTCATTTGACGCCTTCGTACAATTTATCTCATGGATACAGCTCAGGTGTGAGAAGATGCTTTTGCACTAAAACTAATGATATAAAAATTAACAAGATGCACCAGATGCATCAGACAAGGCCTCATTTGTTCCGATGGACATTATTGATGTTGCTGTGCCAAACAGGTGTCAATCCTCATTACTTGAGCCTGATGTTTTACATCAGCTGAGGGATTCTTACCATATTAGCAATTTATAAATATTTTCACAGCAGTACGCCATCACTCATGTCTTTCTCAGCCCTCTGCACTATTTCACGTGCTTTTGTGGTTCACGGGGGAACAAGAAACATTTTATGGTTGGAGTCAACAGACCAGCCAGCAGGAGCCTTATTGTGTATATAAACAAGCGACAGCACAACTAAATTGGTTCCTTTGAGAGTTCCTCGTGGAAAGCGGTCCAGTGTCTGTCTGAGGTGAAGAAGAAGAGCCGCCACCGTTGAGCATCTTGTGAGGAAACGTATTTGTAGTGAGGTAACTGAACACGGAGACTTCTCAAGCGCTTTCTCCTGAGGCAGAGAAAGGACTGTGGTACCCTGGACCTTGGAGAAATCCACGTTCCAGTCGTGCACCGTGATTCTGCACCATGTCGGGGGGAGGAAAAAAAAAACTGTTTGTCCTCACAGCAAAACCTCAGTGGATCCAGACTATGAGGGACACTGCCCTGGCTATCGAGGAGAAACTCTTCTGGGACTGCAAGGCCACCGGAAAGCCCAAACCCTCATACAGCTGGTTCAGGAATGGGGAGCCACTATCGGTGGAGGTAACGTCAGTCGGCGTGCATGGTTCCATCCAGAGACCAGCACAACCACTGCCACATCTGAATATGTTTTTATTATTTAGCTGAATCTTTTTCTCCAAAGTAACACACAATGATTATTAACTAGTATTTTACTCTCTCCCTCTCTTTCTCTCTCTCACACACACACACACACACACACACACACACACACACACACACACACTAGGGGAGATTTTTTGAGGTTTAACACAATGCCTAAAGCACATCTTTGGACTGTGGGAGGAAACAGGAGCACTCAGGGGAATCCCAGCAGAACCTGGGCAGAACATGTATACTCCATACCAACTGAGTCAGGTTCAACTCACCTGAAACAGCCAGTTGTGCAGTCCTGGTGCTGTGAAACGTGAACTTGTGCTGGAACGTCAGGTGCTGTTGTGCACTTTCACCTCCAGATGTCAATTCAGCATCTGTGCAGACCGGCTCTGTTCATCAAGTTATTGCCACTTCTTTGTTACACAAACAGTTCACACTGGCCTTTGTGTCTTTGTCAGGGGAGGGTACAAGTGGAAAATGGAGCATTATCCATATCGGCCCTGAACCTCTCTGATGCTGGCATGTATCAGTGTGTGGCCGAGAACAAGCATGGCACCATCTACTCCAGCGCTCAGCTGATGGTGTTGGGTAAGACGGCTTCGCCTCTGTGGACCGATACGGTTCAATCTCCTCTTTGGCCTTACTGGTCACCGTCCGCTGTGTGTGCAGCACTTCAGACTTTCTGCACAAATTTCTCTCACAACTTTTCAAAGGCCTGTTTTCCAAACCTAATTAGCATTTTTTTGTAAATGAACTGGAGGAAATCAAAGCAGGAGATTTGCTCTTCTAATGACATGACAGATGATTCTCAATGTCGGAAAGATCAGATAGATAGACAGGCAGACAGGTGAACAGAAAGATAGGTAGATAGGCAGGTAGACACAGAAAAATAGATAGATAGATAGATAGATAGATAGATAGATAGATAGATAGATAGATAGATAGATAGATAATCTATCTATCTATCTATCTATCTATCTATCTATTGGATAGATAGATTTTTGCTGCGGCCATATTTTAGTTATTTGTTACATATATCAGTAGAAGTCACTATGATGCCATATCACCTTTTCTCTAACACTGTCGGAAGTGTCAGAAATTAATATCTAGTTATGCCCAAAGTTGTCATGCTTTAAAATTCCACACAAACAGGTTATAAAGCTCTGGGTTCAGTTACACTGAAGCCCTTGTGAAAGGAAGCAATGGAAAGAAAAAACTTTGCACTGCAAAAATGTTGTTCTTCTGCGCTCAACTCTTTTCCCTCAAACCAAAAAAAAAAACAAAAAAACCAAAAAAAATCAGTGCTTCCGAAACCTTTCGCTCCGCAGAGGGACGTCTCAGGTTTGATGCGAGCGGGGACTATTGGCAATATTGATGACTTTGTATCCCACTGTGACAAGTTGAGATACAGCCGGGTGGCTTTTTCACAGAGCACGTGTCGCTCAGCCGGACGGGAATGTGTCAGACAGATGCGAGAGATAAAGTTATAACAGATAAGCTGTCGCGAAGCCACTTTGACACCCTGCGTGAGAACAGTAATGTGGCACCGCGGTACCAAACCACATCTCAACCGGCTGCGATGTCTTGAGTCCCAAGTCCCGTCCCCAACACCTATTTTCCCCCAACTTTTTTTTTTTTCCAGCCTCTCCTCCTGACTTCAGCCGGAATCCGCTGAGGCCTCTGCTGAAAGCCAGGGCTGGCAGCGAGGTGGTGCTGGAGTGCCGGCCACAAGCCTATCCCCAGGCTATCACCCTGTGGAAGAAGGGCAACGAGATTGTGCACCGGAGCGAGAGGTATCACTGGCACCCCGACGTCCCGTCTTTGCCCACGTTTGCGGTGCCACTCGGCCGCGAGGACATGCAGGGGAAGAACCCCGACTCGGAGGAGCTCAAGTTCTGTAACACGGATGATTTATATTTAGCGCTATTAAGATATTGTTGACATGAAACTGCGGATGATGCCTGTTAATGACAGCGTGACGGTGCTGAGCGCTGCCGTGACGGAACAATTTTTAACTGCATTTAAATCTGTATTTAAAACAGTGCACTGAGCTCCTTTACAAAGAGGAAAACATCACGTAGACAAAGATCCCCACTAGTTAAAAAGTAGCTGATTCGATTTTTATGGATTTAAATAGATGCCCCACATTCTGCCTAAGTGCTGCTCTCTGCTTTGGATGCACAGCATCCAAATGCTGATACACAATAGTTTATCCCTGAATTTGCATAAAGCTGCACAAATCTGAACGAAGAGTTAACCTTACAGCAGTTTATTAAATCTGGCCCATTCAGGGTTACTATAGCAGTGGAGGCCAAGGGGCTCAAACCAGTAACCTACAGATCACAGGTAGGTCCATGTTTTTAAATGCTGCACAACCTTCTTCCCTGGTGACTGCTTGGTCACTCTAGAAAGCATTTAGTTGAAGGCGCTGAAAACTGGTAACGCCGGTAACAGCAGCAACCGTGCGACTGCGTCCCGTTGAGTAATCTGACAATTTGAAGCAAGTTCCCTCCAACTGAGGGGCGGGGAGAGATGTTACCAGTCATCCCTCCTTCTGACAGTTTATACGAGCTATTGACCTCATGCAGCGAGTGAGCAGAGAGCTTAGCTGCGCCCCACTGGCAACCGGAGGGAAGTGTGTAACACCACAACAGAGGAATACACGCGGAATACAAAGAGGAGTCACTGTGGACGTTTACAGCCGTGGGGTCTCTGACTGCCCCCACGGATCTGCTAATTCTAATAAGCCGAAGCCGTGCAAAAAAAAGGTTGGTTTCAACCGAGATCTACTGCAGTCCTGTTTCAGCTTTTAGCTGCATTTTTACAATTCCGTTCGGTTCATGCTTGTAAGCATCTCATGGCTTCAGCTACATTTTCTTGATGAAACTAAGAAGTGGTTTCATACAACCTGAGCTTGTTGGGAAGCCGAATAGAAAGAAATACAGTTTGTCCCCAATTGACAAACCTCATTTGGAGAGTTTGTTCATTAGTGGAAAGTTGGCAAAGCAGAGGCAGCACATGGTGGGCGAGAGGCTCCTTGTCACTTTTACATGCAGCTACCCGTTTAACGTGCTGGTTTTCTCTTCATCTGTTGTTAAAGTGCTTTTGTTTACTCTGAGTTGTACCTCGCGTTGGGCCAAAGCATCTGCCAAATGAAGAAATGCAAACATCAGCAACCCAGACAGCTCTGCGGTGTGGGAAGCAACAGTGGGGTTTTCAGGTGGGAAGAGATTCTTTCCCCGGTCCCTCTCTCTGTCGAGTGTCGGTGCTCATCTACATGTTGAAGTGTGAGGTCAGTACTCGTGCCTTTTCAAGCCTTGTCAGAGATGAATATTCCTCAAATCCAAATCTACATCTCCTCTTTGTGCTCCCAAAGGGCCCGGAGTTAAGCGTTAAGCAAATGTCAGATCCATCGTGGATTAACATGACATACCCACATGGAAGGGTCGCAATAAAAGTATTATTACACAAATGAAGTGGTAGTAATGAAGAAGCGGGCAGATACACAGTAGACACATTCTGGCCGGCTGTCTGGTCTTGTTTCCCTTTGAGGGGAACTTTTTGTGGGTTTTGCTAATTGTTGGTAAGGGTTTCAAGTAGAGCTGGCGGTGTACTTAACCTGAGGTAGTCTTCATGAAACAGCAACAGGACAGTTTAAGGATGCATGCAAAAATCACACTTGACATTATTATGCAATAAACATCACGTCACTGTGCAATGCGGTGTCACCTGGAGAACTACGAGTGCCGCGTCGCGTCTCGTGCGGGGAGCGAATACCGCGAGATGTTGGCGGTGGCCAGAATCCGCAGGCCGGTTCTGGCTACTGCCCATTCGTGGCACCTGGCTGCTTTTGTCTGGCACCACAGGTTGCCTTCAGGCGGTCTTACCTTTACGGATTGTGGAATTGTGGTTCGAGGGGCATAGGTTGGAATCCTCGCTCCAGCTGTGCTTCCCTCGCCCGAGGTTCTTACCCGCATTTGCTCCAGAAAAAATGACCCAGCTCAGAAAGGGTTCGACGTAACTTCGTAAACTAACCTCCTGTTTTAAGCTGATTTACCAAAAAGAGTCGGCAAAATTAATTAACAGTAATGAATAAATTAGACATCTCCGGAGACATTATCACTGAAACAAAGCAGTACGTCTCCGTAGTGCATTTACATTTTTTTACATGCATTTATGTATTTTCCCGCTGCGTGAACGTCGGTTGCAAAAGCAGCTTTTTAAGACTTTTGGCTACAGCTACATTTTTCTAATGTTAGCTGGGAGAGACAGCAAATTTTAAAACTTTTTTTAAATCGAAAGGTCTCCGGGGGGCTTCAGCACAGTTAGTCACGCCGCACTGCTGAAAATAACCTTGACTAATAATCAATGACTGAACGTAAATTTACGCCTAATTCCGTCTACGTTCCGATCTTTTCGTGGCTCAGGCTGCGTGGAGCTTGCCGAGATGGACGTAATAAAGCGGAGGTCAACGTGGAGCTTTCGGAATCGCTAATCCAGACTTTGAGGCTCTTGCTGTGTTTTGTTCTTTGTGTTTTTTTTTAATCACTTCTTCAAAAGGACATCGTTTCAGAGGGTTCTTGACCAGGCCGCTCGGAGGTACCGGAACTAGGCACCTCTCCTTTTTGAAATTAAATAGAAGAAACATCCAGGAAGCACCTGTGGGTAAAGCAGCTGCCTGTCATGAACGGTTTTACTGCGCGGTAAAATTACGCATCCGTGACGTGTTTTTGAAGAAACATCTGATACGCAAGGGATTGGAGCAAAGTTAAAAATAAGGACATTGTAGAAGTTTCTGCTAACATTGAAGAAACATCTAAGAGCAGTGATTTTTACTGGTGTGCAGCCTTCTACTTCATATGGCTTTTCTGTGTGGATTTCGCTATATTTCATCCTAGATACTGCTGATCACTAACATATGAGGTGGGGGTTATGGGAATATCACAGCAGAAGATCTGTGTGTGTGTGTGTGTGTGTGTGTGTGTGTGTTTAGTCTTGGCTGCACAGATTTGTCCTTTATACACAGTGTTACGGAGCAGCGCTGTGTGAGGCTCAGTGGGGATACACATGCCATCTTTTTGAGGAAGATCTTTAAACTGCATCAAGACCTCGCTGTGAAACCGGGGGGGGCATAAACCTGCAAAGCCTGCGGTCGGAAAAATTAAAGTCCTTTTTCACGTCTTAAATGTAACAATTGAAAAAGTGTCTGTATAAATCCTGTATAAATTGAATTTATTCAACTGAAAGTTTTATCTCGATAGGGTGCGAACGTTATTATTAGCGTTGCGGTTTCGCAAGTCAGACTGCGGTCTTTCCTTTTCATGCCGATTCTGTAATCTCGCATCTGGGGCAAATCGGGTGTAATATTTTGCCCACGTGTGTAAATGTGCTGTTCATTGTACAGCTCCAGCATTGACTGTATTGCCTGCTCTTCTCCAGGATTTTGTTGCTCCCCGGCGGCACCCTGAAAATTATCAACGTGACAAAATCCGATGGGGGCAGTTACACCTGTGTGGCCAGGAATCAGTTCGGCACAGCAAGCACCACCGGAAGGCTCCTCATCACAGGTGAGAGACCTGGGACCGGCTGGATTCTGCCCAGGGACCTTCTGCACGTCACCTGGTACGTCGGCCTCAGGTTAGGCAGCGGGGAAGAAACTGCATCGCCTTTTCACACTCGCATTGACGTTACTTAGAAACAGAAGATTGGCAGTGCAGTTTCTTACCATGAAGTTTCCAGCCACTCAGCCAGAGGTGGCTCATGAGCATATGTGGCTGTCAGCTGCAGGGGTTTGACCTTCCCGCTCATAAGTGCTGACATTGGCGACTGTCAGATTCCTCCTCCAGCTGTCCTCACACAGCACCGCTTTTAGGGCAGGACGCAGGAGGGGCCTTCCAGCTCGGCCAGTCACGATCGCGGAGATGGTGACTCGTATCCTTCATCGCAAACTCTTCTTCAATTGTCTTTGGTTCTTGTGTGTGTGTGTGTGTGTGTGTGTGTGTGTGCGCTGCTTATTTGTGTTCTCCTCTCGGTGTTGAAATCTACCTAGAGGTCATGTCTTTTTCCCTCATCCACTTGTCACACACCTTAGAACAAATCAGCTTGAACTTCCGGTCGCACGATCCTTGTGTGCCGCCCATTTTCCCCGGCTGTGTAAGTTCCGTTTGCTGTGCGATGTCACTCTGTAGAGAAAGGGTGGCAGAGTGGGGCAGCAGGTAGCACATACTGAGCGGTGGGTTTGGATGTAGGTTTGAATCTCTCCCACCGCCTTAAAAACGTGTCTCGGCTGAATTAACGCACGCAAACGTCAGCAGATTTAAGAAGCTGCTATTGAGAACGGAGGGACGGTTGGAATTATCTAACTGAATGTGAGGAAACGGCTGCAGACACGCCAACAAAATCCCTCAGTTCAAACCAGATATTCGACACTCAGCTGAAAAAGGTGCTTCATTACATGGCTTTTCTTATTCTTTTTTTGCACTGCTGTATTCCTACCTGTGATGCTGACTCAACCCGGCGGCACTGGCGTCACGTCGGTTTGAGTAGAGCCCACGAGAGTCACCCAGCGGCCGAACGACATGGAGATCATCGTGGGCGAAAGCATAGTACTGCCCTGTCAGGTGGCCAGTGACCCGACCCTCGAAGTCTCCTTCTCCTGGGTGTTCAACGGACAGCCCATCGACTTCCTCCAGGACCGGGGTCACTTTGAGCGAGTGGGAGGGGTGAGTGAGTCACGCAAGGGCAAGCTTTCTGCGGCACGTCCTAGATCTCGCTTTACCTCAAGGGGACGCAGCCTTATCTCTTCGGTGCTGAGGAAACAGGATTAAAAGAAAAAGTGCATCAACAATGCGGCCTGCCTGCTTCCCCCGAGACTCTTCAGCAGGGGAGTCTGTCCAAGGGCAGCCAGCATGTGCTCAGTGTGAAATGTGCATTTCAAGTCCATCTTGTAAAAAGGGCAACGTGACACAGTTAGTTGTTGAAAGCGCTTTCACTTTCAGAGAGAACTAGCGGTCTTAGCAGGTCTCTGTTGATTTTTTATTATTATTATTATTATCAGTATAGCTATGCTCATCGGCCACTTTATTAGAAACACTGTTCTAATACTGGGTAGGACCCACTTTGCTGTCAGAATAGCCTGAGTCGTCGGTGACATGGATTCCCACAAGGTGCTGGAAACGTTCCGTAGAGGTTCCCTCTTGTTGTCGAATCCATCATGTAACTGACGCACATTCATGCTGCCGTTCTGCTGCATCCCAAAGGTGCTCTGCTGGATTCAGATCTGGTGACTGGGGAGACCACTGAGGTTCACTGACCTCATTGTCTTGTTCATGGAACCAGTTTGAGGCGACTTGTGCTTTGGTGGACGTGGTGAGTTATCGTGCTGCAACTAGCCATTAGAAGAGGGTTAATAAAAGGTTCACATCATCAGCAGTAATACTCAGATAGGCTGTGGAATTCAAACAACTGGTATCAAGGGGCCCGATGTGCCATGAAACCATTCCCCGCCACCCACAAACACCCCGCACCACCAACCTCAATGGCTGACACAAGGCAGGTTGAACCCACGGCTTGACACTGTTTAAGTCGTATTCTAACCCTTCCAACAGCAGCTGTCCGACTGTCCAGTTTTGGTGAGCCGGTGTCCACTCTAGCCTCAGCTTCCTGTGGTTGTAGTCCAACCAAAATACTCAAACCACCCCATCTGGCACCGACAACCACGGCACAGTCAAAATCACTGAGATCACATTTTTCCCCGGTCTGAAGTCTGACGTGAACATTGACTGAAGCTCAGTGGCGGTGGGATTTTATGCACAGCACTGCCGCCACATGATTGGCTGATCAGATAACTGCGTGAATGCGCAGGTGTCCCTAAAGTGGCCAGCGAGTCTCCTTTACTGTGAAAAAGTAAACCTTTGTTTGGCAATAATGATAAATGAAAAATTTAACGGCATACTGCAAAATATTGCAAAGTAACACCGCAGTCTTGCCTCCGTGTGGTTCGCATGGCTGAAATGAATTTTGCTCAATATGATTTTTAATTTGAGGTTATCGTCTTCTGCTGGTGTCAGGGTTAAACTAGCAAATATTCTGTACGTTTGGCAGCAGTACCCTTTTTTTTACTAATTAAACTTATTAACATTTTAAGCATGGATTCACAAAAAAATAAAATGTCACAGTTTTGAGTAGCGAACAGCGAGGCAGATGACAAACCTGACCAGGGTTCCGTTTTTGTCGCAAGCTGCCCCCCAGCTGAGTAGCTAACGTCCGAAAGATGAAGATCGTTGGTATCTGCATGAGAGATCTTTTCTTCTGCTGTACTAGTACATTTTGATAACATTGTAAACAACAGTATAGTATTATTCCATTTCAATGTCCAGAAACACCCCTGAGCACAATTTTGCTCAAATATTGGTCCAGTTTGTCCTGAACTGACTCTTTGTCAAGTCAAAATTATATCTGGAAATCGTCTACCTGCTTAGGGGTACAATTTACATGTAAAATGAGATTTACAAACATCTGTTAAATACAGGCACCTAAAGCAATACGTTCAAGGTCTCCTCTGTAGTTATAAAATGGAAGGTTGGGAGGCTTGGGGGGGGCTGCTGTCAAATCTCAGTCTTCTGTATGGTTCAGAAGCAACCTGACTGATATTTCTCAGGATCAATGAGGACGTTGCCCTTCCGCTACATTTTTAAGCTGCGGTCGTCATTGTTGAGATGCTTTTGATCAGCATAAACAACTTCTAGGGATCTGCAACCACAAATTAGCCAGTCAATAAATAGAAACAATAATTTAAAAAAAACAGTAGAAAGGAAACTCCATAGCAATAGCTGGTCATCCAACAATCCAACATCAGAGAAAAGACCCTGTTGCCTCCAGTCAGGCTGAACCCAACCTAGATCAGGCTCAGTCGCTGTCCTGCAGTCAGCAGATAATGATTTATGTAGAGCGTTTAGGACGTCCTTGTGCATCAGCCGATACACCTGGAACATCTGTCTTTATAGCTTTGAAAGTCTCTGCTAAGATCACCAGGATTAAACTTGCAGAAAATAATTTTCCTCGGTCACGACCGGGGCTAGGAATAGAACTCGGCTCAAGAATCGGGAAGCTGGAGCAACGTTGCGCTTTCCTAGCATTTCGGTATCCCTTACAGCATCTTGTAAAAATAAAACCTCGACTTGTATGCCAGGCATCTGCTAAATGAGTAGATGCAAATAAAAATGTGAATTACAGGATGGTTAATATGGTCAAGGCACGTTGATGAAGGCATTCGGCTGGAGGGCATCTGTATATTGTTCTAAATATATCTCTTTACCGTGTTTGATAGAGCCGCAGCAGACTTCAACTTTCACATTATTACAGTCGACAACTTTGTCCCGAAACGATCGATTTACAGCTTAAAAGCATTTCTTTAAAATTGTATTTACTTTTTTTAGTAACAGATAGTTGCCTTCTTGCCCTGCCATGGACCGGTGCCCCCCGCCTTAAGCACTGTGCTGTGGGGACATGACAGGCCTGCACTGGACACGTAGTTATCGACAAAAAATTAATGATCAGCTCGACTACAATATAACAAAACAATACAAAAACCAGGAACGACACAAACGTAGGAAAGTAGGAAGAGGAGCAGAGAACTGACCTGAAATGTGTAAATACTCACTCTTACGTTGTGTTCAGAAATGCGATGCTAAACCACTGGTTTTTTTTTTTGTTTGTTTTTTTGTACATTTTGGGCCCCTTTATCTTTAAATATATAGTTTTCCCTAACGGATAAGTAGCGATATGGAGGTTTAAGTGCAACATTTCAGGCAGACAGACACGGCCTGTGAACTGTCCGCACACCGTCCTCAAAACCAGAGGTGGCCTCGCGCGGTTAATATCATGCAGTTTTCACACGTTTTCCATAACATCCCCATCCGCTACACATAATCATCCGCTACTTGGAAAAGCTGTAGCTCGACTGGGGGTTAATTGAATCCGGTCAAGTTTAGCGCTTTCAAGCCCACACAGCTTGGCTCCAGATCAGGCGGTTTGTCCTAAAGTGATCCTTGGGCTTGTCCTCCACCGTCCTGGGTGGAAGAAAGGGGATCCGCGAAACATCTAAAGGCAGAAGCAGAGTGAGACGGCACGATATGTGCGGGGGTTACGGCGCTACTGCCATCTTACAATCCCTCCCTGCTCAGTGACTGGGTGGCACTGATTTGCGTCGAAGGCGTCCACGTGTGGCAAAGGAGTCTAGCTGGATTTTTCACTGCAAACCCACCCGTGCGTCTCTTTGAACGCCGTTTAGCTGTTCTGCGGTGTTTAGTGAGTTGGTGCTGGTTTCTCTCGCTTTCAGCCCTTCCCGTTTAACCTCCCTGTGTTAATTTGGCCTTCGCAGATGGTTGCCGGGGACCTCATGATTCGGAATATCCAGCTTAGCCATGCCGGGAAGTACATCTGCATTGTGGACACAGACGTGGAGAGCTTGTCGGCCACAGCCATTTTGATTGTCAAAGGTAAGAGACCCAGAGGAGTCTGTAGTTCTGGCTGCAGACTGACACATCTAAAATAATAAGTAAGGCCTTTAGGGACCATCAGCAAATTAGGAAAGAAAAGGCTGAAAATCAGCTAAATCTGCAATCGATCCTTTTCCCTCCTTCACTTCTGAAACAATGAATCCTATTTCCGATATAGCATAAGAGGCTCGAGCAGACAGAAGATTTTGAGTCAGAGCCATCAGACCCACTCTCCTCTCCAATCCACGCGTACATTTATCACATCTCTTACTTATATGTTTGTATTACAGATTCACATCTGTTTTTTCGGAAGGGAAAAAGTTACGTTTAAAGACAGATTGTAAACAGAGATTGGTTTGGTATAAAAGTCAGCGGTGGCAGTAACTCATATTAATCTCTGTTCCCAGGAGTCACAGCAAATCACAGCACTGAAGTGAATGCAGAACTTATTTATAGTACATTCTCGCCAACTTGGACTATTTTGCACCAGTAGATGTTCTAATTGCGTTTTGTTTTTATTTTTTCAGTGCCGTTTTCACTCTTACGCACCATTGGAAACCTGTGCTGCTCTACCGTATTTTTAGCAGAACCGTAATGACGCTGCGTTGTTTCGACGTTTGGAGATACTTGACGATGTAAATGATGCGATGCCCACAAGAGAGATGAAAGTCTGTGGGGAAGGTGGTGGTTTCATACATCCTTATTTGAATCGTGAAAAAGTCCTTGATTAATTCATCTTTATCTTAAGTCCTGACCAATTTGTCATCATTAACCGCGTGGCCAAGGCCAGGCCATGGTGATCCAGATCTTTTTCTTCAGCGGAAGGAAATTGTGATTTTTATGCACGGAATGTGGCCGATTTCAGGCTCAATTCACCAAACTCTTAGTCGGGCTTAAAATTCTGTCTCTGAAGCAGTCCCTTATGCAGAACATCACACGGCATGGATTTTATTTCACTCTTTTCTTTCTTTTTTTTTTTTTTTGGTAAAATAAAAATCAGTGTTGAGGGGACTGGTGCTGTTTGCCCAACATCCAACCTAAAGACATCCACAAAGTGAGGAGGGGATGCAACTGCTAAGAAATGTTATAAGGAACAACTAATTTGGGTAATAAGAGGTGACGGCAGATGCAAGAAAAAGGATGGGAAGGGATGCAAATTGCTCTGTGGGTCAGTATATGTACAACTAACCCGAATGCCCTGCTGCCCCGAGACAAGCAGTCAACTATTTATCTGCCACACGCAGGCTATGGAACATGACGTAACTCTCCGGTTTCCTTAAGGAACAGTTTTATCAAGTTATAGGTAGATAATGGCAAGGAAGCTAACGTTGCTAATTGCCCTGATTGAGTTAGGTCCCCCCGGCCCCCCGGGTACGGTGACGGTGGAGGAGATCACGGATAGCACTGCCCAGCTCTCCTGGAAGCCAGGAAGGGACAACTACAGCCCCATCACTGGCTACGTGATCCAGGGCAGGACTCCCTTCACAGTGGGCTGGCAAGCCTTGGACACGGGTAGGTGTCCTCAAGAGACCGCTCCCCGGGCGGCGTTCACGGAAACAAGGCTCTACACACCTCGAAACTACACGTGACAAAAGTTAATACAGCAGGAGAAAGAACGGGAGGAAGGGGGGGGCACACAACACGTTCATCTACCCCGTCAGGGATGTTCTTACGCCAGTTATTCCAACAGGGAAGGCTTTTGTTTAGCGTTAAAGTTAATACTGACTGACAGGTGGTGCTCGTGTGAAAAATGTCGGCAGAGTGAGCCCGGGTTGCACGCTTTCCGCAGCAGATGCCGCAACCACAGACACTCTCAGGCTACAGAACACGCGGGTGTTTTTCTACATTTCCTTCACGTCGTCCTGCGTTTTGCGTTGAGCCCCTAACCTGTCTTGTGTCCGGGCACAGTCCCTGAAGCGATCGACGGTAACACCCTGACGGCAACCGTCGTGGGCCTGAATGCCTGGGTTGAGTACGAGTTCCGGGTGGTAGCTAGTAATGCTGTCGGGGTGGGAGAGCCCAGCCCCCCGTCGGTCAAGACCAGGACAGAGGACGCCGGTGAGTGTCTCTTCATTCGTGTTGGACATACGCACTGGCTGTGTCTTATTTGCTTATTTGGCCGTTTATTTCCAGAGGGCACTGCTGGTTAGACACGTTGGACACGTAAAATCCTTCAAGGGAGACACCCATGTATTAATATTCCCTGCTTTTAAATGAGTCTGAAAAGCCTGTTGATCCGACTGTCACAGTGAGTCTGCGATGGGTGCGCTGTGCTGAAATTAAATCTTCTTTCTCTGGGGCTCCTGGGACACAGTCCCTGACACAGCGCCCACAGACGTCGGCGGTGGAGGCGGCACCAAGTCTGAGCTGGTCATAACCTGGGAGGTGAGCCATTGGTCGCGTTTCACTGATCTCTGGGTAGTCGCACGCTGTCGGGAATTTATGGGGTAGAAGACTACTGGACGTCGTCGGCCGACGTCAGCGCCTCGCCCTCCGGCACGATTTAGTGCTGGAATACTGAATGCACCATCTCTAGTCTCAGTGGCCCCCTGTTTTACAACCAGCCCCTAATAGGCTTCTTATCTGTACCTTAAATTGTTTTCCCGGACACTCTGATGCAAAGACCTTTTCGCTTTGGAGCAGGAGTGTGGAAACAATTTCACAAGTGACGCCGGGGGCACACGATTACATTGTAATTGCCGCTATCGAATTGAAAGCACCGAGTTTAAACCGGTGGTGGGAGGTGCACGTGATGGTCCTGCAGGGAGGGGAGCGAGGGCGAGCGGACTCATTTACCCCTCCCGACTCCACCCCCCGCCTTTTCTTGGCCCTGGCTTTGGACACACCAATAATCTCTTAGGAACGAGGAGACGAGCAATGTGACCCATGATGGTTTCCCCAAAGCTCAAGCCAGCTCCTCGTCTGCTCGGACGCTAACACCAGCTGTCCTCACGCAAAATGGCTGCCAGGGCTCAGATCGGTGTTGTAGCCGACTGCTCATTCAATGCATTTATATACACTCATTTGGGCCGTCGACTTATCGATCTCATAACCTTTGATCTGTTGCGACGTCAGTGATGAAACGTTTGGTCTTAGCAGGCAGTGGTGGAAATCTGACACTATTTTCGCACTGTGTTTGACCAGTGGATAGCAGGAGAACAACTAACCAATCCTAGTCGGGATGGTATTTATTGAGTGTGTAGAAGGGGACCTGGGTCATCCCTGGTTAAAAGATGCACTATAGCTACACGGTGTGAGATATTTGTGAGGGACTTGTCAACTGTCGCGTCTCTGCGAATCCTCGGTAGGAGACACTCGCTATGAAGTCAAAGTCGTGCTGCGCTAGTGTTACGAACGCCGGCCTGGTATTGTATTTGTTATCGTTTGGAGGACGATTTTTAAAGGTGGCTCAGCGGAAGACAGACAAATGGAGAAGTGAAGTATTGAGACAACAATGCGTGCAACCGCAGCGTTCAGACAAAAGACTTTGTTTGCGTTCACACGAGCTGTTGAAGCTTATGTTAACATGTTAAATGTGCATCAAAGCTGCGAACGGAATTTATTTTCCAGTTTGTGTCCTTAATTTTAGCTTTAGACTTTCAGCACTGTTGGCAGGTAGTCTGCGTCTTTTTGTTTGTATGTGTTTTAATATCACTACAGTTTTGTGCTTCGCTCCCAGCCTGTGCCTGAAGAACTGCAGAACGGAGACGGTTTTGGTTACATCATCGCATTCCGCCCCCTGGGCGGGGTCACTTGGACCCGCGCCGTCATGTCCGCCCCGGGCCTGTCCAGATACGTCTGTCGCAACGACAGCATTCCACCCTTCTCACCTTTCGACGTGAAGGTCGCCGCCTTCAACAACAAGGGGGAGGGACCCTTCAGCTCAATAGCCACCGTGTTCTCCGCTGAGGAAGGTGAGCTCAAACTGCGTCGCGTCTGTCTTCTGCCAAAACACAGCAGCAGCAGCCGTTAGCTTCTCCGATTCCGCCACGTGGACATGTCGAGGCACACAGAGCAGCCCCACCAGGTGCGGAGGAAGCTGAGGACGGTTGTCGAGATGGTGTCCGATTGCGACGGCCGCCGTTAAAACGGAGGGAAACACCGCAGCCACCTGAACGAAAGCGCCGCGGTTTACCGGCAGTCTTGGTTCGATTGCTATTTGCCTGTGTGACGATGCTGAATAAATCAGTGAAATTCTCACCCCCCTTCTCTCTCTCGATTTAGAGCCGAGCTTAACGCCTGAGGGGGTTCTGGCCAGGAGTATTTCTGCATCGCAAATTGAAGTTATCTGGCGGGCGCTCTCCTCATCTCCGGAGAGAGTCCTTGGATACGAGGTACCCTAACCGTGTGGAAATGAAATTAATCTCCGAGACTTGGAAGCGCAGTTATGTTGCTGACCAGCACCCGGAGTGTGCATCAGATCCTTTGTATCTAATCCGTACGCCGGGAAGGCTTAATCGCTTTTGTTTTGCCAGCGCAATTCCCACTCATCATTAGGGTTTGATCCAGCAGCTTTTATCCATACTGATGCTCCTCAGAGATGAGGGTGGAGACGGGGGGCAGCAGACGGCAGCGTTCGTGGCACGCAGACGTGTGTGGAAAACTGACACTGCGGCTGCGTGATACGAATGCTGTTATTATGCTTTTTACCCACAGTGTAATTACGAATTATGCAAACTAGTTTTTTTTTTAAGTTTTTGCATTCATACCAAGCGGCGGACATTTAGTTTTCAGATACAAGTGGCAACTTGACGAAGCCCAAAACCAAAATGGCCGCGGAAATCCCACGCTAACACGGCAAGTGTCACAGGAGAGAGCTGTGTGGCACGATTTGTATTTGAACACATTTGATAGCATTTTTTATTATTATTTTTTTTTTCCTTCCACTGATTCACAAGATGATTCATGACCAGACAGCTAAGGGCTGGCTTTTGTTGTTTGAGCTCACCAGGCGTAAACGGCTCGACAGTATTCCGATAGCGAGGCGGGGAGTTTGTTGGCGACAGGCGCGGTAAGACGGCCCTCGCTTTGCACGCGGACAAGCCGCCGCGGGGACCTGTGCAAGACCATTCTCTCAGTGGCAAAGTTTGAGAGCTCTTCTTGACTGATCTCAGTGTGGGCCCGCAAAGGCGTACATCGGATGCCCACACAGGAATGCCTCGAAGGCAAATGAGAACTTCAGTGCTGTCCGCTCGCCGCTCCCGTCCCCCACCGCTGCTGCTCTCAACACCAATAAAAGCACTCCCGTCCGTTGGCGGAATGCAAAGAACCTACTCCATTTCCATCCGCCACTCTTTCCGTTGCCGTCGTCTCTGCCCAGAGAGCCGCGGAGCCGCTGGGCTGCCGTAGCACAGTGCCAATGTAGCGTGGAAATGGAGACCACTGAGAATCGCAGGAGAGAATTTTCGGAACGCGAGCAGGAACGTTTAGGCCCAGTGCAGATGGATGAAATCAGAGCCTATTAAAAAGCCAGCACCGCGTCGAGCCGTGTGGCGCGGACGGCCGGGAAATGTCTACGGCGCGTTAAATCGACGGCGCGATGTCTCACCTAGAAAAGAATTTTTTTTTGGTGGAAAAACACATTGAATATTCATTGCCCCAGGCAGGGACATGACGTGTCTCCCAGTGACTGTTCTTCCTGTCAACGCGCCGAGCAGGTGGTGTACTGGGAAGACGACACCAAGCCCGACACTGTGGGGAAAGTGAGAGTAGCTGGAAATCAGACCTCTGTCAACATCAGTGGTCTGGCAGCAAGCAGCCAGTTCTTCCTCACAGTGAGTGCCTTCAACACCGCCGGCGCCGGACCGGCCTCCCCTACAGTGAACGCCACCACAAAGAAGGCGCGTGAGTATGCCGCGCTCTGGGGGTGGGGTGGGCGGGTGGCACTAGGGGGTGAGGAGCAGCTCGGCTCATCGCCGCAGCTTTTATCACCTCCCGAAACGTTCGCCACGAGAAGCGGGCAACGTCGTCACGTGCTGACAGCGCGGGCGCTGATGAGAGGCTTTGTTTGCCGCTCCGTGGTGTATTTTTTCAGGACATCTTTCAGAATTGCTACTTTTGTCTCAAAGGGATGCTTGAACCTTCTCTTCTGTGTTGACCTGTAAGGACTTAGAGGTGCGGTGACACAGTGTGGAACATGGCTGTTGTCTTCTAGCTCCAGGACAGGCCCCTCTGAATGTGGAGTGGACTCTCATTGGCTCCCAGCTCTCCCTGCACTGGGACCCGGTCGTCGCTCTGGAGACTGAGTCAGAGGTCACTGGGTACCAAGTGAGTTTCAGAAGGACGGTTCCGGCCAACCTTCAGACCGCTGCAGCCGCACAGCATAAAACCTTGCTTGTTTTGCTGTGTTGTATACAGGTGTTGTACAGGAGACACAGGCACAACGACGTGAAGACCTTCACCACCAACAGGACCTCAGCGGATCTGACCCTCCCGGCCAACGATGACTATCTGATCCAGGTCAGGGCCCTGAGCGAAGGAGGGGAAGGTGCAACCACAGAGCCCATCCGAATCCACAAATTAAGTAAGCCTGCCCACCACTGTTTGCTTTTTTAACACTGCTGTCAAGTGGCTGGAGTGAAAATTCATTTGTGACTCTGACATCTTCCAGGGCAATAATCAGATGATTGTCTTTCTGAAGTTTAGCATTCGTGCAACTCGCTTGACTCCCACGGGAGTCACGGTCACGGTAGCATCATTCTGCGGACACGGCCGATCGCAAAACCTGATACTTTCGGCTCTTATTTTCTTGCAGCTACGTATTTAAATGTTTCTATTGTCTTCCCAGGCATGAGCGCACAAGGATCAGCAGCATGGCGTGCGGACAACTACGCAGCGCCCCTGCTACTGACTTTTTTGCTGTCCGCCCTCTGGAGCACGTTGTGACATCGCAGCAGACCCTCCCTGGCTTCTCCTCCTCGGCGCGAGGGCTGCCGGCGCTTCCAGCCCTTGAGAGGCGGTGCCGGCGGGATGAGTTTGGACGAGTAGCTGGCGAATTTACAGCAGAATCTTTCAGAGGCCCAGCGGCAAGCATGACCAAAGGGGATAATCTGTATGGCAACCTCGAGGAGAAAAAAACAGCTTGGACTCGTGTGCATGTTGTTGTACTGCTTATCGTTTTGTGGCACGAGCGCCCTTCGTCGACAAAACCATTCCGGGATGTCCTGAAGACATACGTCCACACGGGAGCCCATACACACAAGTTACTTCTTTGTTAACCTCAACGACCCTGCAGAGAACAAAATGCCTTAATAGCATTTACATACCAAAGTAGGTTAACATATACTTGACACGCGTAGTTGTTTACACTAACCGTTTTTCAGCAAGGTCCTCCTGTCCATGTTTTGTTTGTTCATAACTACTTACACATCACGTTAGCGAGAAAATTGCGTGAGAGACACGTTCGCTTGGAAAGCAGAGCCACGTGAAGTTTCCTCAGACTGCTGCTGCTGCTGCTGCTGCGGCGTCTACTCTACCGGCGGATGGGAGAACTGCGGCGGCGACGGCGACTTCGCTCTCGTCTTCTCCTTCTAGGCATTTTTCTGAGCTCTTACTTGGTTTGTGCCCTTATTGCGAAAGAGGCCGGAGTCCAATCGCGTCTGTGCGGCTGTGCTTATGAACTGAGAATAGGGCTAAAAACAAGCGCTTTCACTTGTGCCTCTCTGGAGATCCTTGCTGTGTCACACGGTAAAAAAGCAGAAGCCACCCGCACCTGAGGCTAGAACAGACCCGCGGTTAAAGGATTCTGGTCCCCGCGGCTCAACTGAAACGACCCGACATTCCGTCGCAGCGCAACAGCCGTATGTAGGGCGGCTCGGCTCGTGTTCTTGGCAAAACAAGCAGTGCGTTTATGGAAATGGACACTTCTTATGGAAAAAAACCAGCCCAACGTTGACCGTGAGGAGCCTGATCTGTCACAGAAAATGGCCTGCAGTGACCGTGACTCATCCAATGCGCCCGCGATGTCTGCGATGCAGGAAGGTGAGTGTGATATGCCGTGAGGTCACTTTTGCTGAGGGGCAGGAGTCTTGCAAGTGAGGTTACGAAGGTCTGAATGGTCCTGATCACGGAACCACGCAACCTGTACATCCCGTATCGCTAACAGATGCTAAGGCTCTGATAATACAGTTCGGAATAAATCGGATCCTGTACGTTGGAGATTCGAAGAGCGATGTAGTGGAATAAATGGAAGGTCTGATCTTCGCCGTGATTTAGAGGCTATTAGGATATCTAAATAAATTATGGCCCCGACGAGCGGTGAGTCGGAGTAACGGTTGTCAGGCCAACCCCGGAAGATTAATGGATCGCGAACCTCAACGGGAGACGCATCGCGACCGCGCCGGGACAAAGTTCCCCTTCGACGTGTTGCTCCTGCGGGGAACTGCCACTGGGACCACAGGTCTGTGTCCGATGCCAGTTTTTTCACCTTCTGTTCAAAGGTTGCAAGAGCTCGCAATACGCGGGCTGTGCCTTTCTGCTGGAACAAAAGCGAAACCATCAGTGACCGACTGGGATTTCTGCTGCTGGCTGGGTTTGCTGGGGCGAGTGGGAGATTTTGCCTCAGGGCCCATTGCAGAGGGAGCCAAGGTGACCTGTCCTGGCTGTTTAAAGGCCGAAGGCAGGGTGCTCGCCCTGGAAGCCCACAGCAGAGCTGCACTTGTCTGGCCGTCCACGCCGTCCTTGCAGAGGTCTCCATTTGTCCGTTACGTTCCGCCGAGGCCGAGTCGATGCCGCATCGATTTTTTTTCCCTCTCCCGTTATTACAGCTGTTGGAACTCAAGACGACCGCGATTGACCGATGACGGCTCTTATTTTTGTAACGTGTCACACAGCCAGCCGGTAGCTGACGGCAGAAGACTGAACCGGTGTTCAGAAGTGAAAACTGCTCTTTTATCCAACATGAAAGCGTTTGATTTGTTAAACTACAGAACTGTAGAATCTCCGTCCACATCAGTGTTACTTGGATTCCCCCCCAAGAACTTAACTCCATTACTGTTGTAATTTATTAGTCCTTAACCGGCAACATTTTTAGGAAGCTGTAAGTAAACTCTTAATAGTCCTTTCTACTTGTATTTTGTTTAATATTTACATGTGAGCCGAAAGGTCAAGTGTTGCGCAAAAGAAAAATATCTTCTGTCACTATTGCCATTATTCACTTGCTAACGTTTCCTAAAAAAAAAGTGAGTTTGACGCGAAGGGCCCGCGAGCCGCAAATCGGGTACATAAGGGACCCTTCGGCCGAGGGATGGGAGAACTAACACCGCTTTCGATACGACACTGAGGGTCACGCCGAGGACGACTGTGCTCTCGCGCATCCGTCTCTCAAAGGGCCTGCAGACTACGTATCACCACACTTTGTACATAACAAGGACAACGTGGGCGTGGATCTCCAGCACGCATCCAAACGTAAGGTGCGGCTGTGACGATGAAATGCTCTTGTGTTTCTGCCCACAAGCAACGGATCAAATACGCAGCTTTCAAAGTGGTCTGCTCATGCCGCACGGGCCCCGAGAGATCATCTCCATCCGAATCCGGTTCATCACGGCGCATTTTTCTTGACAACATTTGGCCTTTGCTTAATCCTACTGCATTAATGAAATGGTTTTGTGATCTCAATGAGATGGCTAATGTAAAAACGGTAATTTTTTCATATTGAAACGTACTGAGTTCATCTTGTATACCGAAGCCGTGCATGTAGACTGTTTGGTGCATTTGTGTAAACTTTTATAAAAATAACTACATTATTATCCTATCCCTGGCTTCTTTTTTGGCTACTGCTATGCATTTGTGGCTGTGTTTATTTTTGGTACTTTATTTTAAATGATGAATAATAAACTGTGACTCACAACTGAATAAGCACATTAGCAGAAGCTGGACTGATAAATCATAACCGTTTGTATTTCTGCGTGTCGCGGTGAAAGAACATCGGTGATGGACGCACAATATGTCGCAAAATAAATAGGGTCTGACTGTTGGTGTACGTCCAACAGCAGTATAGTTTCAGCCCGACCAGTCGGTAAACACACAGTCCCTTTGTCCAAAGAAAAACAGAGGTTGTGTTGAAACGCTCACCGTTTTATTTCTGGCTTTAAGGGGCCAGACATGTGTTCCACCACGATTTTGAGTGAATGCTCAGAAGGAACAGGTTGGCCTGAGATCCTGGTGGAGCTCGGAGGTCAGCGGCGTAGAGGAGATGTTAATGGAGCTGGAGCCACTGGTCTAACGTAAAGATTACTACTGCAAAGCCGCAAGTCAGCATTTGCTGGGCTTGAACGGTAACGCTCAGGAAGACCGACACCAGGGGTTCCCATTTCTCTTATTTATTGTTTTTGCGATATTAACTGGAAGTTATATCCCCCAGTGCAGCTGTTAGAACTGACTTTACAGGGGCTACCAGTTTAGGCAACCAGAGATGAGAGTTTTATTAACACTGGAAATGGCAAGAGGCCACAGCAGCAAGTACACAGCGGTGTAGGCAGAGCGACGCAGGAAGAAACACCGTGATCACAAAAGCGTTTGTCTCTGTCTGTCTTTGTGCTTCATGCACAGCTTTATTTTTCCAGCCACACACTTGTAGATGTTTTGTTTTTTGCTTATTTCCTTCCCACCACTGTGTGCACATCTGCCCGCTCGACAGCACTAACAACAGCTGTATTAATGCAACCACTTTAAGGCTCATACAGTTTCATTACATATATTTTATTATTATTACCTTTCCACTCTGCAACTCGGGCAGCACCGGGTATCTCAGCTAGTAGAAATATAAATAAATGAATAAGAAAAGGAAATGCGAACTAAAGATGCCCTTCTATCTCTTACTTCCTCCATAATCCAGTCAAACTTCCAAGACCAAACCTGCCGCCCTTCTGTTGCCCTTCCATAGGTCATTCATTCATTCATTCATTCACTGAGTCAATCATTATACTCACATTATGATGGGCTGCTTGTCCAATGCAGGGTACCAGGAGCCCAGAGCATATCTTATCTCAGAAGCACACACCATGAGGTAGGTTACACCCCGGATGGAACAGCAGTCCACTCCAATGCAACTTTCTCAACAGCACACGAAACAGACAGTTTGTAGTCACCAGTTCACCTTAAACACGTGTTTCTGGAACGTGAGAGAAAAATCAGCGAACCTGAAGGAAACCCAAAAAAAAAGGCATAGAGAACATACAGCATCCTCACACTGAGCCAGAGTGGAGTTCAACCCCACGTCCTACAAACAGCGATGCACCAGTGTGACCTGATGTTTGCCCAGTTAGTATTTATGATTAACTCCTGTGGTCCTCACTAAAGTAGTAACTGCAAGACTGAGAAGACAAGCACTCGTGGTGTTTTAAAAGCTTGATTCTGAGAACGGCCCATTTGCTCATACCTGGAAGGGGAAGATGAGTCTTAACACATTCATTAAAACATTCCCAGGAGCTTAAGTAGAAATATGTTTGTGTTCACATGGACAGTTCTTGAGAAGATAATCAAATCGGAAGCACAATGATTTGCAGATCTTACAATTGATTGAGCACCGTAGACAAAGGCTGGAGATAAACTTGTAGATAAACTATTAAAACAATACGTCATCACGCCGCTTCAGAACGCTTAGTAATTATAATTTCATTTCCTACATGTTCACGTCCCGGGCAACTTTTAAAACAGCTCATTAAGCACTTTTGTATTTAATTATATTTAAAACTTAATCAAAACTTTAAATCTTCCTGCTCACTGCCCTTTCCTGCCACAATACGTCCAATGAAATATCCACGTTACGCCGAATTATGCCGTCCACCCATCTTCAGAGGAAATTTTCATCAAAATTCAATAAAATTTGATGGAGTTTGTGTCTGACAGGCCAGACTCATAAAGATACATGTCACTAATACAGCCATCTACATCCATCCAGCTCTGCAGTATTTCTGAGCATGTTCTCTGTGTTCTGTGCTGCCCGCTCGCTCCTGTAATTCTATAAACAGGATTACATTCCCTTCTATTGTTCCATCCTCAGCAGTAATTGTCAGCTAGCCTGCTTCCTGGCGAAACGTCACACCTCCTCTCGTTCGCAAATCAAGGCAAGTTGTATTTCTCCCGATCTCCGTTCGTCTTTCAAACCTCCTGGTCTTTGCTCACCAGGCAAGTTGTCATTCCAGGGTCAGGGATCAGAAACCAGCGTGTGATGTTCTTCTCTCTCATTGCCTTCCCAAACCTCAGCCTGCTAATGGAAGTGTGTCGAGTACTGCCTCGTGCACACACTCGCTGGCCGCTTTATTAGGAACACCGTTCTAATACCAGGTAGGAATTGTCAATGGCATGGATTCAGCAGGATGCCGGAAATACTCCTTAGAGAGCCTGAGCCACATTGGACATGATTCCACCATGTAAGTGATGCACGTGTCAGCTACACAGTCATGCTGCCAACCTTCCACATCCCAAGGGTGCTCTGCTGGATTCAGATCTGGTGACTGGGGAGACCACTGAGGTTCACTGACCTCACTGTCACATTCATGGAACCAGTTTGAGGCGACTTGTGCTTTGGTGGACGTGGTGAGTTATTGTGCTGCAAGTAGCCATTAGAAGAGGGTTAAATTGTGGCCATGAAAGGTGGACATGGTCAGCAGTGATACTGGTATCAAGGGGCCTGATGTGCCAAGAAAACATTCCGCACACAAACACCTCCCACACACCCCCACCACCAGCCTCAACTGGTGACACAAGGTAGGTTGGGTCCACGGCTTTATGCTGTTTATGTCAAATTCTGACCCCCCCCCCCATCTGCATGTGGCAGAAGAAACTGAGATTCATGAGACCAGATGACCCCCCCCCCCCCCCCATCTTTGACTGTCCGGTTTCGGTGAGTCCATGTCTGCTGTGGCCTCAACTGCCTGTTCTTGGTTGACAGGAAAGGATCTTGATGTGGTTGTCTGCTGTTGTAGCCCATCCCACTCAAGGTTCAGCATGTCATGTTCAGAGATGCTTTTCTGCCCACCGCTGTCGTAAAGAGGGGTTATTTCAGTTACTGTAGCCTTCAGTCTGGCCGTTCTCCTCTGACCTCCCTCGCCAACAAGACATTTACACCCCCAGAACAGCTGCTCATTGGTAGTAAAGTACAATCTTTCCTACTGACACACTAATGCAGAAAATGTTAAATAACTAAGGCAGATATTTTTGAAGAACATTTAAAGTGCCTACAACTTTTGTACTGTGTGTCTACTGCACTCTGAGAAAAAATGAAAGAGAAGAAATTTGCCTGAGGACAGCGTCAAGACTGAGAAAGTTCCAGAAGTGCAGGGTGATACTGAGGTAAGCGTCAAGCACAGCCCAATCGCAGTCAACATCAGCCCGTCAACCAGAACAAATCCATCTTTTTTATCCTGTTAGTCGCTCTAAGGAATGGCTTCAATTAGTTTTCTTTGCCACAATAGCCTCGAAAGGCATCACAAGCCACTTTTCGCTGAATAATCAAACAAACGTTTCCATGGAGCAGCAATTTCTTTCGTTCCCATGAGTTGACTTGTATCTGAAGTGCAGTGCATAGTGAAATGGGTGCACCATTGGTAGGACTGCTCTGTTACTCTGAAAGCTCGATGGAGCACAGATTATATCAGGATCCGGATTTCTCCCTCAGCCAAACCCTTGGAGCTGGTCAATAACACACAGTCAGGGCTTTAGACCTCAACACCAGCATATAATGTACATATCCTTAATGTTTCAGAAGAATCATGTATTGGGGCTTAAATACTTAACAGACCAGTCCTAAACTGCACTGCTGGCTTTGGCTTCCCTGAATAGATTAGGACTTAATGCCACCATATATATGTATGTACCAGTCGATTATCGTATGTATAAAATAATCACACTCCAGTATGTGTGTGTGTATATATATATATATATATATATCAATTTCTTCTGTGTGTGTGTGTGTGTGTGTGTACACAAAGTATATGCAGCTTCCCACATAAGAAACACTGAGGTTCCGTTAAATCTTGAATGAACAACAGTTCAAAGAACCAGAAAGCCAACTTCTTACTCTTCACATGCATTCTCAAGAGCCTCAACTGATCCAAGAAGAAGAGGCAGAAGCACTTTATGGCCTTTTATACTTACAGAGAAGGTGAACATAGCTATAAATTTCATGCTGTGCCACAGCAATCTGTCATCGTCCACCATCTGTGAAATCCAACTTTACCTGAAACAGAAGCGCAAAAAGACTTAACTACAGCAGAAGGTCCAGGGCCACAACACTGCAGCAGCTGATGGGCTTCATTCCCGTCACTTATTAACTGGCTAATTGGCTTAAATCATTTGTGCCAATTAATCAGTTAACAATATGACACAAGGAGTGACCTTCAAAATGGACACGAAGGACACGGCGGACAGGGTGTGGAGGGGGCAACTTGTGTAATTGCACAAGTTCTGGTTATTTCTACAGTTTAACATGCTTGTCACAACACATCAAGAAAGGTGTCTAGTGCCCGGTCACTTTGACGTGATACCTAGACTGTCTGCTTGTTTTTTTGGGCAGGGGCATTTGACACACCAATCGGCATGTGAGCTGTTGGTGGCTATGAAATCACACTCCAGTTACGATCGCCGAGGACAAACGGCCTCGACATCCCTGCACCGAGGTGCTTCAGTCAAAAGAATAATCCTCCACCCTCTTGTACGTCTAAGGCGGTGTAGGGCTCTCGTTCTCATCCTCTCTTTCACGTGTCTGAGCGTGTGAAGTGGGCACATCTACAGCCCTAGCACTAAAGCATCCTCCTCTCAAGGTGAACTCACAAGCAGTTCCAGTGTCTGTCCGTCGCTGGGTCTCTCGCCACTGATCCAGAGCCAAACCTCATCTTCATCTCCAAACTGTACATTAATATTTGCACCTTATTTTTGCCTCTAGATACACATGAGTCTGGACATAATCTGTGCTGTAATGATCTCTGAAAAGCATGCTGTTGAATACCACTCAACATCTCAGACTCACACGGAAATACGTCACAGAGTCAATCGTTTTTGAGCTCAGCCGTGTGTAGTTGTGTCAGGAGACCACCTCGAGTTTGGGTTTGATGAACTCATATAAATGTTACTGGATATTTCCCTCCTGGAAGTGAGACTTCAGATGAACATCTAACTGAATCACCTCAAGTATTTACATACCTGAATCTGTTGGTCACCTCACGCACTTGCAAGTTAGCCGTGGCTTCAAATGGAACAAATAATTTAAGATTTTCTTGACGCATGACCCTCACGTACCATCTGAAACACCTACCCATACAAAGATAAGATTTGTGTGAGCTGTTATATTGATTTTTTTTATTTCGGACCATATATTTTACAGGTGGAGAGTGCTCAATTGTTCCGCTGGGCACATATCCACCTAATAGGAGTAAACGTTTTAAACAGGCTGCTCTGCAGCATCAGGACCACAAGGCAATATCCAGGATTTGTTGTTGTGGTCAAAGGGAAAGATGATGCATTCAAATTAACAGCGGTTTGCCAGAACCCCCTCTTTGACGTACTTGACGTTATTTGGCTGTACGGTATTTCTTCTTGCGTAACTGCATTCAAAATTGCAGTGTAAACAAATGGAATAACATCTCCAGCTCGCACTTCTCACTCACCAGGTAACTGGTGCAACATCAGCAGGCTGGTTAAAATGTCAAATTTCATTTTACTTTGGCTGCAGTAAGAAGCAGAAAAATACCCGCCTGTCTGGGCATCTATTTCGACATTAGGAGACAGTGGGTCACACGGCTGACGTTACCGAACATGTCACTGAAAACTAACCTCATCATCAATGTGATACTCCATCCATACAGAGGAACAAACAAATACATATTTATAGTGCACTTTCAATAAATCTTTCTCAGATTTTAGTTTCAGCTTTCAAGTGCTGTCTTTAAAAATACACTATATATTGCAGACGGCTCTTTTCCCGTTGAAGGAAGAGCTGTAACAAAAGGTGGTATTTACCGTATATAAAGGCCGAAAGTGAAGGGTCTCAAAGTGAGACAAACAGCTTACTCTCCCGAGGGCTGAAGAAACCTCTTCTTCTTCCTGTGCTCTGCTGACAGACTGAAGTCACAGTTTCTATCAGAAATGATGTTGCAGGTGATCCGTTGCGACTTGGCTTCCACTTTCTGTCCGAAGATTCTACAGAAGATTAGAAACCGGTACCAGATCCAGTACCCATTGGGATGGACCTTTTGTGATGCCCAAATTGTCCTGTACGTCAGCGTTGTCAAGATGGAACTAAAGTAGATGGTTGTCTTACTCTTCACTGACTGACTGACTGACTGCTTGAGGCTACCAGCCCCGGGTCCTTCACCTTACCATACTGATGGCCACCAGTCTCTTAATGGAGAGCAAATTATGGACCACATTAGAAGAAGCATGTGAGAGGAGAACTTCAGCATGGACGGGGGATCGATCCAAGGGGCCATTTTGGTTGAGAAACCAAAGGTTGCACCACGCTTGCTTCACAACTCTAGTTTTTGTACCTTCCTGCATTTATACATTTATACATTTGACAACTGGCTTCACTACTCCCCTTTTGACCACGTCAGCTTCACAACAGGTAGCGCAACCGGCCTTCTTGTGTATAAACCCTCATTAACATACAAAATGCTGCGGTCGGTGCCAGTGCGCCACACGAGGACCTGAGGGGCAGGACGCCTTTTTCAGCAACACATGCAGTACCACAGCATTCTCATTAAAACCCGCTTGACCTTTAACACGCACTTCTTAAAGAATAAATAGAATATGCAGTGTGAAAAGCCGCAAGCCAGGCTCATTAACGAAAATCGGCAAGAAGCCGAGTCGGTGACGGCAGAGAAAATACAAAAGGGAGGAGAGTTTTCTGCCTGTGATTCCGTTACTTGTCTCTCTTAGAAATGAGCAATTTGTGAAATAAAACCCTCCACAGTTCGCCGTGGAAGGCAACTGTCAGGAGCCACGGGAGGAACACCTCTGGGAGCCACGAGGGGGCGCTACTCCAAGGTGGTCCAAGGTGTCTACAGTGGTGATGAGACCTGTCTGGAGTTCACTGTTTTCTGCCTCCCTCTGTGTGTCCGGAAAGTCCAGCTGCCTGGTCCCCTTGTTCAAGTTCGGTGGTCCCACGTCTCCACACCCAAGTTTCCCCACGTCTCCACGTGGTCGAACCACCAAAGGCACCTATAAATAAAATCGTTGCACCTGAAACCATCTCACACCTCTGCCCTGCGAGTTCATGGCAGCAACAGTGTGTCCTGGTTCTGGGGTTTTAGGAACTGATCAAAATTGTTGTTTAGTGTTGCAATGTTTAATATTTTTTACACCATTTGTACACCACCTGATTTTGTCCTTTGGGAAATTTCCCTTTTTTAAGGAACTTTTGCCGTATCACCAACACCCTGCAGCTTTTATGTTGAGCACAAATCTAGCCGGAAGCAGTAAAACACATTTCAAAGATGTTAGTTCATTCCAGACATGTGAAAAATGGATCTTCATGTGGTTGTGAAGTTATATTATCAGCAAGTCCCAGCAGCTGAAAGCTAATGTTTAAAATTGTGCTTATTGTGAGTTTGTTTAAAATTTGATTTATTTGTAAGAAATGCTTAGTTTCCTGTCGAAGGGTAAACAGTTGGTTACTGTGCTGCATTTCTACTAGGTGGTATTTCAAAGTATTACATGAACATCCTGTGAAATATTTAATGAGTTCTTTGTATAAACTTTTCTGTTCGTATGTATTTTTTCTGCAGCTGGGGCAGCACAGCGATTCAGCAAGTAGCGCCGCCACCTCCCAACGTCTGGGCTCTTTGGGTGGAGATTAAAGTCCAGCTCAATCTGTGTGGAGTTCCAGTGTTCTTCTCGTGTCTGCGCGAGTTTCTTCTGGGTGCGCTGGTTTCCCCACAGTTCACAGACATGTTTTCGATTAATTCCTCCTGCTGAGTCGCCCATCCTAGCCCTCCAGTTTGGGGGTTGGGCATGTGGCTGATACCTCCACCCCACCCCATAAAAAGAAAGTTGTCTCAAAGCCCAAGAGAAAGACAAACGGACCGAATCTACTGCACATGGAAAAGACTGGCAGTCAGTGGTGAGGACTGCAGTGCCGTGGACTTCGGTTTTATATATTTAAGGCTTGTGAATCGGACAACCTGCTGATATTTCCAAGGTAGTGGAGTTGGAGGTGGTGGACATACAGATGAGCCGTCTTTTAGGTGAAAATGTGAGAAGACCAACATCACGTTTGTTTTGTTCTCCCTCCTGCAACATCAGCAAAGCTGCCAGAAAACAATAACCGTCTTTTCCGGTTGATTAAGAAAGCTTTTCTGATCTCCTCAAAATCAGGTGTGGTTCTCAGAAGCCAAGTGACAAGTGTTGCAGAAGCGGTCCCTCTTCATCACTCTCATGCACTGTTCTAGATACATGGCTAATGAACCGAATGATCCATTTTCATGTAGCACCTGTGTCTTCATCCCGCATACTTTACATGCAATTAGACTTGCATGATGGGAAGTCACATCACCGCTTGCGAAGAGGAGGAGGGGGGGCACATCAAAGCCCAACGTGCACGTGTGCTCCTGGAAGAAGAACGATCACGCTGGAAAACATAGTTTTAAAGAAGTACATAATTCTGTACTTTCTTTATATCAAAGTGGCAAAGAGCCGCGTCGTGTCTGAATTAATAGTTAGTGTTCTCGGGTATGTGATGCATTTAGTCGCACTTCAAGGATGACACCTTCATTAAGCTTTTATTACACTTGAAATACCAGGAAACATAACTCCTTCATGACCACAGAGCCCAGTCTCTTGGGTTCCTCAGAATGTCTCAGAATTCGCTGCAGTATAGAAGTGCTCGGCACTTGAAAAAACTCAACACATGGTTTCCTGCTTGTGTGTGTGTGTGTGTGTGTGTGTGTGTGTGTGTGTGTGTGTGTGTGTGTGTGCGTGTGCGCCTCAGGTACAGCCTGTAAAGCAGTTGAGCTCGGTAGATTCTGAACCGGCCCCTTCCCCTGAGTGCCGGTGAAGTGAGCATTTGAGGACTCGGGTTTTACTGTGAACAGATGGCCAGGGCCAGACGTAGACACACTCGTGTGAGTGAAGAAAGGAAGAAGTCGCCCGTTTCTGCTGAAAAATTTAAATCCAGCTCCGGCTCACCTGGCTGTTTAGGGCACGTGAGCTGCCTGCTGAACAGCCGTCCTTCTTTTGGCCAGAACGAGTCTTTGGTCGTAGTGCGGTCGATAGAGGGTTGTGTTTCCTTGGAGAGGGTGCCTGTGGTCACGTATGTCCGTGTGGGACGACCGTATTTGGGAGCGAGAGAGCGGAGTGGAAACAACAGCACGACACTGGGCTCAATGTGTCGGCGGAAGACCAAACATCGAGACCGGCCACACGCTCGCTTTTCTGAACAGCTCTTCGGACGGTGTTGCACACCCTTCCCGCAGCCTCAGAAACCTCCACCGCCAGATCTTTTCAAAGGCCCAAAGCGCCTTTAACCGCAGACCGTAGACTGAGAGACTGGGCAGGGAAGAAGGAAAAGTGTATCGGTCCAGTGTTTCAAATAAAAAATTCATATGCAGTGAGGGAATGTAAACCCATCTCCAGAGTCAGGTAGGGGTCTGGCACAGGTGGCCGAACACAGCGCTGCAGTATTGATTCCCCAGGAGTTCCTGGAAAATCCACACGAAGCACCAACACTTCTTTTTGGATATAGATTTCCTGCAGCATTGGCTTGCTTTGAGGCCCAGGCTATCGGATCCTTTTACAATGCTGCTCCGTAGAAGAAAGACTGTGTGTGTATGTGTGTGTGTGTGTGTGTGTGTGTGTGTGTGTGTGCGCGTGCGCGCGCGCGCGTGTGTGTGTGTGTGTGTGCGTGTGTGTGTGTCCTTCATCATATTTCTCAATTTCCTTCTAAGGAAATGAAAATGATTCCAATACTGAGGCCGGCAGGGAGCTGTGACTAACACGGAACACATCCATGTGGAGAACTTCATCTCAACGGCTTTGTCATCCTGGTGGGGTTTCTCACCCCTCCGGAATCATCCACAGGGGTTGGCCTCCCACTCCTCAGCAATAGCGCTGACTGTTTTGTCACAGGAGATGGCGAGACAGCAACGGCGATGAACAAGGTACTTCAGAAAAGTGACAGCCAGACACTGTTTTGTCGTGCATAACAATTTCTCATAAGATCACCTGCATAATGACCCGTTCTGAATGCGACCGGTGAAATCGTCCTCTCCAGGAGACACGTAACAGAAAACAAACCTACTCTTGTCAGCCATTTAAAAATATTTTAACTTTTTTTTTTTACTTACAAATATTGAATTAGACAAATCTCCCATACGTTTGTGGCTCGGTGTAAGAATATTGTCACAGATGCTAAGACACACTTTCCATTTCTTCTGCTCCTTGCGACATCACCTTGGTATCGTATTTTTTCCAAACCGCATAGGAAAGTGTCTTAGTATGATATCTTCTATGGAATAACAGAACATGAACAGAATAACGCGAATATGTTAAGCCTGCGTCACCATTGGACTATCGAGTAGGACGCTGCACCTGTTGAGAAGCTCCTTTAATCTTCGACCTGTGCAGGGATCCATTGTGAAAGGCCTTTGTGTTCCGTATGCTTATACAGATGCCTTATTTCTCTTGTTACTTTCTTTTCATCCAGTTCCCTCCCCTCTTCCGCTATCTTCTCACACTTCTGCGCTCTCCCTAGATTCCTTTCTCAGTCAAACCTCTTGGCCTTGTTAGAAGGGCAGACAGAAACAGGGAATTACAAGCCTTGACCAATTTCTAACAGCATCGGCCGCGTCCAAATGCTTTTGAGTAGGTAACAGAATACTGCCTTTATCAAAGTGGAACACGAGAGCAGATACCGCACAACTGCAGACTCTTTCTGCGGACCCTGGAGCCGCGATAATGTGGGCTGGCAGATAACGCGCCGGTCGGGCTTTTGTGGCAAATCCTCTGAATCCACGTACGTTTTCTTTCTTTTTTTCATTTTTGCAAATTAAAAAAGCGCTGGCACGCACCCAAAAACAAGATGGCAAAATGACAACGGCGGCTCTGCGACTAAGAGGCAGAGCAGAAGAATAATGGTATCGGGGTTAGCATTCCGCCACCCCCAGGTCTTGTCAAGCAGACGCGTTGACGCGAGAGCTTAGCTGTGGGCATTGCAGATGAACACGGGCCTCGGGGAAATTGGATTCACAAACACATTTAAAGTGGAAGATCATTTGCTTTGCGGATTATGTCGAGCTGTAAGATGCGATGTACACCGAGCGATGGCAGCTGTAAATCCGACTGTAAATCCAGGCAGAGCTGGACACCTCGCACCACCTCAAGGTATGAGTCCACAGCAAAGCAAAGAGAGGAAATGGGCAGGTGAACTGAACCCTCTCCTGAACTCCCTGTACCTACTGTTCTGTGGGGATGGGCAACCAAAGCTTCAAAGAAAATACGTGGAACCTGGAAACACTGCAGAAGGTCATCCATCAAGGCACATCAATACCTTCATACTGGGTTCATACATAATGCAGCACACAGGGAGGCTCCTGCTCAGTTACGTTTCCTTTTTCAACTAACCCACGTCCGGTTAATACGCAGAAACGCAAGCGGTCCTGGATAAGAATGGCCAAAAAACAGAAAAAATGTTGTGTAAACTGCTCTTTCGCTACGTTTCCTAACAAAACTCAGCTTCTGCTTAGTCAACTGTTGTCGTAAGGTTGTTTTTTCTTTTATCGATTCCTGAAAATTTCACCCTCTTCTTATCTCTCTGTCTGTTATCTGTCTTCTGAAGTTGCTTACTGTGTGTTCCGTGCCCGGCAAAAACCTGCCCTGATGTGACAGGAGCAATTAAATGGTAGGGGCACTGGGGCCAGGCTCAGAAGATGGAGCGAGCAACATCTCACTGAAGCCCAGAGTCCAGTGGAGGTCTCGGGCTGGGAGCAGGGAAGAGATGCGGTAATCCCATTAGCCTCAAACTCGGAGGCTTTGATGCTGACACCTGGTCCCGCCTCGACGGCTGAGGACACCCTGGTGGAGAACACAGAAAATAAAACTGAATGTCGGTTCCACGGGGAAAGGTGACGAGGGTCTGCTGTGTAACGGATGCAATGGGTGTCCACTCGCTCATCCAAAGGGCGCAATTCACTCACAGAGCCAACATTCAGGTCAATCCGAGTGCTAGTTTGCCATTGAAAAGATCACATCTGGCATCTCAATCTAACATTTTGCAATTTGGCAGAAATTTGACAAAGTGATTTGTTGGAAAGGCGGCGTCTTAAAACAGTGGCAGAGTAAAAAGCACTGAGCTCTTTAGTAGGACCCCCTCTCCTACAGAAGTTTGTCTAAGGAGATCCCTGGCTGTTTGCTGGGTTTTATGTCCCTTAAATAGCCAAACCCATTCATTAGTCATGGTGTCCACACACTTTTGCCCATGTTGTGCATCTGTGTGCCAGTTGTTAAGCAAATGGTTTACTGAGATGTGCCATGAACTTCTTTACAACAAAACTTAGTGCCTCATAACTGCCATCCAGGTTCTGAGATGTTCTTTGTTCTTCGAGTTGCTGTTTTATTATTATTGTATTCGTACAACTTGTTGTGACAGTAGGATGACGTGGTGGTGTAGCAGGTAGCAGGAGATCCTCGCAGCTTCTGGGCTGTGGGTTTCCATCCAGATCTGTCCATGTAGCTTCTCTCTTCTTCCTCTGTTCTCATAGGTTTCCGCCCTGTACTCCGGGTTTCTTTCTCCAGTCCTCATGTCTCATGTAAACGGGCACATCTAAAACGCTCATAGTGTGTGATGGGGTATGACTGACCTGCAATACGGCACTGTGACCCTCGGCTGAGATTTCTGGAAATTTATGTAAGCAATGACAGTAATGGACATGCTGAGTAACTACCCTTCTGCCATTTCCATATTAATAACAGGCTAGGAAATGGTGGATCTGTTATATTCAATAGCATCCATCGCAAATGACCCATAATTCCACAATGTAATAAAAAATTTGTACTTGAATATATAGTACTTTATTCAGCAGGTCTTCTTCTGAGCTTATTATATCACACAACAAAACTCCAATGTTTTCATAAGTTCAGTGACTTGCATTCCTAAACACTAAGGCAGCCGGCTGAACGTGTAATAATTCAGGTTCAAGACGTTCAGATTTAAACTGTTTTTAGTGCAGCGTTTGCCCGTTTCTTTCATCGCTCTGCTTTTTAAAGTTAGCACTGACAACTACGTTCTTTCACATCCTTCCGCTATATTTCCCTGTAGCATTTCGACTGAAATAAGAGCATTTTGTTAACTTTGCCCTTTTCTCGTACAGCTTCTGGCCGTGAGAGACCCCACACGAAGCTGGACCTCTCTCGCAGTACAACGGCAGGCTGTCACGAGCTTAAAATCAAGCCATACGCGTTTCACTCAAGATTCATGCCAAGACAAGAAGGCGTGGAGAAAACCATGAACAGACACTCATGATATACCGAGAGCCACCCAGGCTGCTGTAATTCAAATTGTTCAAATGCAGACGTACGGTTGTCAGCTTGCTGGAAATGCTCCCTCCTGCACATCTTTCTTCTTTCTCCTGAAGCCAAAAAGCCCCGTTCTTCCTCTATCAACAACTACACCAAAGCCCCCCCCCCCCTTTAGGATGCGTATCTATACCACCATTCCTTTTCCCACTGGAATGCATAAAAAGTGAGGATGTTTGTGTTATTGCTTTAATGTCTGCTGAGGCTTCATGTCACGCAGCTCGTGGAGCAGCACGACTGTTTCTGCCACCGCACTTCCACACGCCACACAGATACTGCACCCTAGGTGTCTGTTTCCCCTCATAAAGACCTGCCTGTTAATTAGTCTTTTAATATCAGTGCAAGACTCTCGCATCTCATTTTCCGTCACGAGACCCTCATAGTGCCGGCAGCACCACGACTTGCCGTGCGACCAAATAATATGTGTTTGTCTGTGAATTTAATGGCTGTACAATTCAATCTATTTTCCTCGAAAACTTTCTGCAAACAAAAAAAATAGGCAAATTTGCACCAAAGTTGTGTCCAGCAGCGTTACAATTTGCAACATAAGCAGAGCAAATTTTGGCCCACGTTTTGTTGTTTGTTTGTGAGGATGCAGTAAAATGAACTCACAGGTGACCATTTCTTATTCAGGCCTACAGTAAACTGCCGGAGGTGAGAAAAGAGCACAGATGTGTTGCACCGGTCCTCTGGGTCATTATCGGAGACAGCAGAACTGATTCAGCGGAGTAATGGATCCAAAGTAAACCATTTGGAAAGCAAAGCAAGACAGAGACCATGGTATACCATTTGGAGGCGTAAGACAGGGTCCGTAGTGCGCCATTCAAAGACGTAAAATAGGGCCGGTAGTGAGCCGTGTTGACAGAGAAAGACTCATAGTGTAACTGACCTATTGTTACAATTTGCTGAAATAACTCGGGCTCAAATCCCTCAGCCTCAGCGACACCATGTGTGAAGCAAACACGCTGACAGATCCTGACAGCACTCCGCCTCACCACTGTTTGTCAGATGCCTTGGGCGCTATTTGCCTTTAATGTGCAGAAATAACAAAAAAATACAGGGTGAAGTCTGGAGCGGGGCAGAGGCACAAGTCAACCTGTCAGCTGCCACCGTGGATGGCACATCATTCCCCAGGAGCCACGGTTGGGGTGGCATCCAGATCGAGCTGCCATAGCAACAGCCCGATACATAGGAGACGGGGGGGAGGGGTTCTGTGTTCGTTTCCAAGCACAGAGGTTGTAAGAAACAGTTTGCAGAAACAGTCCTGCTGTGGTCTCGTGGTCTTCCGGGAAGAGGTAAGCGCCCCCTCTAAGTTTAACACACGGACAAAGAAGGCTTCGGCAACTGAAAATGTCGGAATCGAGGCAGTTTCTGGCACGCATGACGGACCTCAGGGACAACCCTTGTGGGCACGCAAGTTTAAATTGTGTGTGTGCTGTTTACCCACAGGCCTCTGGCTGTTGGGAAGCAAATAGAAGCCCAGAAAAGGCCACCGTGAGCTTCGAGAACGACATGAAATGCTCATATGGTGCTAACATAAGGTGTCCTTCTGAAATTGCACAACATGTACCAGCACAAGAATGGGCTCTAGTGGTGGTGCTGAAGAAACAAAATTCATTTACGAGACCATTAATTTAACGTATTTTAAACAGTGGCAGGAAAACAAGTTTTTCGTCTTACATTTTTTGTGGGTTTGGTTTGCGTCCACAATCTCCAGGTTGAAACTGTCTTAACAGTGTGTTTGATATGTCCTTTCACACACATATATGAGTATATACCAGGCTCTCATGGGAATCATACGTAGTCTTCATACACACCTTGGAGGTCCATGAAACCCTTATTTAGTTGTCGAACGGGAAAGTTGCCCTCAAATTTAATGAGAAATCTGACGAAAGTGCAGCCATAAAGACAAGATGCTCTTTGGAAAGCAAGAAGGATACCAAGTCAGTACAACTCTCTACTAGAACTTGACACCTCGTGTTACTGTGACTTTCCCATCTTGTGTTGGGCTCCACATCAGGCTGTGGAACAGGGCCACAAGCCTCGGAGTGAGAGCGAACGAGAAGTCCCTCCATTACTGCTTGTCACAGTGCATCACTGCATGACGAACGCTGCTGAGAAGGTGCCAGGTGACAGTCAGTTCTTTCCTTCCAGCGCCCTCAAATCGGCACTGCTTCCATAACCCCGAGTCACATTGGGATGCTCCAAGACAGGTGTGCAAACTCTCTTCAAGCATTGCTGTTAAGGTCCGTCAAGCCCACCGTGCAGCCAGCAAAACACGTGCACTGCATCAAAACAGCCAGAACCTGCAGGAGATAAAGACAACAAGAGAGAGCCGGTGGGGAGCAACACGACAAGAGGCTGGGCTAGCTGAGGACCAAGCCGAAGACATAAACAGTGAGGAACGAGTGGGAACGAGGGGACCGCGCTGCAGCCGGCTCGGTTTGGGCCACTCGATGAGCGCCGGTACCACGGTTCTAAGCAATTTGTCCACATATTGACTCTGTATGGGAGCTGTCTGGATGTTCTGTGAAATAAAGCCACACAAACGCAATAAAATCTGTGTCAGACACAGCCTGCAGTGGTACTCCTTAAAGTCCATTCCATCCGCCTTAATTTCACTTAATGTGGGTTTCTTCCCTTTCGCTTTTTGATTTCTTTCGTCAAGATCAATATATCTGTTTCAGAGATGCACCCTTTAGAGCTATAACCTCTGGGTGTTCATTACAGATTCTTCCTTCTTGTGCTTCCACAGAGAAGAGGCACTCAGCAGTAAGTTACGGAGCACAGATGACTCCGTAGGAGGCCTGGGTGAGCTAATGCGGGTGAACCTGCCATGCGTGTTCTTCGCCCTCATTTCAGACATGCTGCAATGATGGCTGCACCAACACGGCACACGAAAAGAGCGTAACGCCATCCCCGCGTCAGTCATTGCTGTGAGGACCAGAGACGGGGCGGTGCAGTGAAGCGACACTGACGCTCTCTAGCGTCCTTCACGGTCTGGCCTTTGCTCCGTCTCCACAGCGATAGTTTTCCGCTGTTTTCTTCTAAAGAATCTCTGACCTTGTCTAGGTTCACTCAGCCCAACTGCAGGAAAACTGCTGCGGTGTTGTGGCTGGAGCCGCCGTCTCCCGCTCGAAAGACCAAGGTTTGACTCCCTTACCCTGAATTACTACGCTGAAGATGACCTAGCTGGGTAACCAGGCAAATCACCGCAAGTCGCTTCAAACAAAAGTGTCAGCTAAACACTTGAACAAATGAATTCTGCGCGACTGAAGAGATTGCCATGGTTCTGCTGTATGACAGTTTGCACGATGTTTACATTTGTCTCACATCATAGCATCAAGGAGACCTTCGGGCTTGAATTCGCCAACACACCTCAGCACTGGAGGGTCTCTAAAGTAAGTCTAGGCCGTGTGTGCTGTGGGTAAGCTGTGGAGGCGTTAGCCAGGCCACAAGCACAAGTCTATCTGCCACAGATCGGCAACGTTAACTTGTGTATCTTCTCTCTTGTCGGGCAACAGGAATGACGGGCAGCTTTCCACACTTTTGAAAATCTCCACGTCCACATTTTTTGACACACCTTGGCTTCAGTACTTTGCTCGAGTGTCAAGGTAACGCTCCGGCTTTCCGGTCTCCCAGAACGACTATCCCACAGGGCCGTCTTATTTGTAGGGTGTGCTCTATTTTTCCCCCTCTGTGTCTCACGCCGGCTCTGAAAGTGAAAGAGGAAATCAATTCTGCCACAGTTTTGACATTACCCAACACTGGATACGCGACTACAAATGGACAAGCAGTGATTTTCTTTTTACCCGACGTAAATGCTAAACCTATCGATTGCAAGCTTACAGGAAATGTAATTTTGAATCTCTTCAATTATTCTGACAGGTACATCCGTTCCATTATCGGTGTGTGACAGCACGGAACGAAAGGAAGAAAGAAAGAAAAAACAATGCCGGTACCGTCTTCGCAATCATTACAGCAGAATGTCACGCTGCTGCGCGATGAAAGTCGCTTTGGCAATTTGCGGAAGTAAATTCCGGTGGATGCATCGGACGCAGCGTTTACACCCACAGCGCGTGGTTTGCTGTACAAACAGCTAAATAAATAAGGGCCACTTTAACAAGACAAAACGCCCCACGAATAAATCGCGACGCCCACTGCCGTCGAAGCAAAAGCGAGGAAGTGGCATGTGATAGTGGGAGATATATGAAAAGCAGATATAAACGGTATCGAAACAGCTGTGGCCTTTGCAAGGTTTCGTTTCGGTCAATAAGGCCTTTGTTTGGCCGGTGTGGTCTCCGGGACCGCAGAGATCGGGCCACACCTGGGATTTAGCCGCGCTCATACCTCGAGGGCCCGGCCCGTGATGAAATGCCGTACTTTATCTTCTAAGTCAATTTCTAGATTTATTAAAATGTCGGAGAGACACTCTTTATCTTTGTCCGCTGATGGGAAAGTGCTTGAATCTGCCCGGCGAGATATTGCTCACTTTGGGCTTCAGTAATTATACTTCACTTGTAATGAGGTGAGGGAATTGAGCGGTGAGGTTGGGCTTTGGCCTCATTCTCCACACGTGTTCCATTCAGGAGGTCGAGCTCAACCCGGGATCTTCACCCATTAGCCACAGCTCTGTCCACCCTGCAAAACACAAGAAAGGCAATTTCTCATTAATACACGGGCTCGAAACTTATTTATTTATTTTGTCGCAGGTTTGACGCCCGGAGCCTCAAGATGTCCCGGCTGTAATGAACCCTCTTTGAGGTTCTCACGTTCTGCAGCGATTAGAACATAAAACGGCGGGAAAGCCGCATCGCCTGTTTAAAGGGGGCTTGCTGTCTGTCGTACCTCGCGACCCATTTCTATGTTGAGGAGCCGCGAGTTGGTGCTCTTCTGAACTGCTTGCCAGTCGTCTGTGGGAACATGACAGACTTGCACCAGGCTGACTATTAGCCCGACTTGAAACGAACGCTAACGTGCGATCTTTGTTTTGAGACCAACCTGCCTCGCGTGGCACATTGCTTGATTCCTCAAAGATAATTCGAGGGAGACGAACTGCCAGGGTTGTGAGATTTACGTCTACATTCTCCCAGCACCGTTCTGGCAGAATACAAAGTAGATAATGCAGCGCTGATTTCTTCTGTCTGCTACAGCTAGCAAGCTAACTCGATAACATAGTTCTCACTCACACTTCTGAAGGGCTGTCACTGCACGTCAGAAAGAAGTTGTTTAATCACATCTCAAGCCCTTCCTTCATCGGTCTTTCTATCACAACTTGCTGACTGTCCTTCAGCCTTGGCGTCACAGTGTTTACACTGGACTGTTGCCACGGTGGGAGCAGCAGGCTCTCCATCCTTGATGCTGCTGTGTCCTGCATAAAACCCCTTTCCTTCTAAACCAGGAAGGTTATCTGATGCTGAAGATCCACTGTAAGGGAATGAGTCCCCCTTTATGTGACTATCAAATGTGCAGCTATTCCAGATGTAAAGCCTTCGTGTTAGATAGGACCGCCCTCAAAGTGTGCTCATCTGCACATTAAAATTTTGAACTTTAGGAGTCGGGTGACGCTGAAAACATCAGCGATGAGGTTGGTTCATGGCGGCAAGACGAAAGGTCATTTGAGTTAATCCATCCATTGTCATTAACAACTGATCCCGGTCTGGGTCGCGGTGGACGGGGGTCTATTGCAGAATGATGGCCACTTGGCTATGAAACCACACCCTGGATGGGAATTTTGAGTGACAAATTAACCTGACGCGTATCTCTTTGGACTGTGGGACCCAGAGGAGAACGTGCAAAGTCCACACAGACAGAGCAGGATCCAAACCCACATGCCAGGGGCAGTGAGGCAGCAGGACTACCTGCCGCCCCATTTGCGCTGTGCTTTCTCATTTCCCCCCCCTCATTCTTCTTATTTTTATTTCTCTCCTTAACTGAACTGCTCATTTCTTTGAACCCTACTGGGGAAGGACAATTTCATATGGAGGGTTCTGACATCTATTTTCCAAAGTATTAGACTAGGCTGCTGAGGGCAGCTACTCTGCAGGTGAAGCTCTATTTTCACACTCAACTGTTGACAAACTTTGACTCATACAACTCAGCCCTCACAGGTCAAATTCACGTGATGTCCAAGTAAACTGGTCCGGGGTGGTTTTGGCCTGAGGTAATTCCTGCCACTGGCCAGTGGGATCTGTAAGGACTGCTTATAATGTCTGCACTGGTACGTGGCTTCAGACCCCCTGTTGAGTCATATCGAGGTGCCAGCAACACGTTTTTCTTATTTCCAGCTATTATTTATTTTTCCGTCATTTATTTGTTTCCGTCTCGTTGTTTGTACAGTATCCGTCTGCAAAGCTCAAACGCAGAAAGATTTGTCTGTGAGTCATAGACGCACCTACGTTACCGGCAGACAGCGATGCCAAGCAACACGAGTTTTTGTTACTTAATGGTGACAAAAAGGCAAGGGGGACACGCGGCTTGTCGTGCCGAGGGAGGTGGCCCGCTTTGATGTCGGCAGGTCACGGCGCCATTAATTCCCTGTCAAACAGTAATGGCGCCGTAATAAAGCCTGCCGGCGTGTCACCAACGCAGGGGACAAACATGACAGCAAGAGACACCACTGCTGATGCTTCTGAAATTGCCTCACCCTTCCGGCGCCGGCTGCGGGGCTCCCGGCCGTCAGACGCCGCCGACGATCGACTTTGTTTAGCTGGGCCGGCGGCGCTACTCGCAATCCCACACAAGACCCCCACCCCACAACATCGGTGGATGAGACATGAACACAACAGCACACCTTGCATCATCTCGTACACCGAAGCAGCTACTGAGTCTTCTCGATTCTCCTTTCACCAGCGTGCAACAGCACACGTTCACCAAGGGCATCAACCCCCCGCCCCCAGTTATGCCTGTTTACGTTGGTTCTATTGGACAAAATATAAGGGACGATTAGTTAAGTTATACAACATGCCCCACATGTTGGCCAGTTCAATTTCTCTTTTCCCGAGAGTCTATCTGAGGGGCTCTGCAACACGGTGGATGGAAGGAAAGGCAGATTACAGAGATGTCAGGCTTAGGTTCGCCGCCTATTTTTGGAAGACACTTGCTGTCACGCGGATGAGTGTGAACGTTCACCACCAAGCAACTGCGTGAGGTGTGCAGGAGTGCAGCATGGAGGCACGAAAGCGTTTTACAGCAGGAAGATGGTGGTCCGGGGGAGGCTTAATGGTGTGACAAGAGGGCTGCAAAGGCGTGCGCCTTCTTCTTCTTCTTTCGGCCCCCGACAGCTCGAAATATAGGGGCGCTATAGTTTATTATATATCAGGTGCGGTCCAGAGAGAGAGCAGAGACTCGGACGTGTTTACTTCTGGAGTATGTTTGCCACGCGCCTGATTTGGTACCGCCGTTCAAATGTGTTTTCATGCCACAAATGTCCTCCTGAGGATTAGCAGCTTCCACACCTGCTCAAAATATGTCACCCACTACGTTTATAGCCTTATTTTCAATTTGTGGAAAGTCTTTTGAGGAGTTCTGTGCTGTTGGTTTGCAAAGTTCGTGAATTGTGCAAGGCTGGCGGCTTAAGAAGTCCTGCTTGGTGTCATGTCTCTCCTGCAGCTCCATAAGGCCCTTCGGTTGACCGCAGAGAATCCAGAGGATCACAGCGCGGAACCCTTTTCGCCTGGTCGTACATGCACACACTTCCGTTAAAGCTTTGGACTAAAAAATAATAAATCAGCCGGTCAAAACCCCAGTGTTTTTCGTTTCAAAAGCCACACGACTGTCAAGAAATGATCTTTACTGCAATTTTAAAACTCTGACTGCAGAAACAGGCCACCGGTGCACCAAATTTGTAAGCCCTTTAGCCACGTTTTTTTATTTTACATCACATAAAATGTCTTTGTTCGCAGGGCACGTTGGGGAACTCTTTCGCCTCGACACCTGACGACGCCCTTCCGGAACAGCGGCCCGCGTTCGACGACCATAGAGTTACCACCTTCGTGCTGGACAGCTGGCCGGTGGGTTTGGTGTCTCTGTTCATTTCGGTGATTTCGCTGCCCCCCTTCCGTGTCTCTGCCCCCATCTCCACCCTGGTCTTTGCCTGCAGATGATGTGTGATGCCGCACGTGTCCGTGAGTATGGCCCACAGAGCTCCCCGCTCACCTGCCGCCGATTTATAGCCGCTGTTCAAGCATCAGTTTACGAGCTCTTCAAATAAGTGGTGACGGATGACAAAGTCGCTGCACTGAAAGAATTTTGCAACGAACTGAAAATGTACTTTGAAGATCTGCCACGAGGAGAAATCAGATTAGTGTTTTAATTATTAACTTTGATGTTTGCTGAAAAAGTGAAAGAAGAGCTTCAGTCGCAGCTGAGTTTCTTTTTTTGGCTTGAAGTGTTGTGAGTTCGGATGCGAGCCGATATTTTTTTTTTTAAGTATTTGTGCAGAACTGTGAAAGAGTTTCGGAACGGCACAACTGCTGCACAGCAGGCTGCTTGCGTCTGTACAGTCTGGTGGTGGAGGAGTGATGGTCTGGGGCCGTTTTTCATGGTTTGCTCAGCCCCTTAATTCCAGGGAAGGGGCATCTTAATGCTACAGCGTACAGTGGCATTCTAGACACCTGTGGGCTTCCAGCTGTGTGGCAGCAGTTTGAGGAGGGAGGCCTTGTTCTGTCTCAGCACGACAGCGTCCCTGTGCGCAAAGCGAGTCCATAAAGAGACGTTGAGCGAGTCTGGTGCGGAACAACCTGACTGGCCTGCAGAGCCCGCACCTGAACCCCATCCCTCACGTTCGGGATGAACTGGAACCCCATCGCCCAACATCGGTATCCGACCCCACCGACGCGCTAGAGTCTGAACGGGAGCGAATCTCCGCCGCCAAGTTCTGAAACGTTGTGGAAAACCTTCCCCCCAGCAAAGGGGGACCAGCTCTATATTAATGCCCGTGGTTTTGAAATGAAATCTTCAACAAGCACATATGGGTGTGGTGTTCATGCTGCAAGCCTGAAATGGATTTATAGCCCTCTCATCTGAGACGACAGCACACTGGGTTTGCTAGGAAACAGCAATTCCCTTTAAGTCCACCATTATTATTCCAATAAAGCCCCCTTAGGGAGCACTTTCAACACATATGACTCCCATCTGGAACTATGAGCTGCACATTTAAGTCCAATGTTGCACGTAATGTCATTCCTGCAGACCGATGTCAACCCCAGCAACGTCGTGCAGTTTCTCCCACGCTGCACAGGACAAGACGTTGACAAAATCTGCATTCGTTATTGTTCGTAATTTTAATGTTTAATTTTTTTTGAAATCCAGATGTATTTTCACATCATACCACACAATATCTTCCTCCTAAATGAATATTCACTGTCTATTGAAAAAAAGCGGATTCTGTACCTTCTGACTTTTTTATATCTAACTGCTTCCGGCAGATGGAGTGAGTGATTTGGAATATAATGCACTGTTTTTAGAAGTGAAGAACGCAGCCTGTCGGGGTGGTCGGCAGTCGAGGAAGGACTGGCTGCTGTTGGCCTGGTTTGGGTTAGAAACGACAATGCAGTAGCGTCATATTGTTAAGGCATTCCATGGAAAAATGGAGTACAACAAAATGATCCCTTGCTGTCCGCAAGCGCCACATTAGTGAGAAACAAACCTTCTTGGTGTGTTTTGAAGGGAACCGAAAACCCGGCATATTCCACCCTTATATAAAGGGGACTAATATGATAAAAAAAATACTCACTTACAGTATATCTCTGTTACACAACCAACTTATTGTTCAGTACAAATGCATGTTGCCTGTTATGTGGTTATTTCACTTCCCAAACGGTGATTTTATTCTACACATCTTCCTGTTTCCTATCTCCACACCGACAGCCTCAGCCAGCCACTGCCGCCGATTCGGAACCACGGGAAATTAAACAGATTCGGTGCCATTCCTGCTATGAATGAACAGTTACGGCAGCAAGTGTCTTACAGTGATTTACCTCTTATTATAGCTGGGTATTTTTTCACGGTAACAACTTCAGCTGAGTGGCCTTCAACCCCCGACTGGCTCCTCAAATTAGGATAAATAAAAACTTCTCCTTGTGACAAAATGAAGATCATCCAGCACCAGATATTCCTTAGAAATGCCACATAGCCCCACTAAGGTCATAGTGCCTGTGCGATTCCCACAGCGAAGGACATCGGCAGTGGTCTTTGCCACACTGTGTCTTTATACTCTGGACGTCTGCGTAAGAGTCTCGCTTGAGGGTTAACACCGTCTGGGTGGTCCGGGGGTCTGCGGTGCCCTGCACAGCACAAGCAGTCATACAGCGGAATGGATGAGTGAGTGAGTGAGTGAGTGAGTGAAAATAGCTACTGTAAATAATTTTGGTTACCAGACTAATACTGGAAAGTATATTTGTGACCCATGAATTAATTTTCTTTTACTCTGGTGTTTCACTGAGTCCTGGTTGACAGTTATCATGGAGGAACATCTATTTCCTTAAGAAATGATGCCAGTTTGACCTTCTGGCAGTGGGAAATCTCCTAACAGGGTGATTTCACAGAACAAATGAACCCTCTTGTGTGGGCAGTGGGTGTACCTTTATGGCTGGCCATTTACACACACTACAAACCTTGTTTTACTCTATTATACATACAGTAAATTACTCCTATCCACCACATACGGTGATTTACTGCCTCAGTCTGCCTACACACTCCAGGATTTGGCACAAAATGGCTACGAATGTCTGTCACCGACGCTGTCCGCCGAGTCTCACGTTAATCCATCTATGGAAAAGGAGGAAGCAACAAGTGGCATTTCTCCGGCCCAAGGGTAAGGTTCTAGAAGAGCATTTAAAACGACAAACTCGTAACTTGGGACCCAGGTGAATCTCACATAGCATTTCATCTCTGTAGTGTTTCAAACAAAGCTGGATGACTGCATGTTGTCCTGACTGAACACCGTAACGTAGACATGACACACATTTAGTAAGTATCTGATCTCAGAAGGTAACTTCTCCTGAAGCTGCTCCTCAGTCCAGCAGAACCTTCTAGGGTCACCCCTGTGGCAGAATTGCCTCCGTTGTCCCATCTGCTCTCTGGTCCCACACCAGTGCTGCACACTCATATCGAACCTGTCATTCCCAGGACATATGGGTACCTGTCACCAGGGTATCCCAGCCAAAGGTAATCAATAGCCATCACTTCCACGGGATGAGAAGTGACTAGTCATCAGAGGAGATGCTTTCTCATCTTGCTTTCTGATGAACACAACAAGGACACTTCTCTGCTGAACTGGCCTTTACAGCATGAACGTCTCCCTCTGCTGTACTTCAAATTAGTGTAGTAATAATAATATTAATAAATCCATTTCCACGAACCGCTTATCCTGGGCAGAGTCTTTCCCGGGATCAATGGGCACCAGGCTATGAAACTGCTCCTGGATGGGATGCCAGCAGGACACACACACACAAACACACACACACACACACACACACACACACACACACACACACACACACTACAGGCCATTTAGAGCGAGCAGAACCTGAAACCCATGTGCTTGGACTGTGGGAGGAAACCAAAGCACCCATAGGAAACCCACACAGGTAGGGAGAACTAGCAGACTCCACACGGAATGACTGCTGGATTCAAAGCTCAGGCTCTGAGGTGACGGTGCTACTCACGGAGCAACCGTGCTGTAATAATAATAATAATAATAATAATGCGATAAATGTACGTTGCAGCCTTTGGCAGACCAACAGATGATTTCAGTACAGACGCACAGCATGTTCGTTTTGCACCACAGACACGCAGGCAGGACAGTAGACAGATGAGAGTATTAGGTGGCGATGGACTAATTTATGAAGCTGTGAGAAGCTCGTGCGAGACCTGGGCCCAGAAGAGCTGAGTTCTGAGATCTTTGTTGACTAGTAAGAGGGATTCGGCGGTTCCTACGTGACTCTTCATCTTCCCATCTTCCCCTCCCTCCAGTGCGGCCACCGGAGCTCCGCGGTTCCGACCTCGGCGGACGGATCTCCTCATCTTTTCGAAAACAACCCAACTTTCCGGTGACTTTGCGTAAACTGTGAGGAGGAAATCAAAACGGATTCAGCACGGGAGCCCAGCAGCATCTGTCCTCATTACTTCTTGCGTACATTTATAAATCTGTATTAAATTGTTTCCCATACTGAACATTCGTGCTTTTCACATTACTGCTAAGTGCGAAATAATAAATGACAACGAACACAAATGGTTCTCCTGACGGATTTATTGATGTTAATTAATAGTATTGCTAAGTAGGGTATCGGCTGAAGGAGACAGACGTAATTCCCGTGGAGATCAGAGTGAAACATCTCTTAACTGCGGCCCGTATACAAATGGCTTTGCGTTCACTCCGGCGAAACCGGTGTGAACTGTTCCGATTAATCCGTCAACTTTGCATCCCTGAGATTTCTGTAATGAACCAATAAAGTTACCGGCTTGGTGCAGAAATGAAATCGGTTCGGCTTTATTGCTTCGTGGAAACGCACAGTGGAATCAACTCGGGTTTCAGCCGAACGAGGCGACAAAGCCGCGCGTCGGTGTTTAGATTCGGACTCTGTTTGTTTTCGGGAGCCACTTACCCACCGGTGACAGGGACTCATAGTCACTCCTGGGAAACACTTGGCTGCTCCATCTGTCCATCGCAGGACCACCAAACACAAAGCGATTAGCAGTTGCCAGTAAACTGTTTCAGTGCCAATTTTGCTTTTTTTTAAAAAAAATTAAATAGAGAGAAGCAAATACAGAATAAACACACAGATACTGGCAACGGCGTTGATATAATCACTCCCTAGGATGGGGGGACGAAACTACCTGCTGAGACCCCCTGGAATCACCCGCTGGTCACTGAGAGAATGTGAACTGAGCGAGAAAACACGAGCCGCTTATAACGGGACCGAACAGAAAGACGACCCTCGCCTTCAAGAAGGAAAACGCCGAGGGCAGCTCGACAAAGTTTCGTGGAAGAAGGTGTTTGTAAGTATCTTGTTGACACAGGTGTGCTTGTCATAAATGTGGAATCCGTATCGATCGCGTGAACTTTCCGGAGCGCTTTCTCATTTTGCCGGCCCTGTATTTGTCTGGACGAGATAATTAAATTCTGCATTTGTATTGATCACGCTGTTATAAATAAGGTAGCGGCAAAGGACAAACATAGATTCCCATCAAGACCTGATTGCATTTCGTATGACATTTCTCAATTACGGCTTAGTATCTGGAACCAAAGCCACAATGACATTTATAAATTAAATAAATCATGTCAAATATCTGTTTAGTAATTACTCACTGTTTGTCGAAATGATCCCAACTTCATGTTGTGTCTTTACGGAACTGATCCCCTCTTGATCATTGTTAAACCGGCCCTTTCTTACAAACAAACCTCTCTATATATCAGCGCATGTTACTTTACCCTTGACCCCCCGCATTAAATCTGCGTTTACTGTCCTGTAACTTACCTTTTTCCCTTTAGTAAACCTTTCTCCCCACATCACCCCTTTCCTCCTTCATCCTCCAGCCGTGATGAACCAGACTTCCCCACTTCCTGGTCTTCGTTCCACGCAGCACGCCCTCCTACTGAACCTGATTCCGCCTGTGTTTTTGTGCCCGTTATTTGCGCGGTCGAAGCGGTGCGTTTACTCACATTGTTTCGGACCGCGCCGTGATGCCAGCTACTGCCCGGGCGCCCGCTCCTTCACTCCCAACCAAGGTGGTGCGGCAGAGATTTACGAGGCCCGACTAAACAGAGAATCAGCCGACGTGACCTTCAGACCGAGCACATTCACTGACTTCTCCACGTCTTTGCGACTACGTGCCGCGCCGGCTGCTTGGAAGAAAGGCGTCGCAACACTTACCCGGATTCCGCCGAGAAACGTAAGGCGGTTCGAACCGCATGAAACCTCAGCAACACCGATCGGTGTTCTGAGCTCACACAACGGCGGGAAGACGAATCCCTTAATCCCGCCAAATTAAAGCGCGCACGTTCGGTTTGGAGAAGCGGGCGGGTAAATGTCAGGGACGGCTGTCTGCTTATGATTTGGAAATAATCAGACAATATTTAGAGAACGTGAATGGCTTTCACGGCGAATGAGCGAGCGTCTGTGAAGCCGAGTCCCTAGTCGGCGGGGGGCCGTACTCCCCGGTTACTCCGCTGCGAGTAGGGAGAGACGGGAAGGCCGCGAGCGCGGCGAGCTGTGCGGGCTGCGATAACGGCACTTTGTGCGAAGGGACGGCGTGGCGAATGTCGCTGGCGTCGGTGAGACGGTGCTAATTTGCAATCTGCGGGGTCCGCGGAGCCTAATGGATGCTCTTTATTGAAATGCCAGTTGAGGGAGAGGGGAGACTTATTGTGGAGCTCTGCTTTGGCTCGGTCATGGCCTCATTTATTAAGACCGCTGATGGCTGACACCCTACAGGTGGCGAGCTAAACGGGAATTACTGCCTGGAGCCCCTTGGCTATTTTCACTCACCATTTTTCTTTATTGAAATGTCTCTTGTGAAGTGGGGAGCAGCACGGGTTTGATTTAAGAGTTGCCAAGAGACTAAAACTGGGACAAAGAATGAAGCGGCCAGACGGCCGGAGCGGATGGATGGTCCCTCCTAATGAAAAAGGATGCGTCCGAACCACTCTCTGCTGCCCGGCACCTGGGACCGCGGAGCCATAATTGCTGTGCGGGGTCAGAGATGTGCAGGTCCACGGTGGTTTGAAGACAAATAGGAGAAGGACCCTGCCGTAATGTCTTTGAGAAGGACCAATTGTGCATTGCGGAAGCGTGAATTCTGGTAAATAATGGCACTGAAATCCCCGTGTATCCCGGGCAGTTAGTGAGCACAGCTCACCACCACGACCGAACCTTACGACCTCCTTACCTCTGCGACCATTTGTGGCCCGTGCTTCTATTAGTTTTATTTATTCGTCCGGTTATTTGTTTGGCGTTGCAGTTTTATCGCTTGCGATGCACAAGTCAAACTGTCACAGTCACACGTTTAGCAGATGTTTCCCTCCAAAGCAGTCTAAAAAAAACGTGTCCCACCAGCACACCGAGAGACAGGTACACACAGCGATTCTCCCAATTCGGTTCATATACAGTTGAACCGGTACGCTTTCAAATACAAATTTAACAGGGAGCTTTTTTTTTTTTTTTTAAATTAAACAGGTAATGCGGTGGAAATTTGGACAGGAGACGAGGACCGAAATGTTCGGGGACGTTTTGAGACCCTTCCTGGATTCTGACAAAGTCCCAGCAGCTTTGAGGGAGAGAGGGAGCAAATTCCACCACGATAGAACCACGAGAGATACGTAGAAAGTAGCGGGAAGTAGTGACCAGATAACATGGGGTGTTTCTCCAGTATCACCGAGTAGGGGGTTTCCAAGCCCAAAGTTGCACGTTTTGCAAAGTCGGTGTTTTTTGGCACCTACGTAGAAGATAATCAGCGACGCCTCGATAAACAATAACCGGTTAATAACAATCAGACTACTTTGGAGTTTAATCAAGTCATTAAAATTCTAATTTTTAATTATATCTTCCAAATGAAGCTCATTCTGTGTCATCTGTGAAAGGAGAAGGGCGCAGGTGGATTGTTTATTTGTTCCTCACTTCAGCTTTAAATCGGAGCCTTTCCACAACCCAGCCTATTACATCGCTGTGTTTCTTTCTTTCTGCCCCCTTCCAGGAGGCTGTGCGAGTTTCAGCATCACGCAGAATCGGGGATGGGCTGAGGCGAGGCGACCTCTGCCCCTCGGTGCCGGAGACTCACCCCCGCATCGTTTTAGTTCGAATGAATCAATAACAGTGAATCTTGGACAGACCGAGGGTGAAGTCAAAAACCTTTTATTGCGGCTTCTCGGAACGTGCCGCTGAGGATGGCGCACGGCTCGGGGCGCCTTCCTGCCAAGACCGCAGTCGGTTGAAGCTTCGTGTTCGGAACCATCCGGCGTTTTCTAATCGGTTACACTTGAAAGACGACATTCACACAAAGAAGGTGCCCTCACAAAATAACACTGCGGACCCAACAGTTCCAACCAGGAAATCGGAACCTGTGCCACTCTGCCGTTTCACAGAGAGTGAGTAAGACGCGAGTCGCAGGCTTGTTTAGCCAGACGACGTCTCGGGCAGCTGAATTATTCGACGGAGTTTCTTGTCAGTCAACGGTATCTAGATCGGCTGTACAACTGCAGGAACGAGACTCGAAAACTAACCCTTGCGGCGAGCGGGGGCAGTGGCTGTAACCGCCACACCGCACACTGCTCCTCCCACACACATCGGCGAGTGCTGGTTTTACGCTCCGGCACGGGTGCCCTGAAGGCACGGCCTCAGAGGTGATGCGGTGGCAAGAGTCACTGCCGTGCCCTCGAAGGGTTCGAATCCCACCACCGGCTCTGCTACCCTCGACGAAAATAGCCGGCTTGTTGTCCGTGAAACGCCTCGGGCAGAGCAACAAAAGCACACGTGTGGGTAGCCGTGCTGCTTCTCCAAAATCCTCACTTCCTCCATGTCTCTGTCATTTCGGCTCCCTGTCTGTTCAGGACATATTCTTTGTTTGTCATTAAATGTAATTGGTGTCTATTAATTGTGTTTGGCCGGTATAATTAGTTAAACTCAGACTAGGGCTTCTTAACTTGTTAATGACCCGTTAATTGGCGCCTTGTGTAACAGGCGTGGTTAATGTCACCATAACAACATCGCCGCGATTCACTCGCTCATTACCTCTGCCTTGTTAAATTAAGGAGAGTATCGAGCGTGTTGGGCTTAATCTGGGCGACACCCCTCAGGAGCTCTCGCCAGAGCCTCGGAAACCATCTCACAGACCGTCCCCTGCGTACGTGAGTCCCCTTCATCCAGACTGTTGCTTTTGTGCCTCCAGAAGCGATCGCGCGTTTCCAGGTGTCGTCATATTTATGGTTTTCTCTAAAAAAACAAACAAAAAAAAAAACAGGCTCGCATCAGATGCGCTTGCGCTTTTCCAAACTCACAAGCGTGAAAACGCTCCGGCAAAATTGTTATTCGTGCTCTCCCACTTTGCCGTGGCAACGAGCCACGGAGTTGATCAATGATTTATTAGCCATGAAAAGCAACATCTGCAGAGGAAGATGAAAGTGTGACAGACTCGAGTGACCTGCCAAAGCGGAGCGCTGGCGTTGCTGAGGGACAGAGATGGCAAGGAGAAAGCTCTGTACCAGCTGCCCCGGACGTCCCCCGCCAGCACGCTGACAGGGCCCAACAGTGAGAGAACGGGGACGCCGCCGTCCTTCCTGTGGGGGCTTTCCACTTTGAGGAATGAGCTTTTTGCTGTCCGTCCCATGTACAGAATTCATTTCGCCAACGTTCACATCCAGAGAAGTTCTACTGGAGAAATTCAGGTCAAGCACCTTGTGTGGGGGTCCCGCAGTAGGACCAGTCCTTGGAAGCGAACTGACAGCTGGAAGATGACAAGCGCGTGTCCGTACACACTGCGCGGCCTGCTCGCTGTGTGTGCTGTGGTGTGTGTGTTCGCATGCTTGTTAATGAGCCCACATGCTTGCGCAGACCCCCGGGGAGCGCTGGGGGGCAAAGACAGCTGTCGGCTCCGCCGGAACAGTCGGACTGCGCGTTCGGGGCTGCGGACCTGCAGTGTGGAACACTGTAAGATTAGTTCAAGACACTTGAACCTAAAAGTGGTTCCAATGACAGGAGCATTTCCCTTACAGGGAATAAAAACTCCACAGTGCAGCATAAATAATTAAAGGTAGTGGTGTGAATCACATGGAACCTTGTGAGAAATTCCAACTGCAGCAGATTTACCCAACCTCACCCACCCCCCCCCCCCCCTTGCTCTTCAATAAACTTCTTCATTTAACTCCTCCAGGAAGCTCTGTGAAAGTCACCATTCGCACATCCCCAGGTTCAGGGAGCAGCACGCGGGCGTCTGGTCAAGCCGGCGTGTGAGTCAGCAGCACAATAGGGTGTCTCACGGAGGTCTCTGTTACCTTCACAATCCCACCCCATCCCGCTTGACTTGAGTGCAGTTTCCATGGAGATACCCAGAGGACCCAAAGTCAGCGCGACATTTCGTGACACGGGGGGCCCTTTTTCTGTCGAGTGGCATCCTTGATCAGAGTTCGGACCGCACCGCCGAACGTTTCTGCAGCGGTCGCACGTCTCTAATGGAAAACGGATCCGTTTTGCCGATGCCCAGGATAAGGAAATCGGCGCTCGGTGGAGGGACAAGGAAAGGTCCGGTCCGCTGCGCCTGCTGAAGCGGACATCTCGGATGCCGTACAACAACAGAAGAGATGCTGTTCTGGGAAGTTCCGGGGTGTTTGCATGTTTTTTGTTTTTCGGTTTTGCTTACTTTCTGTAAACCAGATGCAGACAAGAGGCGTAGGAACTGTACACGCCGTGAATGAAAGTCCCCGGCGAAAAAAAGCACAGATGCGTCGAGTCGGAGGAGGAAAAGTGCGAAACTCATTCAATGGTTTGCTCGTAAGCGACTGTTTGCCGCAGGCCGTCGTGTTGTGAGAGACTATTGATAAATATTCTTTATTACACGCCGACGGACACGTTTCCCTGCATGTGTCCGTGAGTCTAAACCCCGTTTAAGTTAACATGACTCAGACGCAGCCGAAATCCAGCCCGTATTAATTCATATTATTATTATTATTATTATTATTATTATTATTATTATAACAACAACAAGCGAGCGCAGATCTAGTTTCAGTCATCGTAAACACACAGCGCTTTAATGGATGCCATCGGGTTCAACAGCGCAGGTATGAAACCACCGAGCCTCAGGTGTCCACTTTATTGCGTAATGAAGGAAACGGAGCGGATCTTCTTTCAAAAATAAACCGTCTTTTAAGAATCACCCAGGCACACAGAACGGGATCTCGGCCGGCTTTGAAAGAGCACAGATAAGAAAATTGCCTCTAAATGATCATTAGTTAGCAACGCCAATCCAAGCTTATCGCGAAGGCGGCGTGGGCCATTCGTGATGGATTAATGAACATCGACGCGAGATGTTCCCCTGCCGTTCTGCAGTATACGGGCTTAATGGTAAGCGATAGGTTGTGCAGTGAGTCAAATGTTAATAATATGAGGTAATGGCGCGATAGCAGTAATGAGGAGAGCACAGATCCAAAGCAGACGCACGGGAAGGGGGGGAAACGGACGCGAGCCGGGGAGCGCGTATTCTCTCGGGTCGCGCCCTTTCCAAGCCCAGCTACGCGGTCCGCAGCGTCGCTTCCTTCCGCAAGCTAATTGGCCGCTGGACCGCCGCCCCCCGGGGTCCGCAGTGCGGTTCGGTAAGTGGTGTGCTCCGCTGGAGGCCTGTTGCTGGGGGGACGCAAGCGCTGAATAAAACATGTTCGCCAACCTTCAGATAGGCCTGGATACAATAAACTACATGGCGGCTGGGTTTTTTTTCTTTTTTTTTTCCCTAACCAGTGAAATCCTTTGAACTTGAAATTAGTTTTTCACCTGAAATGATTTTTGACTCTGAATCAGCCCCGGACAGAATCGCCCGAACTCGAACCGGCATTTGGAATTAAAGTGACATTAGAGTGACTTTCAAAATGGAAATTATTTTAAGTCAGAATGACTTTCGAAACTGGATCGCACTTGCGAGATCGATGTAATGTCGCACGGAAAACACTGATTTCCTACGAGGGACCCGAACGCGGTGCTTGAGCCGGGGAGCGGGAGGCCGCCGGTTTATGTCGCGAGCTCCTCGCGTGACCGACAAGTTTCTGGTGGTTTCTGGTCGCTTCTGCACCTCACTTTGGAGCCGGTCGCCTGAGCTCCCGGAGACGAGCGCCGTCTGAAACCCCGACGCCATCGCTGCGCTTTGGATGCTTCTGACCGGGTGCGAGAAGGGAGCTCTGTGCGAACATCAGTACCGCCAGAGTCTCGGAGACAGGAGGCATCTCTCTGCACGTCGCCCCTCAAAAATAATGAGGTTTCTCATGGGTGGGGATTAGGTTCTACCTGTCTTGCGAGACCTGCCATCGATCGGTGGGGGGGGTTTCTCTACAGGATCAGCCTTTCAACACCTACCGCTCGCTGCAGTGAACTTGACGCCAAAGCGCCCGCTTCATTACCGACATAAAAAACGTGTTGAGGGTTTCCGGCACCCTCTTAGTTTCATTCTCCTCGAGGCTGGCGTTCAGCCTGGTTCAAGACCAGAGGTGAAGAACAATGACACGACCCCATTTGCACTAAAAAGACGCTTTTCCCTCGGAATATCCGGCCTCGGCGCCCTACCGTCCCGCACGCACGGGTTATTTGATAAGGTTCAAACGTGATGGCGTTCTCTAAAGCGTCCATCACTCTTGTATAACATCTCCTGACTTTAAATGGGATTTCACCTCCACAGCCCTGAACGCCTTTGCTCTCAGGTAGCACAGCATGTGAAGCGCAGCTTCGCACTGATGATAAAAGAACCTTTTTCTAAAACTGAATAGCATTAACTTTACTGAAAACACTCCAGTTTCTGATATTAAGTTTAAAAAAAAGTGTTTTTTTTTTGTTCCACAAGGATTTGCATTTTTAGCACAGGCTGAAAAAGCCTTTTGTAGTTTAATAGTAACCCAGAGACGGCAGCGTAACTATTCATTGTTAGAAACTGCACCGGAGCCCACTTTGCGGTTTCTGTCGCTCGGATGACGCCGTCCTCGTCGTGTTCCAAGAAGCCGTGGATGTGTTTGGCGTTTTAAAATGCAGATGAGTCCAAACAGGACAAAAACGGCTAAACAGGCTGACGTGAGATTCCTAAGTCAGTTGCAGAATGTGAAATGACATGGTTTGTGAGCAGGTCACACACTGACCCTGGAGTGTTTCAGTGCCACTATATGCCAACACATGGCTACACGCGCGCGCGTGCGTGCGTGCGTGCGTGCGTGCGTGCGTGCGTGCGTGCGTGCGTGCGTGCGTGCGTGCGTGCGTGGGGTCAGCCTGCAACGGACTGGCATCCCATCCAGCTTCATGGCTTTGCACCCGTTGGCCTTCAAGGCTCCGGATCTCCAAGACGCTCCTTGGGGTGAACGGCTGGGAGGATTTTCCTGTCTGAGTAGTTCACTGCACTCCACTCTCAAATTCTTTTAATGTCTTAGCACCGGCTCCTATCCAAAAGCAACTTCAGGCTCGGCGCACAATTTGGGAAAAGCCATAAATAGTCCTTGCATCACGGAAGGATGGGGAGAAGAAGCTCACCATCAGCGCTGACAGGCGTTGCTGAAACAAAGGCCACGTCCTTTAACTATACCTTCCAGCGGGCTTAAAGCAGGAGGCAAACACAGCAGGAGGACTGAAAGCAGCCCCAGCTTATAAAAGGGAAAATGGGGACTTGGAAGTAGACAGAAGGATAAAGATTTTTTTTTTTTTAAATTTCCTTTCAGCAGCAAAAGAATCCTCTGTGGGCGTCCTGCAGCGGGAGGATTGTTGAGTTACCTCGGTCGCATGTTGTTCTCTGACTGCCCTCAAGTGGCTCACTGAAATATTCAACCCAAAGCCAGGTCCCCTGGTACCACGGGGTGAAACTCATTGCTTTATAAATGCGTCGAAAGCGCATCGCTGAGAACCGAGTCGAATCAGCCGTAGTCCTGCTCAGAACGGGCGGAGCGCCTGGTTCGGGCCGCCGCTTCGCAGAGCACGATGGGGGCTGCTAGCAGGGGGCGCTGTTGCGCGGCACTCCCGTGGCTCCGCGCCCAACATAACGCTGGACAGCTCCTGCAGCCAGAAACCTCCGCCACGCACAGCAACACGTCGCGTTCTGGTCAGGACCAAAAAAATACATAAATGACACCTCAAAGCGATTAACTTGTTCATAGAGCGAGAGGAACAAAAATCTCCCAGTCCTCAGCAGTTTGCTGTGGACAAGGAAGAGCAAACGCTCCAGTTCACGCGACCGTATCTTCCACATAGAAGAAACCATCTTAAGCGGTGGTTATACGTCCCACGTTGTTTAATGAGCACAGTTTGTAGAAAAAACTCTCGCACGGTCGGCCTCGCCACAGGACCCAGCTGAGGTCAAACAGGCTGCTGTCTTTGCCAGAGCTGACCGACCCAGTGATTAAAAGATTCAGTCAAAGCTTCCAAAACAGACCTTCCCACAAAGAGAGAGGGAGGCGGGACACGGGCCTCGGTCCCTGATCGTATCGTCTCCGACGTTCTCATCTGCTGCTCTCATTATCTTCTGCGGCGAGGAACCTCCTTTTAGCAGCGACTTCATCTTCTAAACAGTCGCGCTCATTTGCCAAACTGCCTTCCCTCGATTGTCTGGATTAAAACAGCGGGACGTCGCTGATTTCCGGTGACTCCTCACAGACCTCTTCCGCCTTCCAGGTGTATGAAATAAATAATAATAATAATAACCGTCACCTTCGTCACCCTCGTCACATTTGCAAGTTCATCACAATCCTAATTATAATCATGCCGACAACTGGAGTCATAATTAAAACATCTGCTGCGAAATTATGAATACAAATCGCTTCCAGAGATCAGTCCCGAAGTTTGAGGAGAAGCTCAAGGTGCCGCTAATGTTCGCTAAGGTCTCCGGTTAAAGTTTAGTGGATTGCTGTCGTTCAGCTCGAGGGCATATTTGCAGCTTGCATCCAGGAACGAAGGATGGGATGAAATGAAACGCAGTGGGAATTCGGCCTGAATATGTTTCACACGTAGGTTACAAATCGCTGTGAGTTCCCAGCTTTCTCCGCTGTTGCAGCACAGGGTTGGAAAGAGGCAGAAAAAGTTCCAACAATTCTTAAGCTAATAAAAAAAGTGGCGTTCTCATGTTTGGATGCAAAGGAACGAGCTTTAAATCACAGCAGATCAAAAAACAACCCCCACTGGGAATTTCCAGACAATACCCGGTTTTGTGACTCACCCGGTTCTTGATGCTGTAACTCGTGCCTTTCCTTTCTCCTCCTTCCCTTCTGCAGCTCCTTCACTGGCCACAGCGAAGGCGGTCAGTGATTCATGAGATCCTCCTCGGTGGACACTGCCTGTGGGGCGAATGACCCCTCAGCCGGCAGAGGGATACAGAGATAAAAACCCGACCGAGAGGCGGTTTTGATGCTGGTAAAAATGACAAAGCAGATACAAAGGTCCCTGCGGAGTGTAACACACGTGCATCACTGTGGAATCGGGCAGCTGTTTGGTGTGTGAAGATACCGCGTGTCTTTGAGCTCTTGTACCTTTTAGCGGCTCCCCTGTGGAGAGGACGCACGCCATCACCCGTGGTGGTGCAGCTCCCAGCCTCTCGCTCCGTTTCTGCCACCGTGCCTCTCACGTTCGGCACATTAGCTTCGTACCTGCAGAACGCTACCGATACCAAGACCAAGACGACTCCCAAAATGTGTTTCCGTGAACCCTGCAGATGTGACTTTCACCCGATAGCGAGGCCTCACCTGATACATCTGGGCAGCGTTGGTCTCACAGTGGACGGAGGTCAAGCCTCACGCGTCCCTGAACCCGTAGAGCCGAGTCCATTGCTGGCCGTCGAACTCACGTCGCCGGACGACCGAACTTGGGATCAATAATGGCTGCTGTTATACCCTAGAAAAACGTGTTTTGCCTATTCTGTCCACGTCTTCAAGTCTAAACACCGGTTACAAACGCACTCGTTCCAGTCCGACTTCTGTGATATCGGCGCACGTAACCTCTATCTGCGTATCCCGTCACATCTCTGCCCCCACCGCCCACCCCATCTCCGTCTGAAACCTACAATTAACGTTCTGAAAATAGCCAGACGCACGGCTCTCTCCGGGTGGGTGAGAGTGGAGCCGCAGCCGCCTCGACGCTCAGGCCTTCAGTTTGTCCACCACGGGGGACTAGAGCTTCGCTGACAATTGACCTTTTTGCTCAGGAGGTTACATAACAGGCACATTTTCCACTGGTCTTGCGTTGACTGCGATCAAAAGTGCTAAAGGTTAATAAATATCGGTATAAATGTGCGGAATTCTGTCACCCGAGCCGAGAATTAATAATAACGATAACAACCTGGTTTGAGGCTCATGTGGGAACGAAAGGGCATCACAACTGGTCTTTAAGGCCCTGTAGACCTGCTGGTCACCTCTGCGCAACTTTCAGAGGCAACTCACCGAAAGCGGATGGGAAATATCTCCCAGGGGGAAATTAAGCAAGAACCCGAATGGAAGAAAGGATGAGAAACAATGACTGCATCTGTTGAAATGCGATGTGTAAAAAGCAGCTGGGCGGGCAGCGCGCGTCTCGGCGAGTGAAACACGTTGAGTGTTTATATTTAACTGATGTCGCCCGTGTGGCTCCGAGTTCTCTCTTCCCCCTCTTCTTGTGTGAGTCATCCAGCTGTTTCTTATCAGCCCACTTCACTCGACAGATCCCGTCCCCTGGATCCTGGGGCACCACTTCTCCAGTTGCCGCTCAGGCGCGGTAGGACGTGCCTTAGCCCAACTGACTGACACGGCCACCAAGCTCTTGACGGTTTCTGCAGGCTGCAGAAGTGTTTCTCCCTCAGCCATCGCTGGACAGTCGATCACGTGTGCAGATGGAGGGCAGCTTTGGCATCTTTGCACTGTGGGAGGAAACCAGAGCGCCCAGAGGAAACCTTTGTCAATACAGGGAGAGCATGCAAACTCCACACAGGCTGCGGAGGATTTGGAGATACGTCTGAACCCACAGGCCAGAAGCTGCGAGACACCAGAACTATGCGCAGCCGCCCAAACGACTCGTGGGTGAATTCATATATAATCTAACTGTAATCACCCATTCATTCATTCATCCTTGCATGTGGTCATGAATGTATTTACTTACTGATTTTGACAGGCTTGCATCAAATCCCAGGGAGCAGGAGGGACCAGACCATCACAAGATGTTTTCACATTTATAAGCATAAATTTAGAAAATATTACTTTTTAATAAAGGTATTTTATTGAAACGGAACGTTTTTGAATTTCACTGGGTTTAACCCTCGGGGCATTTGGGTCTTCCAAATACAACTCAGCTCCCCTGTCGACACTGAGGTGTTTAATTGCTCCTTAGCGCTCGACCTCCAAGTGAGGAAGGCCTTTGTGTTTCCTTCCGCCGAATCGAATGAACTACCGCCGACGTCGTCCCTTCTCCGGAAGCTTCCGGATATCGCGCAGGTTTGAGACTTCTCAATAGTCCCGAAGTGCAGTCGGCTTTATTGAGCGACGTGCGATTTCTTTGTTTTGTTTACACTTTCCGTTTCTCAGATGCCTCCTTTCTTCCAGCACTTTCCGAAACGTTAATTATAGGTGCTATTAAAAGTTTAATTTTGAGCCACCGAGCCCTTATTATCCCGTTCGCATGAGCTGTCAAAACTGCACAGCTGGGACGTGGGCCCACCAGTGAACCCGCTATTCCCAGGAACCGTTTCCCAGGTACCTACATGCGTTGCTTCATTTTGCTGTCAGGCTGCTGGTAGCCCAGTGTGCAGTGATTTACAGCAGGGGGGCTCGTTCCCCTTTGAACAGACCCGCCTTCCTGTCACTCCGTCACAGACGACTGCCGTCTAACTCACGTCACAGGTGGGTGTTTTCAATAAAAGGAGCGGAGGCCCCGATGGGCTCAGGCCTGCAGGTGACTTGAGCCTCGGCCGCCTGCTGTCACACCGTGCTGTGAGGTCTCGGCCTGCGTGACCTCCGGCGCCCCCTGCAGCACCGAGGGGCGGAGACGGCTGCTCTGAGCAGAGACGGCAGGGTGAGGTTAGAAAGTCCTCCTCCTCCACCGCCGACAGCTCAGCCCTACCGGGAGTTAGAGGAAAGATCTCTGGCACGAAATCCTGAAATATGTTCGGCGTGAGACAAAACGACACAACAAATCATTTCAGTGAAAGACGCCAATTGGGCAAAATTTCAACTTTTACTTAAAATCTCATTTAAACTGGTTCCTCTTCTGAAAAAAGTGGTGAGTGGCAGCGTGGGGTTTCCGTGTTATGAGACTGGCCATCAATCGCTGCGGCTGTTAACAATGTGCACCTTTAAGGGCGAGAGCATCAGTGGGGCTTCTTCCCAACGTAAACTTATGGTGACATCGGATGAATCACGCAAGTTACATAAAGCGCTCCTATGTAAAACTTAAAAATTATTTTGCGTGCGGACGAAAAACCCTCGGGTTTTACCTCGCTCTGCTTCGCATTAGCTTGTGACAGCTGTCGTGACACTAATATCAATCATTAACATCAAAGCAAAGCGCTGCTGTCGTCTCCGTCCCTCGGCGACGACTTCACATGCAGCCTGATGTTGAACCTTTGAGAAAAATCGCACCGGTGGGTATGTGACCGTGGGGGGGGTTGACGTGTAGAAGTGCTAGATAGCTGTGGATGAGTGCCACCCTACCAGACCCGCTCTGCTGTGCGGCAGTGACATTTATTTACAGCACGTGTCCTTATCCCCCCCCCCCCCCCCCCCCCCCCCCCCCCCCCCCCCCCCCCCCCCCCCCCCCCCCCCCCCCCCCCCCCCCCCCCNCCCCCCCCCCCCCCCCGAGGGTCCAGCTTCTACGACCACAAAGTCGCTTACGGCTCTCCTCAGACGTCTGGTTGCACCGTGCTGAACGGACGTTATTATCAGCTGTAGATGTTTAGTTCATCTGCAGTCAGAAAGTGAGCTGAAAAGGGAATTTTATTAACAATGTCTGCCTCTGTCATCTGAGGTCACACTGCGAGCTTTTTCTCTCCGGCCCACCGTGCGTCCGGTGCGGTACTTGTGTAAAGTACGGAGGAGGGGGTGAAATCCATGTGTCGTGGTTAATGTACGCGATGGAGAAACCTCGCATCCACACATCGACAAAACGTTTTCCTTCCACGCGTTGTTCCTCAGGTCGAGTCCGACGCTGCGCCCCACCTGCAGCTGACAGAAGAATCTCCCCCTCGTTTTCTCCCGTTTGTTCTTCTTCAGCTCTGAACCTCTTGGCTCTTGAAAAATGATTTTTGATGGAAAACGAAACAAATAAATGGGTTATAAAAGTTAAGGGAGGCGTTTAATTAGTGTTTAATAGAAACTTTACAGAAGCGTCGCTGTAATTTGCAAAACTGTTTTGGTGGACGTGTGTTTAGCCGACGGGCAGCTCGGCGGTTTGTAGCTGCTCTTTATGAAAAGTGATTATTTTGTGGCCCGGAGCAAATCGTTTTTTTTTTCCGAAATCCGTCGACCACCAGTGGCTCATCTCTCCAGAGAAAACACGTCGCAGGTAAACGGCCAAGAGTGACTCTAAGCACCCGGAGAAGACAACAGTCTGTTTTTCTGTGTCAACACGTCTTGGAAGGAGACAAACAGTTCAAGAGACTTCCCAGCGCTACGTTGGGCTGAAGGACTTTGACGTGATGTTCTGCTTCCTCTTCTGATCATTTTGCAGCTGCCTTTGCCAATTGTTTTCATCACGGTTCTTCACATGATCACAAGCAACTACTATGGTGGAGGTTTCTGACGCTGTGTTCTCATTAGATCCTGGTTCAGGAGTTTCCCTCTAAGGCTTCAGCGGAAAAATGCATCATCCTGGCTGGAGACCAGGAGGCAGTGAGGAGGATTAGACCGGAGGTCAGGCAGCCTGGAATGTGGGGTGGTCAGACCCCGAAGTGGCTCTTGTGTGCAATGATGGATTAGAGAAAAACACACACAGACACACAGGCTCACGAAGATACCGTGTGTGTGTGTGAGTGTGTGTGTGTGTCTGGTGTGTGTGGTGTGTGAGTGAGAGTGTGGTGTGTGTGTGTGTGTGTGGTGTGTGTGTATCTGGTGTGTGTGTGTGTGTGTGTGTGTGTGTCTGGTGTGTGTGTGTGTGTGTGTGTGTGTCTGTCTGGTGTGTGTGTGAGTGTGTGTACCGCACAGTCGGCACAGGACAGATGTTCTCCATCAGCTGATTTCATTCTTCACCGTCCTGGTCGTGTTTTCAGGCGCCGCGCGTTTCTCCTGCTGCTTCTACGGTTATTACGGTAACGGTTCCCCCTCCAGCTGTTAGCGGGAGGTCTGGTCTCGCACCCGTCACGCTGCGCGCGCAGAGGGTCCGGACAGCCAGTCCCCATGGTGACGGCAGCAGCGCAGTCCAGCTGACCGGAGGGACCCGCTGACAGAGATGGGTTTCGAGCTGGACCGCTTCAGCGGCCACGTGGACCCGGACTTCAAATGCAACTTGTGCAACAAAGTTCTGGAGGAACCGCTGACCACCCCGTGCGGGCACGTCTTCTGCGCGCGCTGCCTGCTGCCCTGGGTGGTCCAGCGGAGCGCGTGCCCGGTCCGCTGCCGGAGGGTCTCCGCCAGGGAGCTGAACCACGTGCTGCCGCTGAAGAACCTCATCCTCAAGCTGGAGATCAAGTGCGACAACCACGCGCGGGGCTGCGCGGCGGTCGTGCAGCTGCAGCACCTGGCGGCGCACGCGGCCGCGTGCGGCTACGCGCCCGCCAGGTGCGGGCACGAGGGCTGCGCGGAGGTGGTGAACCTGAAGGACGTGCGCGTGCACATGCGCGAGACCTGCGACTACAGACCGGCGGGCGTGTGCGGGCAGGGCTGCGGGCTCGCGCTGGCGCACAGGGAGCGCGCGCCGGGCGCCCACCGCTGCGTGGAGGCGCTGAAGGCGCGTAACGGCGCCCTGCGCGCCGCGCTGCTCCGCCTGGACCGGGAGCTGGAGAGACGCGCGGCCGCCTGGAGCCGCAGGGAGAAGGCGCTGGTGGCGCGGCTCGGCTGCCAGGTCAGGAGAGCCGCTGCCCGTCCCGTTTCTGCTCCGTTTCCCCAGAAAAGCCCTTAAAGCAGCTGCACTTTAGCGCGCGCTCGCTCGCGGCGGGGGTCGCCTATGTATGACATTACTGATCTTTGTAGAGCCGGCAGGGTTAGTCAGTCAGCTTTGCAGTGATTTATCTGTTTATCCTGACACTCCGGCAGCCACCAGCTAACCCCCCCCCCCCCCAAAACAAAAACGTGAGGCAAAGATGCATACTTCATTACAAAGGGAAATAAACGGGGGGGGGGTGAGGAGCACTGCTTTGTTCTCGCGGGGGGACCGATGACTAATTTCTCCTCTCTGTGGCTTCTGACACATGTGGGGTTTTGCAGATGTCGGGTGTTGGCGATAACTGAGAGTAGAAACTGGTCTGGAAGAACATTTGATGGTTAAACTGTCCCACCAGCGTTCTGCTCCTGCAGGACTAACTGCCAGAGGGAGAAGTTCCAGTCACGCCTGACAAGGACAGGAAAAATTCACGTCTCCTTTTTGGTCAACCGGTACGATGAGTTTAGGGCTCCTCATCAGTTCTGTAGGCAGCTACTCCTGTAAAGTGTGCTGGGACTGAGTGGCTGTGCTCAGTGCGCCCCCGGCGGAGGGGGTTTGTGACGCGTAAGAACCCGCGGTAAGGCACACCAGCCCACTAGGACAGGATTGTTAGCTTGGTCAAGCTTGGATGCCCCATCTGAAGCAGGGTCCTAGTTCTCTTTATTAAATGAAGTTGAAAGAAGTTCGTAACGGTGTGACAATTGGTGGCTTGCGAGTGTGTAGGGATATATAGTGTGTGTGTGTGAATATACGTGTGTACAGATGCTTTTAAAAGCCTTTAAGCTCCAGCAAGTGGTCAAACTCAGGGCAGGTTTTGCCAGGCTGGGATGAACCTGCTCTGGTCCAGATCCGTCTCAGCTCGGGTTGTGGTAACTGTCCGTCCACCGGTTTAGTTCAGCAGACCCTCACGCTACGACATGCCCCCCATGTCCTGAAGGAGGACAATGATGATCCTCCTCTGGAGTTAACCCCTCGTAACGTTTCCTCACGAATCGTTCTCGTAGTTAAGGCTGATCTGCGTAGACAACAAAACTGTTTTGTTCTGGACTCATTTGCTGCTGGAAGATGTGGCTTTTCTTGGGTTTTTTTTTTAATTTTTTTTTTTTGCTGGCAGAGAATCGACAGAAAAACTGGCTCAACTGTGCACTGCTGACTTGGCCGGAAAGGACACTGTCAGCATGGACACCAAAAGGAGCTGTTGCCCAAGACCTGAAAATGGTCCAAGTCCTTTGCATGTTTAGAGAAAAACATTTCCAGTGTAGATCTGAGGCTGACAGGGCAGCACAGCGGTGCAGTGAGTAATGCTGCTGCTTGAGAGGGAAAAAGCTGGGGGTTTGAGTTCAGCTCAGTCTGCCGTGAACTGCGGTCCCGACCGACCTATGCCTCACGCCCTGGGCTTCCAAGATGGACGCCTCACAACCCTGAACCTGGGCTGATGAAGCGCTTGATGAGGATTGAAGACGAGAGGCTGTTTTCTCAGCCATCTTCTCGCGGAAGGTGACTCTATATTCCCTACGTGGGGCGACGGACTGCACCACGGTGGCCTTCTAGGGTGTCGACGGAAAAGAAATAGATGAATAAAAGCTAAATCACTTCCTCTTCAGTCTTGTACTAATCCCGTTTTCAACACCTTTCCCCTCAGCTCTACGGTCGTTGCGATCGATGCACCTGTAATTCGGGCACAGATTCCTGGGCCTTTTTTGAACTTTGTCAATTCCCTCGTTTGGCTTTGAAAACGGAATATCAAAGTTCTAACTGCGGGGCCTCTTTGGTCGCCAGCGCCTCAATCACCCTAATAAGACTCAACCTTGCAGTTGCGTTTGTAACTGTGATTTATTTACCGCAAATTTAAACATGTAGGTTCACTGGGGCTCTCTGTTATTTGGCTTGTATTTCCTTTTTTTTCCTTTTTCTCCAAAGCAAGTTTTGCAGAATATAGTTACTTTCAAGGAGGTTCTCAGTTCATGTTCAGCCGGCCAGTAAGAATTCGGCGCCCGAGTAGAAGAAGCAGGAACAGACGTCGAGGTGCAAGTGAACGGAGCTCTATGCAGCCGTGTGGGGTCTCCGGTCACTTGTCTTAAGTATGTTTACTTTCTGGGTCACACACGTGCACCACTGCAGCACGGAAACGTGTGGAACTGCATGTCAGCGATCTCTTGTCTCTTCTCCGCTCTTCTTCCGCAATGACTGGAACTCCTTTATTGACGGAGAGCCTGTAGCACAAGAAACTTCCCGCTCCTCCCTACGTGATATTTACACAACGTGATCCCGTCAGGATTTCACGTCCCACATCTGCTTTGTCAAAGCTTCCGAGTCTCGATGCGCTTCCAAAGCAAACGTGAGCAGCTGCACCATATCCATCTTTAAGAGAGTAAGTTCTTTACATGGGGTTGCAAGAATAGTGCGTCCATTGACCCGAGTGGTGAAAACGCCACCAGCAACGTCTAAACACCGGGATGTTACTGTCTGCCTGTCCAAGAATAGCAAAGGAGTCTCTGTCCACACACTAGCAACCAGAGGTAGATGTGAGGGTTCGGTGCCGTCAACTGGCCTTCATTGGAATTGTCCTTGGATCCCCTGATGATGATCCCTGGTTTTCGAGGGTCCTTCGGACGTCGCGCGCCGCTGTGTCGTTCATTAAGGGACGCTTTTCCCACAATGCTCTGTGGTCGCAGCGCTTGCAGAGCCTTGGTCTGGCCTGGCTTGACTTTGAGTTGCATAGCAATCGTGAGATCAGCTCAGTTCCGATTTTTCCCCAGCAGGAACTGGACTTCTGAATCGTACTTGTTTCGGGTGTCGCAAAGGTAAGGAATGTACCTTCCAAAAAAGCACATTTTTGCCATCATCTTTCTTCTCTCTGCAGGGCAGCGAAACAAAAACACTTGAAATTATTCTGTTTCGGGAATCAGGGTCCTTGGGATTTAACATCGCTGGTGGCAGGCCGTGCGAGGTGAGTTGTTCATACTGTATATGTTCCCAGATTTGCAACGTTGACAAAATGATGAAAAATTCCAGATGCTTGTTACCAGTACTTTTAAAATGTTCTCATTAGACCATCTTTTGTGAAAAAAGAGCTGCACTGATTTAAGTGCCTGCCAGCTCTCCACAGGGTTTCACTGTCCCTCAGTAACATGTTATTTTAATAATGCTTTTATATGTCCAGGGAGCTCGTGCTCCACCTTGTTTTTTCTTGGTCGCTTTCATTCCCTTTCAGCTCCAGAGCTTATTATTCAGGGATGGCTTTCCAGTTAGTCATGGTTCCACAGCATCTTTCGGATGCCTTGTGCTGTGAACTAGCTCTCCAAGGAAGATTTTTACCCATAATGCCCTGTACTATAGTTTCAGTACAAGAAAAGGTTCCTAGTTGAGACCTTTTCGGCACCCTATCTGTGCATCACCAGTGCTGTGCAACAGTCTTAGGCACCTGTGGGAAATACACTATAAAGTGAGGACGGTTCCATAAATAATGCCGTGAATACTTATTAATCAATAAACCTTCTAAAAAGTGCAGTAGACAAAAAAAAACCTCCATCAGATCAATATTTGGTGGGACCACCCTTTGCCTTTAAAACACCATCAGTTCTCTTATGCAAACTTGCATGCAGTTTAAGGTAGAGGTTGGTACATTCTTCCAAACTGGCCACAGTTCTTCGGCAGACTTTGACTGTCTCTGCATGTCCTCCCAGACTGACTGGATCATGCTGAGATCAGGGCTCTGTGGGGACCAGGCCATCTGTTGCAGGATTCCTTCTTTTTGCTCAACAGGGTTGTGTATGACTGAGATTTGGTGTTTGAGGTCATTCTCAGGCTGCACAATGAATTTGGGACCAATCAGAAACCCCCCTGATGGTAGATAAGAATCTACCTGTACTTCTCAACAGACACTGAGGTTGCATGCCTAACGCTTTTGCACAGTACTGTACATAGACGCATTTGTCTGCATACACATCTGAAACGGACTAAGATGAAGGCATTTATCAGGGGTTGCAGACCATTGGTTTATGTTGCTAAAGCTCTCGATCTCTGTTGCTTTCACTTCCAAGGGCAACGAGGACGGGTCTTCACACGAGGGGATCTTTGTGTCCAAAGTAATGGAAAATGGGCCTGCGGACAAGACGGCAGGATTACGGATTCACGATAAAATTCTGGAGGTATGTTGCGGTTGACATCCAAAATGACATGGGAAATTGGTTAAAGTACGCAGAGCAAAATCCGACATGTTTCGAGCCGTGTTGTATAATTCTCCACTCTGGATTTGTGTCTCTCTGGTTTGCATTTTTTTAAGCCTCCAGCTGCACATAGTTTGTCGGAGTCCTGAATAGCCCATGTTTGAGTGATGTAAGTTGATCCTGCTGCAGGTATGTCGCCAGTATGTCACTGTGCTCCTCAGTGGGCTGCACAGGTAAGTCGCCTCTCCTGGGTGCACCAGAGAATCCACATCATTTCTGCTGGTGTCTGATAAGCTGGGCCGCTGTAGGGTGCAGCTCAGCTTGTGTGGCCTTGTCTCATGTGTCCCAGGAGATGAGACACACTCACACGTGCTGCAGAGCTGCGTGGGAGATTCCCAAAGCCACGTGGGCTTCGTGCAGTTGGGGTTTGGGGGTGAGGGGCTCGTGGAGAGAAAGCTTTCAAGGCACTAAGCACAATGGCTTTCCATGTAATTTGAGAAAGGCCCTTCGTTCACGCCATACTGATTTGTACCCAGCAGTCATCATATTATCAACTTTAAAAGAACGTGCTGTTGGCTGCACCTCATCACAGCTTTGTTCTTCTGCTAGGATGAATTACATGTTCAGAATAGATGGGAATGGGAACAATGTGTGTTGAAATGTGAAGCTGGAGAAGGGGTCAGACCCAAAGGCTTGGTTATTAAGTGACTGGCTCTTAAGATGACAGCAAGTAACTCAGCCTGAAGTGAAGCGACAAGATGGAGGTCAATTGTCCTTGTGAGGTGGAAGGTGATATGGCCTCTGTTTGTTATTGGGATTTTCACATGGTTGCTTGTAAATGGCTTGGATCTTGTGGCCTTCACCTCGGGAGAATGAAAGGTGCCACCTTTGATGTGGTACGCACTGGTTTTATCCCCCCTGTAGAATGGCAATTGTCACTTTGCCCCGGATGCTCACGCCCAGTATGACTGTTTATTAGAGAAGGTTGAATTCAGTACCTGCACACCTTGGGTGGCTCAATTATGGTTTCCTGTTACCATGCTCATGGAGTAACATTCAGCCAACTTAGGAAAAATGGTTTAGCTGGAGATCACTGTGGTTTCACACGGCAACCCAACAGCATTTTTGCGACAAAGTTTGATCCGCCGGTATCCCAAAAAAAATCTTCTGGCAGAAAGTGTTCCGGAAACAACATTCCTAAAAGCCCTGTCATGTTGGGTTTTTTTGGACAGCAGTGAAGTGATGAGATTGGTGTGATTCTGCTTGCTCCAAAGTGACAGGAATGGACTGCACTGCTTTCACACCTCACATTTGCTGGGGTTCCCCTTGGAGACGCTAGGGTGTGGAAGTTTTGATCAAGCTGACTTCGGATGTCAGCATCTACCTGCATCTGCTGTCACCTGTATAATGTAGCTAAAACTCCGTGGATGTGGAGTTCTGTCATAAGTGTTCCTGGTCTCATTCTTTTGTGTTTCCTCCTCCTCCTTCATGTGTTTAACACTCTCGCTTCAACAACTATGCTGGACAGTAGTTTTTGTTTCCTAGCAAATCCGCGCAGTATGATCTAGCTGCCAGCTTAGGTGAGGGGGAAAAAAAAAACTTCTAACTTCTTTCTTCAGAACGTCATGGGGCCTTGAGGCACAGACATTAAATTTGAGGAAGCAGAATTTAAAAGCTCTGCATAGAAGCCAAATTAGTGCAGACATGATGCAAAATTTGGATGTGAACACATGCTTTAGTGTTTTGTAGGCGCTAGTGACACGTGAAAGTGCTCTCAAAAGGTTTGTAATTGTAGCTCTGTATTTTTGTCCCTGAGCCAGGCTTCATTATATTTTGTTGATGGCGGCGAACATAAATACGTGGTCTCTGGAGGGAGTGACATTGTGTGAATACCTTTCCATTCCTCTGATCGTCTCTATTAGCCACGTAGGCTAAGAGGCTGGGCAGCATTTCCAATAGAGACGTGTTAGCATGCGGGTAAATTGGAGTATTGACATTACTGAGCATGTCTCCCGTATTGAGCGGGGGGGATGATGAAGCTGAGCCACAGTCACGAGTCCATGTGCTGCCGGGCCAGGCCTGCGTCATTCCTCTGCCGATCGCTCCTCTCGGTAGCCCTGTTACACCACATCCCGCCCACCGTTGGTCCGTCAACACGTTCCGAGCTGGGAAGCAGGACTGGGAACACTTGTGTTTGTGTACTTGCAAGGTAATGAGGCGTTTTTCGCAGGCGTGGCATTTATTACCGCGGATGCCGAGCACCTTCTCAAATGACGTCTCCCCTGCAGTGGGCTGTGCCTGTTGCACTGGCTATACCACATATATGACACATTTATGCTGGATTTATTGCTTTTCTACGCTCTCTGTTTTCCTTGAATCGCATTTCATATGCTGTGTTCAGGTCTCACTTCAGATCCAGCGCCACTGAGCTTTTTTGAAGGATTAGGGTTTCTGTAAAGAGACGGTATGTCTGAAGCCAAATGCCATGCTACTGGAATGGAGAGATGCTCGCCAGTGTTCGGCTGAGTGGCAGGGCAGTTTCCGGGTGTGTAAGGAGAGCAGGAGCCTCCTCAGAGGCTTCCCCAAGACCACGACGTCACTTTGGTTGGGCTGGAAAGATATCCGCCTTGTTTAACCATCGAATGTCACGTTTTCCTCCGTCCGTTAAACCCAGAGAGTTTGTGCGGAAACCTCCTTTGTGTTATTTATTTATTTGTTTCTTTCCTTCTTCCTTTTATTGCACAAGATAGGTGGCGGGCTGTATTTTCGACACGCAACAGCGATTGCAGGTGGCCTTGTGTGCAAGCAGGGAAAAATCGACCCCGGCAAACCTATCACCACTGGGCAAGGTGGAGCCGATCAATGTCGACCAGCTTAATGTGTTTATCCCTCCGTCCCCCTCTCCTTCCCCCGCTGCTGAGGAGAACTTTCACTGCCCCCCGGCCACGTTTCCACCACGAGTGTTTGTTTTCTGAGGTATCTTTACAAGAAAAGCAGCCAGCCGGCAGTCGGGTCTCTCCGCCCGGGGGTGAATGAGGAAGGCCGTTGCATCCTGCAGAAACTGAGCCCCAGCGGTGTGTGGCTGACTTCAATATTTCTGCCTCAAGCGGTTAAGGTCGGCAGGACCCCCCCGAGGGACATCCGATTGAGAATTCAGCGAGGGTGTCCAGCACGTGTCCTGTGTTTTCATGTGCCGCTTCGCCGTGGTGCCCTGCCGACTCTGTGCTCAGAAGATATTGTGGCAGACGTCGAAAACATCTTGCATAACCTACAGTGTGGATACTGATTTAACAGCACCAGTTCAGGTCAATACCTTGTTCGGGTTCAAAGCAGCCGCTCCTTTGCCAACGTGGCACCTGCCGCCTTTTTGAGAGCGTTATATTATTTTCACACTTCCAGCAGAATACGAACCAGTAATTTCTGAAATACACATGGATCAGTCCTAAGTGCTCCACATTGTTCACAGTGTTTTGGTCTGAGGGTTTGTTTTGGGCTTTAAGGTGCGGCAGGTCTGAATGAAGCTGAAAGAGAGGAGCCGTGAGTTGACGTGTTTTTAACATTTCCATGTGGAGGTTCGACCACCGGCCTATTCAGGACGGTTCTTCACGTGGCCAGATATCAGGACCCCATCGCTGGGCTGGTTCTTCAGTGATTGCTTCCAGCTGCACGGCGGTTGCATTTGTCTTTGTCTTTGTGGTGGGGAGAAACACTATTATGGAAAAATACCACTTTATTCTAACAACGTGTGTGTGTTTGTCCTCAGCTGGACTGTTTGTCTTCCTAGTCACTGCGTGCCTTTTATGATCTGCTAGCAGCTACTGGGTACCTGCTGGTCAAGCTGGCTACGTGAGCAACTCTGTCTTCCCTCTAAATACCCGGCACCTCGTCGTCCTCTTCCAACTAAAATAAAATACGGCCTGAAACAAGTGCCTCCCCTGAAATGAATTAGCGCTGTCAGACGGCAGCGTATTCCATCCGCATCTCGCCGCTGCGGGTCCCTAAAGGAAGGTAAGCTAGAGAGCCTTTCTTTGATACTAGCTGATTATAAAGTCTTATTTTATTGTTGATTTAATTAGCATAACTCAAGAGGCTTTTTGTCAAGTTTTATGATTAAAGAAGCGACGCTCCTCTGGTCCTCCGTGATCAGAAAATACAGCCGGTCCGCAAAAGTAGGTGCCATTTAGTTTGCTCATTACAGTCAGGCGATCGACTCCTTTTCCTCCTCCGTTTTCTCCCATCTCGCTGTGGGCGCCTTTGATCCACGCAGCTCTGTTTGTTTGAATTAAGCCTCTAATGCTGTTTTTCTTCTTCCTCTCTGGGTTCCCACCCCTGCATTTTTGTCCCCCCTTTTTAATTTCTCACCGTGGATAAAATAAACAGTATTCACAGAGAACTCATTGGAAGAAGTGAAAAAAGAAATGACCGGAAAGGGCGAGGACTTTAGAAAGATTAGCTTTGAAAAGAGACGGATGCTGATAACCGAGTTCTCAGCGGTGATGGAAGGTCGGAGCAGAGTGTGGGGAGGGAGGGGGCTTCATAGAGACGTGGAGGCTGTGTGTCTGGGGTGGGGCTCGTCTGTCTGGATTCTCGGAAGTGGAACCACTGGGTCCTGAGATGAAATGGAGTAGGACAGGGAAAGGCCCTCTGTTGCCCTGTGATTCGACTGGTATTTAAAAGGTGTTTTGGATCCATGCGTGAACATTGACAGAAAAGCGTTCCGGTTTTTATTTGGTGAGGTTTGGGATCTTGAGGTGATAGACAGCACTGTGACATAGCGGGTAGCACTGATGTCTCCGTAGCGGTTGGATTGTTCTCCTCATGTCTCAGTGGGCTTCCTCCCACCATCCAAAGGCATTTTTTCTGGTGAATCCATGACTCTAAATCAGCCTCATTCTAGGTACATCTGAATGAGTGAGTGTGTGTTGCATTGCTTAGTTGTATGAAGCCGTACAAAATCTGCTGGGAAGACCAAATCTGTAATGTAGGATGGCTAAACTTCTAAGTCACCTTAGACAAAGGTTTCAGCTAAGCATGAGTTCATAATAGTGTTGAAAACACCTTGTGGGAGCAGGAACTTCATACTGGAAAGAACAGGACTGGCTCATCCTGGACTGCAGACGTCCAAATGAAAGATGAACAAAGTGACTGGGCCACCTAACGTTGTTTTGCTAGCAGAACTCGCCCAGTCGTTTCAGAGGGACGTGCATGTGAATCCACTTAGGGTGATGTAATTTGTTCATGGCCCAGTTATGCTTAATCTAAACCAGGAGGTTTTGCTTGAGCTCAGGTTGAGGAGGAGTCTGCGTTTGGTATTTTCACATGTTGCCTGTCCTCGAGTGGAGGCCGTGTCTGGATGGTGGCACGTGATAAGCAACAGGCACAGCAGGGAGTCCAGCACACGCTGAGAGCAATGGCCGTAACCTTGGAGAGCTGTCAAATTGTTTAGAAGAGGGGAAAAAACAGGCAGACTCGGAAACAGAATCACGAGCACAACATCGAGAGCACGTGTTTATTTGTGCTTTAATTGACTCGTGGCACACAAGGACCCTGCAAAGTCTCGCTCGCCCGATTTTTACGTCGACCACTTCCGACCGCTGACCTTTTTTGCAAAGTCTTTTGGCCTTCTCACATCTGCTGGCAATTGTTTTTTAAAATTTAATGAGAAAGAAAGTGTGAACTGTGAGAGTAAAAGAACCGATGCGAGGTTTGGCAAGAGTCTCTGCTCAGGAAAATCTTCAGCATTTGTAGATGAAACAGAGCGAATGAAAGTCTCAGGTCGCACCAAAACAGCAGGTTTCGGTTCTTCTGCCATTTGTCTTTCACATGACCTGACACTCAAGGCCAGAAAATGAAAAAAGTTTCCTCCTCAGTTCAAATCCCATGCAGCTGGTTCTCGGACTACAAATTTTTCCACTTGTGCGATCTACAGAAAGGTTTGTCGCCGGAGGAATGTGTCAACACGTTCCAGGGAGAATTGTGGCAGTGACCTGCGTAGTCAGCATCCATTTGTAAACTTGCCCACACCTTTAACTCACTGCACACTTTCAAAACACAGCCACGAACGAAAAAGAGAATCTCAGCCTTTCATTATTTCATTAGCCGAGGTCCAACGTTTATTTTGTCCTTAATTTCAGTCGCCGCTATGAAGTGCATGCTCTTTGGTAAGAAATCTGACGAACATATCCGTTTCTGGCTGTTTCCTTTATGGAATATTTTAAAAAGTCTTGTATAAGAAGCATCTGAGCTGTTCTGTTTTTTCGCCTCCTCCTCCATTTCCCCAGGCTCTAACCAACAGATGTGCTATGAGCAGCAGCCAAAACCCAAACACACACTAATTCTCAAATAACTGCAACACATTAAATTAAACTTCTAACACAGGATCTGCAGCGATAACCCCATATTGACCTCATTATGGAATGGTCTTGCCTTATATTTCTTTGGCCTTATAAAGAAAGATGACACAGTAGATAACTTGCCTCTCTGAGAAATAGAATAGAGATTTTCATCCATCTTCCGCCTTGCTGCAAGAATCATCTAATGACAGCGGTAACCTTGACTATGCTGAGGAGCCCTTGTCGGGCTCTAAAAGCTGCCCTTTTTTAATGGTGATACCATGTTCTTTCAGGAGATATGCCTTTCCTTCTGTTTATTTGCACAAAACACTCCACCAGCCTGCAGGTCCATCCTTTCAAACCGAATACAGCAGCTGCGTCTCGGTTTCTTGTCCTTGTTTCTTCAGTCCTTTTTGTCATATATATGCTTGCCATTCTGGGTTTCTGAAATGCGACTATTGTTCAGAGAGATTAGCACGTAAGGTAAGGAAAAGCCGAGCTTACGTGCTGTGCTTCTCTTATCTTTTCACTATTTAAACCCCGACAGCAAATAAACTTCAGCGTAGATATCTTCTGGAAACACTTTCAGTGCTGCTTTTTTTTCGTCAAACAAGGAGATAAAATGTTGCTTTCATCAAGTATGTCTTCCAGATGCAAACTCATGCTGAGACTGCTTACAAGAAGTGAGAAATTGAGGGATTTAGACTTTGTGTGTCCAAAGAACACACCTCAACACACGTATTTGCTTTTGCGCTCACAATATATTCACCTTCACCCCTGGTAGTCTCTTGCACGAGAGGTTAGCGGGTTGAAAACTTTGCTACTTGTCTGTGTTTAGTCTCTGGAACACAGAAGCGGAAAGCATCTGTCTCCCTTAAAAGCAGTTTGTGTGGAAGAAGGAACTTCTCTTGAAGAATTCCACCTCTTCAGGCGTACACCGAAGAGGATTACACCTAATTGTGTTCTAAATCCTCATCTTGAGCCAGTCAGACAGTCAGGTTACCCTGGTTACAGGATCAGGTTACCGGATGAAGGAGAGGAATGCGCAAAGTCTCTTGTCTTTCCATTGAGTGTGAAAAGCAGAACATTGTGAGGAGCCTACTAACCCCCTGTCGGGCTGTCCTTCCCGGGTTTTGGCCCAGGCTTAGTCTGTCACTGACGTTGTCATGCTGGGTGTCAACAAGACACGCGTTTGCCACCTTCCCGGCCTTTGCTAACTGCGTTAAGGTTCATAAGACAACTGTTCCCCAGTAGGTCTTTAAAGTGGAATTTATTCTCAGGTTTCCTCAGAAGAAAATTTTTTAGTCTCCTCTTACAAACTTGTCTTCTTTTTTTTTCCCTTATATATGACTAGAAAAAATAAAAGATGAATGAATCAGAAATCGTGATCCACAGCAGCAAGTTGACAGTATGAATCCTGTTTTAATTTGGTTTAAGATGGTGAATTTATCAACTCGAATGGTTGTTTTTTCAGAAGACCCTGGGCTCTGTTTGAAGTTATTTTAGGTGCAATGTAAATGTTTAGCTACGACTGCTACAGCCATGTCAAAGAAATGTCTCGCCAATTGCTTTCCAAGTTCATAAAAGCCAGAGTGCCATAACATTTTGTCATTTTATCTGCCAGAAGTGAAAAGTTTTGAAACGTTGATAGACTGCAAAGTGCAGCGGAACCTTGGTGGATTGAACAGGGTAAAATGCATTATTGTGGGGAAACGGGAGTGAGAGCCAGTGTAAACTCTGGGAAGATGGAGGTCTCTGTGGAACAGCACGAGGTCTCTGCTTCTTTTGGATGACATTTATGCCCGAGTTCCTTCATGTGGGTGACACGAACATCTGCAAAAACAGTCGGCACCAGTCATTATAACTTTTATCTGCCTTGGGTACGAGGAGCTTGCCATCAAAACCACGTCTCCTTCCTGTCGTTTGGTAATGAATTCTGCCCGTTTTGCTTTCGCCGTCTCTTTCGTGCTACTTTCCATCATCGATTATATGAACGTTTGCAGCCCGTGTCGTAACGTCTACATCTTGTTTTCTTGTTTTGTTGATACGCTGTGCGATTAAAATTCAACACGAGGACGTGGAGCAAAGACACTGAGGACTTTCCAACCAGCTGGCAGCTGTTATAGGTGATTTTTGCTTTGTGCTTTAGGGGCTCAAGTTTTTCCGTAAGACAAAATGCGAATAAGGTATTGAGTTTGGATATTTGCGATGAAAGGGAGAAAAGTGGGTGTTTAAAGAGCCGTAAAGAATGAACTGGAAAGTCTTGCTGACCTCAGTGGAGATGAAGGCATTGGCTGTTATTTCAGTCATCCTGACAGTGCCATTAGAAGGCAAAATCCTGCGTGAATTTAAGTTAAAAATGATCACATTGAGGTTTGTATTCGTGCCCGCCTCACTTGCTGTTGAGCCTTATTGACTCATGATTTCTTACAAGTTACTGAATGACAGCTTCACCTGTGCTGGGGTTCATTTCTTACAAGGTCTTGTTGCCTCCAAAGTCTCGTAAGTCAACTGCTTGCGATGTGGTGATTATGGCAGGAGAATCTGGCTCAAGAGCTGCACCTTTGGCCTTCTCTGCAATTCCTCTAATGCCACGCTCGCGCGATCCTCACAGACAGTCCTCAGATGCTGCTCCCGTGACCCCTGTGCTTACCTCTTCCAATCCGTGACACGGATCACACAAAGGCGGCGATCGACGGACGGCCGGAGCAGGCAGTCGTGCAGGACAGGAGACATCCATCTGTGTGTGGACAGAGTTCTGCTCTCTCCAGTTTGCCTGGAGTGCAGCTCTGGCACTTTTATGTGGTCTTTAATCCAAGCATCCTGGGGGTGTTTGCAGGGGGTGCGGGAGAAGGGTGGGTTAAATTGGTTAGGCTGTGCGCACAACCCTTTAAATGTCTGTAGTGAGGAGTGTGATGAGGCAGAACTGTGGTCTCTCTAGGCTCTCTCTTCCTGCTCCGCTCAGTTGCAACAGAGGCTCCCTTGTGCTGCCAGAGTTAAACAGCATCGACTCTCTCAGGAGAAAAATGTGCGAAATGCCTTTGATGAGGCAGTCGGCGCGTTTCTCATAAAGGACACTGCTTCGCCACGGCCCAAACTCCTCTCGCAAGAAGTTCATCTGGAAGGAGTTTAAATGTCCATTGATTTGCCGAAACAGATATGAGCTGTTTCTTAGTCAGACGCGTGAATCTTTCATCTTCCTGGACCAGATCTTTTTCTCTTTTTGACCTTCTGCTGGAGCTTAAGCATTCTGGCTTCTGCAGGGAATGGTGCTGTTGGACCGAACGGTGATAATGGCTACAGAATGCCATACAATTTGAAGGTTGTTTTTTGTTGTTTATAATGATCGTGCTCGTGTCTCCTGGTTGTCCTCTCAAAATAGAGAGGTAATTGTGGGCCGGCAGGCACTGTAGCGGTGTGGGGGCATTGTCTTATCATCTGAAGGTTCAACTCTCACTCCTGCTAGAGGGTCCTTGATCTGAGTTTGATATGCAGTGATGTCCTGCTGTACACATTTGTAAATTACAGTAATGTGGCTGATCTGTAAGCGCCTTTCAGCAGAGTCACGTGATGGTTAACGCTGATCCATGATGCTTAAAATGAAGGGAAACACGGACTTGTGAGAGACTGTTGTGTGTTCGTAGCGGAGAATGCCGTCCCCACCCTGTCCCCTCACCTCTCTGGGTGCCGCAGGGTTGACGTACAGTGTCGGTTGCTTTTTGGAGCGACACTTTAAATCTATGTCTTTAAAAAGCTTGAGGGACGGTGCTCTACGCTGCTGTAGCTATTTCAGATGGCTGGTATCGCAGCTGACAGTGGAGTAGCTGGGTTACAGAGCCGGCCTTTAATGGGCAAGAAACATTGTTTGTCTGAGTGGTACTGGCTCATTGTTAGGTCCAAGATATTATACAGGGCTCTCCGGTGACCGGGCCCTGCCAAGGAAAGTTTGCAGAACTGTAGTCGTGCGACTGCATCCCACCCCCATCCCTCCCGCCCCTTCCCAAAGCACTCATGCTTCCCGGAGGGTTTGCATTTCCTACCACGCATCCATGTTGAAGTCAGTCACCACTATTGCTTTGGCCTTGTTGCTGTTGGCACAGGGTAGACAGAACTCTGGCCAAGACATTCCTTATGGCCACTCTGTTTTTGCTTGCTTGCTTCTCATGCCACACAGGATGCCTGTCTTATCTTCCATAGGTAGATCATGACTTGGAGAACGGCGGCGTTTTTAATGTCTGTCTCTAACAGGAGCAAGGCAACTTCCTCGGGTCTCGGAGTAAGTTTTCCATCAGTGTTCCGGCAGTTCAAACCATTCTGCTTTATCCAGAGCCTGCTTTAAAGTTATTTAGAAATTTTCAGAAGACATCCCAGCTAAAGTTCAGATGTGTCCGTAAACTCTTCAAGTCACAGCATGGCTGTTTGAACAATATGCCCATTTAAATTTGTTGCAAATGCCAGGAGTTTAGTAGATTTTAGCAGAAATTCTTTATTAGCCCTGATGGAGTTTGTTTTATATTAAAAAAAAACTCCCTGTTCCCTTCTTGCAGGCCAAACCTAACGTGATCCTTGTTTTCGCTGCCCTGTACATCAACGGACCCTGAGTGCAGGGGTGTTTCCGAAGGAGGCTGAGATCAGCTGGACCTCGATGTGACGAGTTAAACGTCATGCGTTAAACCCTCTCACGTTTGAGATGAAATGAATCAGTGTGCACTTCCCAGCATATTTCTCTTTTACGTTTGAATGTTGATGTAGTAGCGCTTCAGAATCTGCACTTCCCCCTCAAGAAAGAAAGGAACTCAGGGTTCCAAGAAGTAATTTTCTGATTTGTTGTCTGAAGGTTTATACTAAGAATTACTCCCCTCTGCTTACCTACAGCGCTGCTCTAAAGAGACCCACATGATTACCGACTTTTCAAGCCGAACGTTTCTGCAGCCGTGCAGAATTTTCCAGTGTTTTAACCCTGTGGTTCAGCTGAGACCAAAGTGATTGTTAAGGACCTGAAGAGATCCGCCCCACCTGCAATTGAGTCACCCCCCCACAACTTGTGTTTGTAAATAGCCAGACCCATCAAAATCCACACCAGAAGCAGGGGAATCAGTGTTCCAAGCTCAAACTCATGTCCCGTAGGCTTCAATTCAAAGATCTGGAGCAGCAGTAATGGAAATTTCAGATGCACTAACTGTTTAATCCAGGCTAAAAAGAAGATTCCAGTGTGCTGGTGTAACTGCTGCAGCAGCTCTAGGGTGGAAGTGGGCCTTGTGAGAACTTCTAATCATACAGCATGCCCAGAGCTGAGGGCTTTCTGGGGAGCAGCATTGCTCTGCAGAAGGACTTCTCCACTGTCATGGGGTGACCAAACTGGAAACTATTGATGGAAGAATGTTCATAGGATTTGGCCAAGTAGCTGAGGGATGCACCCTCACCCAAAACCCCCAGAAAAGAAAAGTTGAGAGAATAGAGCATTGACTGGCTGTTGAAGAGATGGAGATGAGTTTGATCTGTTTTGCAGTTCTACAGTTGAGGCCAAAGGGTCAGAACGAACTTCATCCACTAAAGACACAGGATCTGCACTTTGAGGAACCCTAAGTCTTGATAAGTCAAAGCAGGTTGTGTTATTTGCACTAAATCTGCCTGTGGCACGATTTCATATTTCCTGCCTTTTATGTGGTTCCATCATGCGATTGTAGTTCCCACACATATTGGTTTATTTTATCAACGATTGGTTCACCATAAATGTTTGACCGGTTGTGTCACAAATACAGCAATATTGAGATTTTAAAAGTCAAATCAGCCAATAGGTTCAGAATTCATGCCCTAAAAAGACGGAATGAACGTATTGACACATCGTCCGATTCTGGGAACACAATAAAAATCCTCCCACTTTCACTCAGCCTCTTTGCATGTCACACACAACAGTCCACTGTCGTGCAGTACAACACCATACTGAAGGTGGCTTAGATGTTTTGTTACCCTCCTGAGAACATACACACTGCGTTGCCTTCCATCTGCTCCTCCACAGCTACGTGTGACCCATCTCTCACGCGAACGATGACTCAGCAGAACTGAACCCCTCGTCCCACCTCTGTATTGACCGGCTGTGTGGTTGTTTCCATGCACTACACGTGACGTGATTGAGATTAAAGAGGACTTTTCCTTGCTGGAAGGAAAATGTTCCAGCCCACATTGCGTTGCGTGGTTAGGAACCGCCTAAGAAACTACATTTAAATTATTCAGCATCTTTCTCTCTTTTATTTACCCAGTGTTTCTTTGAAAAACAGCTAAGCTAAGGGTGTCAACCAGCATACAGAAAAGTGCCCAGTACAAACTCAAACAGCCACGTTGTGTGATATTAGTACCATTTTTCTAAGGCATAAACCTGAAAAACAATACTAATGCTGATGGAGATGTGTCTTGAGCACCACAAGAGATATTTCAACTTTACCACCAACTGTGAAAATAATAACTATCCTGCTGCAGAACTGAGCTGAGCGTGGTACCTCCCTGGAGTGCCTTTGATGCCAGTAGATGTTTGTAAAATTAACTCCAAGTCTGACTTGCCAATACTGGCAGGAATCCTATCTGGAAACTTTGAAGAGGCTCTACAACATGTTATTACAGCCAGTGGAAGCTGTGCGGGAATCTTTGGTGTATCTGGAATGTTTGGAACGCAGCTAAACCTTAAAAAAAGGAGCTCAAACACCTCAAGGCTCGAGTCGTGTGCTTGGGGATGTGAACGAGGGAACTGCGGATTGCCTGGGAAGGTGAGGGATCACCTTTAACAAATATAGCAGAAGTCAGTCTAGATTAATCCATCTAGGGACCATTTGTGTCTGAGTGTCACCAAACAGAGTGTTTGCTACAGCCAACCTCCTGAAAGCTGCATCAGTCTCCCTTTGCCCACGCTGACTTAACTGTTTGTGGCTCCTCCTTCTTTGTCAGATCAGCTGAGCGCAAACTTCTCGAACACCTCGGTTGTACTTCAAGATGAAAACTTGGCTTTAAACCCTTGTTTCAGAGCCATTTTACTTTCTCTGTGTTGCTGGTGAGCAGTGAGGTCATACAGTATGGGGTCCATGTGGGATGGACTTCACGTAGGAAGCCCTTGCAGTCAAACCTCATACAGCGGTAGAAAGAATCGAAGATCTTCCTGCACGTAATACAGCATTAAGGGAGAATTCTCTGCACATCTGCAATACCTGTAGGTGCAGAGAGTATGTCGGTGCCCTTCTTGTGTGCACCTACAACCAGGCCTGGGGAAGGAGGAAGCCTGCTGAATGAACTGAACCAGAGTTCACCATCTGCTCTACAGTATGCAGAATCTGTACCCGTATCCACTTCTGTCATCACGTTGTTTGTATCTGTATTCACTGCTTGCCCAACTGGACCAGAAACAGCAGCTAGCACCATGACGGAGTGCGCTACAGCAAGGGTCAGGGTCACTATGATCGCTGTGCCACCTGCTGCACTGCAAGCTCTGAAGGCTCCAGAATTTTTCCAAATTTTATGAACCCCTGTAGGTTTACCTATTTATTTAAGCAGCAGAGCGTAAATTCTGATATTTTTAGCTGATGTTCTTCAACTCTGGGAGCTGTTGACTCATGGATCAAGCCATTTAGATCAACTGTGATCCGTTCGCTTGCAGGGACGTTCCAACAGATCCGATGAAGGACCAAGTGATGCTACTCCCGCCGTGACAAGAACCTTCTCCATAGCACTGTTTTGTCTGGGCCGCCGAGCAGTTTTGGACCAGCCTGCTTTTGTGGAGGTCTTACGTGGGAAGCACAGGCCCCAGCTGATGGCCCACTTAACACCGTCCTATCCCGTGAACCTCACGCTGACAGGGAGCAGCTGAGAACAGAACAAAATGTCTACAGACTACATGGGAAGCGCAGCTGAAATGTATTTATGAAAAGCAGATAAATTTGATAAATTTTTCACACCTTGTTTTCTAAACAGCAAATGCAGAACGTGACTGCACCCGGGGGGGGCCCTTCTTGTCCACCAATGTTTGCCCAACACCCTCTATAACTATTCCTGTAAGCAGCATGTCTAACCAGACAGTGAGGAAAACATCAGTGAGTTGCAAGGTTCGCAGTGTTACTTTCTTCTGACCTTCATGTTGGGGGGGAAATGAAACGAGGATCAGGTTAGCAGGTCAGTGCTGCATGTCCTGTATTAGAAGTCATACAGAAGGACCTTTGAAAGGGCTGGATGCCATAAATGGGCTGCTGTGTCCAAAAGGCTTATGATATGTGACAAGGCCCGTTTGCGGACTGGGTCACCCAGGGGACAAAGGCAGTGCACTTGAGAAGCGAAGGAATGTGAAGGAAGGTCCCAGAAGTCTCACCAGTCTTTCTCTCCATATACGGACGTGCCACTGTGTGAAGGCAGCCGAGGAAGCGGAGCAAAAATTATGAGCGATAACATAACTTGACATTATGGTGGATAAAAATTTGAAAGCGGTTTGTGTTCAGACTGTCTGACAGACCTCACTTTGCAAAAGCTGCTTTGAGGGAAAAGCGTCAGCCGCACGAATGAGTAATAGTAATGACCGCCCCCAACCTCCTGAACGGTGTTGTTCTGGCAGTTCCCTTTTCTCCCTCCCCATCAGTAACGCTGTGTCGCTGAGAAGTTGCGGTGTGAGATTGAGACAGAGGTACAGAAAAATGTCACGTGAAGCAACTGAACGGAAAGCGTGTCGAGGCCACGAGGCCGGGAAGAAAGCCCGCTTCCGTTCTTCACTCTCCTTCTCTGAGGAGATCCTTAGGCCAGGTGCTTCCTGTCTTTACAGCAGCAAAGCCGTATTCACCCTGCAAGCTGAGCCGAAGGGTCTGGGGCCACCGGTGACCCCCCGCCCCCGAGAGGCAGCTGCTGCAGGCGCTCGACATTTACTCTCTTCCACAGCCAGACTCGTGCGGTGGACCCTCGTTCTTGCCAGCCTGTTTTTCCAGATGTTCTGCTTCCTTCCTCATCCCCACAACGGACAACTCGAGGAGACAGGAGGCCCTTGTTGGTCTGTGTATGTTTTTGCACGCAGCTGACACGCGCGTGTGTGGTGAGCGCGTTAGTATTTGTAAGTGTGTGTGCGCGCGCGGTACCCGCTGAAACATTGACTGCGCTTGCTGGAAACTTTTTTTTTTTTCCATCCTGTTAACAAGTTCAAGAAGGAAACCAGCCATTCTGTACGCTTTGTCCCACATAAATGTTACCCAGGTGAACTCACACTTTTCCCCGCTAACGTAGGCAGCCCTGAACACAGCCACCCCACCGAGTGTGTTGTCTGGTCCCACCCCACGGCGGCCTTTTGTCGCTGAGAGAGGTTGCGTGTAAGGCCCGGTAGGTGACCGAAAATCGCAGGTCTCGAATGTCTCCTGATTCGGCAGGAGCGCGGACCTGCGCGAAAATCGCGTGGCACAGGAGTCGCTACTGGGACCCGTGTGACAATAAATAAACCTGTCAGAGGTGGTGCGGATTTCCCTTATATAATGGCCTGGAAGTACGGGATGGACTGAGGTTCCGTTGAGGGTGTTTCATCTCACGCACAGCTCTCTCCTGGATTTCTCTGGCCAAACTAATGGGAAGGTGGCTCGCGACGTGCCACCGAGCAGTTGTCCCCCCTCGCCGTGAATGATGTCAGAAGCCATGTATGGAAATAGTTGTGCGCGATACGGATCACACCGATGGGAAGGAAGTGCCTCGTCTCTTTCGCTTTGTCGACGCCTGTGCGGCGTTAACCCCGCAGCCGCCGTGCGCTGGGGTGTGTGTCTCCGCTGGCAGAATATGGAGGGACCCCTAATGTGTGAGGTAACCGAAGGTGCAGAGTGCCTCCTAGTGTCCGCACTGCTCCTTTCACCCGATTTACTGGATGGTTGCAGCAGCTATAACTTTCATTATTATTATTATTATTATTATTATTATTATTATTATTAATATTAATAAATAATTAATAATAATAAACGGCAGCAGGGACCTCCGGGACGGGCTTGCATAAGAGACAGGGCGTGACTGAGTCGAGAGCTGCAAAGAACACTTATAACCGCCCAACGGTTTAATGGAAGTGCTCAGTTGTCTCAGATCAGGGTGTCGGGTCAACAGTGAGTGAATAACGGTAAAAAGATGTGAGAGTGAAGCTTGAACCCAGGCAGACAAAGACGTGGCCGCCGTGCAGAAGGTAGCCCGGCGCGGAGGCGTCGCTCTCCCCACAACCACTTTAACTCTGGTACAGTTTGGTAACACATTTATTGTGTTTTTACTATTTCCCATTTCATCATCTGCACTTTTTCACCAGGTACCTCAAGCGAGTGCCTGTGTAAATGGCCACCGAGCCTCGGGAAGCCCCTGCCTGAAGACCCCTCTCAGAAGCTGTGCCGGCAGGAGTTCAGGGAGCAAAGGGCCGTCCCCAGGGTCTCTCCTCACGGTACTATAATGGAGTGGGAGAGAGTGGGGAAATTGTGTGGGGACAATGGGGTCGAAGCTGTCTGGGTCCCCCCGTGAACCCGGTAAAGACTTGGGGCAGCAGGCGGCTCGGTGAAGAAGGTCCCCTTCTGCTGTAGCAGCCAGGAGCACCTGAACTGATAGAGTAGAAATAGAGCAATTAAAAGTTGAATCTTGGGATGCAAAGCTGACATTGGAAGTTGTCCTGGAGAAAGATGGTATTGCAGGATGTATGTTACTCTGCGAATCGCTTTGTTCTTGTTTCACTTGTGGTAGACTTTCAGGCCCCCCGATGGGACCACTGTCCTCCACCCCAGTCAATCAGTCTCTTCACGGTTGCCTTCAGTTCTGACCCTCTGTTTAAATGATGCTCACCAGCAGGTGGAAGTAAACACCTTCAAATCATACTGTCCTCAGCCAGGCCTCACACCTGCTTCCTCTTCTAAGTCACCCTGGTTTCTTGTAAAGGTCCACTTTTCCGATTAAAGATGCACTATTTCAAGTGCGTCACCTTGCAAGTCCCCTGGACCATGAGCCCAGCTGTAGCTCAGACCCCACTGAGTGCAGGACCCACAGCTCACCTGAGCACCAAGTGAGCCACTCGTCACAAATCTGCTGCACTGTGTGTGTGTGTGTGTGATAGGATTACGGTGCCCTGGCTGATTGGTGAATGGGCCTCACTTTTATCATTTATTGAACTTTTTGCAGTCTGCGAGTGGACAGATGGAGGGGTGACCTCTGGCTCGAGACTGTTTGATGTATTATCACAGACCATAAAGCGGATCGTCTGCTTAGTAGTCATGACGTGTCTCCCTGCGGAACTGATGAGAGCTGACAATTTCTGCCACACCTGGTGGTGGCATTTGGAGTGGCCACTTCTGATGACGCCCCGTCTGCGTGTGTGTGTTTGTGTGTGTGTGTGTGTGTGTGTGTGTGTACCACAGAGGCCTAAATTAAACAATTGTCAGTGCTGTATTGAAGGTGACAGCATAGCATGTGAAGCTTTACATCATCCTAATATTTTAGCAAAACACAGTGCAGTTTATGCTTATAAATTGCTTGTTTTGCCATATTTATTTATAGCGTCAGATGTCAGTGAAGCCCCTGCGTGGACAAATGGACACGTTTTATTGGAAAGCGTATTTTGCAGGGGTTTTTAATCGTGCCCAACTGACAACCCGACAAAGCGCAGTACAGCCCACCTTCACGCTGTTAAAGCAGGGAGCCATAAAAGAACGACAACTGTCGCTCATTTAATACAAGGCACATTACTCTCTACGTCCCACGGTGCTTTTAATGGGAAGGAAATCAAACCCATTACCATAAAACCAAACATTAATCCTTACAGCATCGAGATTCTTATTCTGTCGTCTAGTCTTCTCACTGACTGTTAATTGTATGGTTAAGTAATTCTGCTGTTCAGAAGTGTCAGGCAGTTCATTGCATTGATCTGCAACGTTTTTCCTTGAGCCAGAAAACGTGTGTTTGAAAAGTTGGGGATTTGATCAGCACCTTGACGTTATTTGGATCTGAACCCTCTTTTGGTTTTTGCCGAATTACTGAAAAAATCCAGCTTTGCCAGGTGCCCAAACATCTGAGCCCAAGAGAATGATCAAAGTTAAATATTCATGGCACATCTCTGGGTTTTCAGATGAGTTTTCAAAAATTCTGGTGCAGAACACTGGATGCAATATACAAACCGTCTGTCCATCCGTCCATCCATCCATCTATACATCTTCCATCATCCATCAATCCATGCTTCCTGCCATCTATCCTTCCATCATCCATCAATCCATCCTTCCATCCATCCATCTATCCTTCCATCATCCATCAATCCATCCTTCCTGCCAGCTATCCTTCCATTGTCCATCAATCCATCCTCCCATCCATCCATCTATCCTTCCATCATTCATTAATCCATCCTTCCATCCATCTATCCTTCCATCGTCCATCAGTCCATCCTTCCATCCATCCATCCATACAGCTGTCCTTCTATCCATCTATCCATTTACCCACTGGTCCACAGAGGATTCACGGTAATAAGCAAAATCTTTTTATAATGTCTTTGCCAACAATTATTGTCCCATTTTAGTCTGACAGACAGGAGATGTGTGGTGTACGTGAGCTGTGCCTGCACCTCCTGCCTACTCTTCCACGTAAATACTGAGTACCGGTGAAAAGTCTGAGCACATCAGCACAAAATCAGTTTTGTTCACATTCAGTCACAAGTGTGAGGCGGAAATGCTGAGCTGCCTTGTCTTTCCACCTCTTCTGCACCGGGTCCCAGGGAAGTCGGACACTTGCGGCTTACTTTGCTTCTACACTCCTCACTGGCTCTGTAGATGTTTGAAAGTGCCTGTCTTACTCCACTGCTGTATCTCCTGCTCTCCTCTTTGTCAGAGAGCAGTCGGAAATTCTGATTCATCCCCCCTCCCCCCAAACTTCATGGTGCTTAACAATAAGGCTTCAGGTCACGATGGGGCATTCTTTTTGAAAACCAGCTTTCACTCCATTACTGGATCTGAAGAAGCATAAAGAGACCATGTTCAATTCACAGGACGTCTTATATTCAGATGAATTTGTGCTGGAAAAGAAACTCAAAGCAGTACCCTTCTGCTAATAATAGACCAAGCAGTGTAGCTCACCTTGGGAAATGTTAATGAAGTGCTTGTCTTTAGTGTAACAGCCCACAAGTAAAACAGGAAAGCAGCTGTCTGTGTGTTGATGTGCACCATTGCTCTGCTTCTGTAGAAATTGATCATGTTCATTATAAGAAGGCCAAGTTATTCTGAACAGGTTTCAGAACGTTCAGGAAAGCCGTCAGCGAGAAAAGATTTGCACACAACGAAAAGCTGTTTTGAAGTCCGTGCGGAGGAGGAGGAGAAGCATTTGAGATACACAGACAAGGTGACCACTGAAATGAGGTGGTGAACTTTGTTCTGGTTCTTTGCTCATTGGAAAGATGGAGGTGGATGGTGACAGCTTCATGGCCTATAACTGTAGGTTTTTCTTTCCAAGTTCACACTCTATCAGCACCGATGATCCTCAAGGCCAAACAGTAGTCCTGCTGTCCTTCAGTAGACGTTCTCGCTGTTGAAGCCCTGCACAAGGTGATGGACGTTGGTCTTATAGCCCGCAATGATGTTATCGGTGACTTGGGTGGGGATTGTCTCTCTTTCATTGATGGAGCCGTGTTTTGAAAGCACTTCAGCGTGGCTGTCTCAACCTCAGTTCCACTTTAAGCCGCACTTTGCTCTCCGTAGGCTGGCTGACTGTTAATAACCAAAATATTCAGTGTTAGGCTAATAGACTAAGACTGATGACCAATCGGTTTGTTTTTAATTTTTGCCCCACCATCCTTTTCCGTCATAAGAACCTGACCTCCTCTGGTGAATCATCCGTTGTTGGTCTAAAGCTCTTGCTGCAGTTTGTCTTCTTTCCATTGTTTCCTCAAACTGGCAGATTGAGGGGTTATAAGGCGAAGACCCCTGCGGTACAAACTAAAGGAGAAGAGTCTGCTTCAAGTATCACTACAATAGAGTCATTTCTTGTGACTTCTAAAGGTACCGATAATGTTGTCCAGGTCATTTTAGAACGACTTTGTAGAAATCAGTTTTTTCAGAGATGCAGGTATGGATGACGGACGATCTTTTAATTTCACGTTTCAGGAAGAACGGTGCATCGTTTCGATGCAATCCAAGGGTACCAGCGCCGCCAGCCGCCGGCGTACAGGTGTTTCGTGACTAAATATGCAAAATAACGCCGTTTGGTGCCACGGGTGACGGAGATGTTTTCACACACCTCCGCTAGGAAGAGAGTCAAGCTCAAATGTTGTTTCTTTAAATGTTTTTGTTTGCTTTTTTCCTGTGCACGTTTTGCACCAAATCCATCAAACGGGCCGAAAGTCCCCCACCGTCTTTTTGTCACCTGCCTGGCATGCGACACACTTGTGTTCCCTTCTGGGCCAAACGTGCCAACACTGCGTGGAAAATGGCCAAACTAAACGCTCAGAAACTGCTGCTTAACCGCTTATTTTGAGACCCTTTTTTGACCAAGTATGATGTGGGGAAAATTTAAGTCTAAAAATACACATTTATAGACAGCGTGTGCCGCCCCAGCGAGAGCCGTTTTGATTCCTCGTCTCAGCAGTAGCCTCCAATTCGGTCCCCTGTCCCCCATAAGGGAGCCCTGTGGGAATATTCAGTGGGATGGTGGTTAATACACATCAATAGCTGTGTGCAAAAATGTGTGTCCCTACTGAAGAGAATGAAACCAGTGAGAGAGAAGCAGAAGCAGTGCAAACACACACACACACACACACACACTCTCTCTCGCAGGCTCACTGAGCCGGCAGCTTCTCAGACGATCTCACCTCTGTGCGCTGAGGGGGCTGCTTGTCTTCATGTCTGCCAGGTGCCAGGTGGCACCGCTCCGCCATGGGATGTCGCGTCTGCGTTGTGCAGAGACAGGAGGAGGCGTGCCAGGTGCTCCGCCAGGTCTGCCAGGTGAGGTGGTGTCCACACCCCCCCCCCTCCTCCACCGAGTCATGCCGGCTGTGGTGTCTGGTGTCTTCGGAGAGTCTGTTTCGGTCGACGCCGCTGTCCGGAAAGTGGATTTTTTCCCCCTGTCGTTCCGTGGGGCGCCGTGTCTTTTCCCCGCTGTTCCGGATTGCGACCCGCCGGGATGACGGGACACCGCGGAGCGAGCGTTGGCGAAGGCACACTGCTCTGGGGCGCAGCGCTAACTTTAGACTCTTAACCGTAAGCCTGGCTGCTTTTTAACGCTTTCTTGCTGGTTTTTGTGAGTGCAGCTGTAAGATGTGACAAATGTGCCTCCCGTTCCATTGCGTGTCGCGCTGCTGGGATCGAGGTTCTTCCTGCGAGCGTAAGCGGTGCCCGCGTCTGTGAGGCTAACTGGGTTGTTTATATAATATCGTGGACTTTCGTCGCGAGAGGCGCTGAGCTGAACCTTCCGCCAACTTTTTGAAACCGAGCCCGCCGGAAGGTTCTTTAGGGATGGGCTGAAATTGGCACTGAGGAGCAACCGGTTAACTGGCGTGAATCCTGAGATGCACCTCTGTACCTGGCGGCGCAGTGGGAAGGTCCCAAGCTTGATTCCCTCTCCTGCTGTAGTGCCTTTTATCAAGATTCTCGCCCCAAATTGCTCCGGTCAAAATGGCCCTGCTGTATAAACGGCTGAATGATTGTAAGGAGCTTTGTGTGGAAACATCCCGCCGTGAGATGCTTTGGAGAGATCGTGGAGGAGAGCAATAGCGGTGCTCCGCCTGGTCCCCCTCTACTTGCTCCGGACGCATTTCTCTCAAACATCTGGCCGGAAGCCGCCTCTCCGTCTCTGGTCAGAAGAGTCTTCTTACAGTCTTTTTGACCGGCCAGTTGATTAAACAGACGTTTCTTTCTGAGCGAAAGATGCTTTAAGCCATGGTCCACGTCTCCCGCACCAAAGTGGCAGGCGCAGCGTTGTGGCATCTTTGAAATGTCATTGTCATCATCATTCGTCAGTTACGCTGAAGCTTTTTGGCTAATGCTGCTGGAAGCGGTTTCCTCCTTTTGTACCATTGAACTCTTTTTTAGAATAAGAGCCCTGCCCAGGGGTACTAGAATGGGGGCAGGATTCAAACTCATGCGCTTTGCCACCGCGCCACCTGCTGGAGGACCAGTGGTGACAGTCACAGTTGGGTTCTCACAGTCACATCGCTGACGGCGTCTTATTCCACCATTTGTCTCCATTTCGCTCCTGCTCTAAACCAGCAACCCTGCTCTTCACTGATGCCGCGTCCTGTGTGTGAGCTGTAAGTTCATGGTGATCAAGTCATAGTTTACTTAAGCCTCATTTGGGGGTTTTGCAAACCCACAACGCCGTGTCGAGCAATAACTGCCGTTATAAAGCAAGTCTCTGTGTTTCCCATAATCCCATTGTGACGCCCTGGTCTTTACTGGGCCGGGAATTCGTGGCTGAGACCCTTTGTTCCTCTTTGTCTCTGACCGAGGAAAAGTTCGACCAAAAGGGTCTCCATATGACAGCAGTGCGGCCTACGAGTGTGTGAAGGGATCAAATGCCTTGGGATGGAGCACAGAGGGCAGGTTCTCGCACATCTCTGGAGCTCCTCTAAGAACAAATGAGAAACGGGCGTGAATAGCTGTGCACAAGTGGGGAAGAGCGTCGAAAGGTTCCAGAAACGTTTGGGCTGCTGGTTGCATTGCTGCCCGCCCCCCACAGTCTGACGCCTGTCTTTAAAGCCACTTGCGTAGAATTACCCGGTCAGACAGTAGGGTATTTTTACCTTGATCAAGGGTACTGGGGTAGGAGTGGGATTCAAACTGAAAAACCTCGAGATTTTAAGGCAGCGGCCAATCCAGGGCCTGGAGCCCCACTGCCGAAACGCTGGTGGAAATGTTTTCGGCGCCGCCGGTGAAGTCTGCTGAGGTCAGCAAGTTTTTTTACCCTCCATTAGCTTAGCGAGGCTGATTTGCCTCCAGCACAGTCGGGGCTGTTTACGCGAACAGTATGTAAGCAGGGAGACACACGGCCCCGGGACCTTCTCCCCCTTTCTCCTCCGCACCACTAATCCGACGTACAGTTGCAGCCGCATTTTTCGGAGCGGGCGAAATAACATAAAGCACATCCTTAATGAACACCTCGGGGATTTTTTTTTTTTTAAATTAAACAGTAGAAAATAAACAGGAACAGGGAAAAGTTTCCAGCGTTTGAATTTGATTTTCTGAGGAAAATAAAAATGTTCTGGGCTGAAACAGGCTTGAGAGAGTAAATAGCGCTTTTTTTTCTGCAGCCCGCTGTGCTTGTTATCTGTTTTGAGGCACTCGGTGCCGGTGGAAGTGAAGCCGCTCTGAGAGGAACTACAGATGAACAGGAACGGCAGAGCCGGGCCTGTCAAAACGTGTAGAAGATTTGAGAGAAGGAGCGCGCGAGGTTCCGCACTGAAGAGAAGCCACCCTGAGATCCTCAAAAGCGTCGCAGAAGAAGAGTTTGACCCACGGAGGTCCACCACAGAAACCAGAGACACTGGTTCACCAAGAGTGAAGGTCTGGAGTGGATCTCCTTACTCTTGGCAGTCCGAAAACAGCGGTTGTGGTTGTCATGGTGAGAAAGCCCCCCACTCCCCTCCCCACCCCGGATGAGTCAACGGAGACCAGCCTACATCTGGTTGAAGACCTCCCGCCAGCAGTGCAACTGGGCGGATGGGGGCAAGTATGATGAACCGCGTCAGAACCACTTTTTACCCGTCTTCCCTAACCGAGTCACCGCTGTCCCTGGGGAGCAGCCCAAACGGGGACACAACCTGCCTCCTCCTGTGCTCTTCCTTTGCTTCTGGGTGATGAGTCAGGGTGTGAGTCACAGAAAGGTGCGTTCTGGACGAGCACGTTGCGCGCATTATTGCTGTCGTGCGCTTGAGCGGCCGAGGACACGGATGACCGTTCCGGGTCTGCGGAGCTGCAGGCCCTGAGAAGAACCTTCGTGTTTCCTTCGCCATCAGTTTGTGCCGCTTTTGCCTCTGAGGTCCTCCGGTTCCGTGTTTGTGCCGTTTTGCGCGCCACTCTGTTTCCTTTGGTTTTGCAGGTGTTGACGATTATTCGTGTGGCGCCTGACGTCACTCAGGCCCCCTGCTGAGTTGTACGCACCAGGCCTGGGTGCTCCGTTTGTGGCACTCCTGCTTTTCAAGACATCCGTGGGGACAATAATAAAAATGAATATTTCACAAAGTGGACGAGCACAAACGGGCACAGACGACCAGAGGAACGTGCGGAAAAACGACGAGGTGCTGCCGGAGCCTTAGTTCCGGGCTGTTCCTTAGCAAATAATTCACAGCATATTTGAGGAAACACTGCAGAGGCGGCTGGGGGAGATGTGGCTCTCCCACGATGCACTGCTGTGTGTGTGTGTGTGTGTGTGTGTGTGTGTGTGTCTTTTTTTTCCTAATTGCCACCTAATAAATATGATAAAAATAAGTGAAACAAAGAAACGGTTCATTCTAAGAGATTTGCCCTGTTTTCCCTCTCAACCTATTTTCTCTGGCGCGTAATAAATGTAAAAAATGTTTCTGTTCAGCCAAATACCCGAGTAATCGCCACTACAATCGGTCGAGATTTTTGCACCGGTCGGTAGCTGCAGACTTTCTCGGGCGCACCGCCGTCGTTCTCGCCGTGGTGCTCGGCAAAGGGGCAAAGGCCGACGGGGTCAGGTTCGAGTCGGCCGCAGCCGTCGGTCCCCGGGGAAAGACAGGGCCGCTTTCGGTTGAGACCCCGAAAAGGGTCTCTGTTAATCTGGGCGGGTTGCCTTGCTTTGTTATGCCAATTGGGAATAAATAACGTGCCTCAGAATGATGCTGCGTTCATCATTTCCTGATGGAAAAAAATGAGCGTACATCATATAGAACAGAGGATCTTTTTCCCCCCAAACGTTGTTGCTTTAGAAAGTAACAGCTGAGCCCATTTTAGATGATCCAATTAGCCCGTAGGCCAGGATTAGCTTTAATCTCTCGCGGTTATTAGCAAAAGCATAACCTCGCATTCCGAGCGCACAATTTCGGTTTATCTGTACGGACCCACACTTCTGTTTATGTCGATATGGGTAGAGGATATAATTTCTGCGGTAGAAGGAGCTCCTTGCATTTGCATTGCAATCAGCGGAACTGTTTATGTGTGTCAGAGCTTATGAATATAAATGTCAGTAAACATCCAAAGTCCAGGGTTCCTCGCGAGTCTCGGCGCTTGTAAACACGGACGTGACTGACAGCACGGTAATTCCCGGCGGACAACCGAACGTGTCTCCGATAACCGCGGTACAGGCGTCAGCGTGAGGAGATGGCAGCCATCTTGGGGTTTCTCTGGCGCAGCCCGTTTGTGGTTTGTGGGTTCTACAGATGGTTGTGGGGTTCTTAGATGTTCGTACTTTGATCAACTGTAGATGGAGCTGCTTTCAGAGACCAGCGGTACATGTTTGCTGCAGTGATGGAAGTTGAGTCACTGTAAAAGGAAAAATCAACATCATCAAACGTCGCCCAGCTCAGGCCGAGGAGGTGACCGACCGCCCCGGACTGCGGAAGAAGCTGGCGTCTTTATCCCAGGCAACCTGAAGCCGGTTGATCTGTTTCTGAGTAGAACTATTCGGGGCCTCTTCAGTGGTGTCACAGCAGGAGTTGGAATTCAAGCTCAGGACAACAGCTCTGAACAATACACTCCCTGTGTAAATATAAAAACAATGTTTTGAAGGTGGAGAAAATACCTGTTCAGTATCTGAAGGCCCCATTTAACACTGACCAGAGGACAGAAAATGGAGCAGGACAGCAGCTAAGGGAGATGAAGAGAGCAGAAGCTTTGAGGAATTTTAAATGATGCTGGTGAAACAGGTGGGAAAACCGTGGGTCGGAAAGCGATCTCGGATAAGGGGTTGTTCGGAATTCATGGCCGCAGAGTATTTTGCGGTCTAATCTGCGGAGCTGGCAGAGCCAACACGCCAGCAAAATGATCACTGTTTAGCAGCTCGGCGCCACTCTGGCCGTCCTGTCGGCTTTCCTCAGCCCGTCTGCTGGCATCGTGTGGCTTTGTTCCGAAGCACATAGCTCAAACGTAAACCGACGTACAATTCCGTCTCTATTTACTCAGCTGGATGATTTGGGGTTTAAGGGTATTATGGCAAAGTTCCTCTTGGAAATTGAACAGCTCAGGTTAAGTGTCGCTGGGCCCTGTGCACCTTTCTGTCCACCAGTGCGATTTGGGAGCGTCTCGTGTGCAGGTGACCGGTGAAGCGGATCTTCCAGTCTTCTTCTAGAGACAGTAGGATGCTCTACTGGGTTTGGAACTCATCACACTGTCTTGCGCAGGTCAATGGGAGGGACATCTCCAAGGCCACCCACGACCAGGCTGTGGAGGCCTTCCAGACAGCCAAGGAACCCATAGTGGTACAGGTGCTGCGACGCTCCTCCCGCCTCAACATGTCCGACGGCCCCTCACCGGAGACCCCACGGGTGGACGCCAGCACACAGACCGACGTCACACTGGAGCACTTTGCCAGCCTAGCCAGGCTCTCCGGCCCTGCTCACGCTGTGACAGAAAAGGGTTTGGACCAATACCTCCTCTCGGAGGAGTGAGTGTCACCTAAGCTCGGCTAAGTCTCCCCATGTTGGCAGGGACGGGGCGTGATCTGTGGTTTAGCCCACTTGTCTTCCTTGTGCTCCACACCAAGCACTCGTGAGGGTAACTTCCAGCTTTATCAACGCTGGCAGGCCGGGCTTCCTGGTTTTTTAATCCATTTTGCCGGACAGGTGGGGTGATCCGAGGCAGCTGCTCGTGTGCTTTTCCTCGTGCCCTCGCTCGGCACGGGGCTGAGTGCTGGCGGCCAGAGCCGAGCGGCTGATCGAGTTTCCCTCTGACAGCCGAGAGCCGCAATTATCCCCATTACTGAACTCGCATAATTGGAGGGAGACAGATAGAGAAACAACGAGCAAAGAACACAAATTAATGCGACCATCCGTTTTCTCCTCCGCTCACGCAGTCCAGGCTCCGTCATAAATACAAATGGATGTCTTCCGTAATTCGATTACATGGCGAGGGAGCAATTTCCCAACTCGGCTTAGCTTGTGCTGCATATGAGGTGTCAGAACGTGTTGAAAAACACACCGATGAGCGTCGCCCGTTACTCTGACTGATACCTGATTGAAAATTTTTCCATTTTACGGCCTACCGGAAGCCCTGGGTCATGAATTCTTTGTAACATTGTTTTCCCCGACAGGCAATCGCCTGCCCATCCTTATTTTGACCCTGGCGGTTTCCTGGAGAGCATCCAGCCGGACCTGGAGCGGGAGAAGCTGGAGTATGAGGTACTGCAGTGCTGGACGTCCCCAGTGGGTCCCGTTGACGCGACGAAATCGCTGAGTCAGCCACCGCACGTCTCTGAGCTCGTCCGTCTTCGTCGAGATGGATGCAGATGCTTGTGGAAGTCAGACGAGGAGCTTGGGGCGACTCTCGTTGCATAGGTCTCCCTGTGGTTGGCTGTCTCGGGATGGACAGACACACGGGACAGTGTAGTGCGCTTCGATACGACCTTAACGTAAATGCGGTGAGGGGTCATGAAGGGTCCCGTGTCAGTAAGACACAGAACAAGACACCCCCTGTGAAGGAGCACAGCCGCATCACCTGTGATTTTTCTGGGCTGTTTTTTGGTAACCTAATCCTGTCTGAGGCAGGTTTGTTCCCAATTTAATCCCCTTTCACTTCTATAGATCAGATAATTCTTTTATGCCTCATATGATGAGTTGCTTGAGTCCTTTTAGGACAGGAATTTGGACAGATTATGTTAATAATTTTATGTTCCCTGCTGAAGTTCAGTTCCTCACCACTACACCGAGTAATTCAATTTACACTCCTATCCGAAGGGGCGAAGAGTAGAAACGGAAGAACGAACAACAGTGCAACAGTAAAGCGGATGGCAAAGGGGAAGGGTTGAAACGAGGGGGAGGAAAGGGACGTCCAGTAAACTGATGTGTTGTTTAATACAAAGTAGGTTCGCATTGAGACGCGTCGCTGTGGTTTTCGCCCCCCTTTCAGGAGGTGGATCTGTACAAAATCAGCGGTCAGGACAAGTTGGGCCTGACTCTGTGCTACAGGACTGACGATGAGGACGAGACCGGAATCTATATTAGCGAGGTGAGTTGCAGGCCGGACGGTACGGGTGGAAAACCGTGTGTAACAGAAAATTCCGTCGGGAGGAGTTTGCAAAGCGAAGGGAATTGGGAGTGACTTTCACCCAAAATTGTAACGTACAAACCGAGAGGGTTTATTTAACCTGATTCGGTTAAACGGGTTACATGTGTGTGTCTTGATACAATAGCAGCAGCGAACAGTCCACACGTTTTGAGCTAAAAACATACAATATAATATATTCATGCTATTCTTTGCAGTGTCCGTGAAATGACTTTATCAAAAGGTATTAGGCACTTTGCCAGGAACTACGGACATTTTCAGTTATCGGCAGTCATCGGCGGCAAGCAGCCCACTTGCTCCGGAGTAAAACGCCTCGACCGTGTGGCTTGGGGGGCGGCAAATTACACATTTGAAATCGGAAGGCGTAACACCTTTGCTTTGAGTTATGCGAACAGACAAAGTGAGAAATATACGCGCCTCCGCCCACAGTGGTTTATAGAAACACACACTGCTTTAATTTGGTTTCTTATTCTTCTTCTCTCTTTGATGTGCAAACTTTTCTAAGGCTGTCGGCGTGTAAAATGCACTGTGACATTCCGACTTGCGAGACACGACTGGAATTCGGGAAAAGTGAACTGCTGATGCATATTAACTGCAGGGAGGGTTAAGAGAGAGGAGCCGGCAAAGTCCTTTGCTCGGGGCCGGTCAGATCTACAGTTCTAGACTTTTAACGTCCCAAATTTGTGGACTGAGAAAAGCCTCTTGTTACCTGACAACGGCTGCTGTGTGTTTTAGGTGGACCCAAACAGCATCGCTGCCAAAGATGGCCGAATCCAAGAGGGGGACCGAATCCTACAGGTACCCAGCAGAGGCCTCACGTTCTGCTGCAGCGTTTCTGTGCCTAATCCTCATCTTCTCTTTTCCTTTCCATATTGCAGATCAATGGCATCGAAATACAGAACCACAGCGAGGCCGTGGATCTTCTCACCAGCGAGAACACGAACGTGTGTCTGCTGGTGGCCCGGCCCGAGATCCCCGTAAGCCAGTCGTCTCCAGTGGGCCAATACAGTGTCACACGGTCGTGGGCCCCTCAGTGAGCTTCGGCATGTAGGAACTCTACAGCTCACGGTAGTTTAGTGCCTCACACGAGGGGTTCAGTCCACTGTATTCTGAATATCTACTTTACTCACTCCTGAAAACATGCTTGTCAGGTGAATTCCTGCAAAACAAGAACGAATTATTATTCGCTTTAAAAAAACGGCCACAAAATGGTTTAATCGTTTTGCATTGGACATTCAAAACTGCTGCTGTATCTCTGGAAAGTCTAATTCAAAAGTGCTTGTAGAAAATATCAGAGCTCCTTGGACACCTTCAAATGGCAGCTTAAAACCTACATTTTCAAAATCATTTATGCATAATGTTAGACTCCAGGCCACCGTGACTTTGCTCAGGATTAAGCGTTTAGTGATAGTGGATGGATCCTCAACCTCGTTCCTCTATTTCTGTCCTCTTTCCCCTTTTCCTTTCACTGTCGCTTTCTTCTTGCTCTCATTTTTTCTTTTCATTTTGGGAGGAAATTTGTACACATACATGTGGAGCTTATCTTAACGCTGTTACGGCCCAGTCCAGGGCTGGGACATAGAACGGGGAAGGAGGAGAGAACTGATCCAGCCAGAAAGAAAGAAATCCTTATGTGTTTTTTCTATCTTACTATTATTATTAGTGTAACTCAGTAACTAAACCTTTTCTCCAGTGGAGAGCAAAGCCAACAACCAACCAACAATCCCTCCCGTTAAATTAACCGTCCTAACAAACAAAACAAAGGTACACAGTTCTACCCCGACTGCCCAACCACAGTCAAAACCAGGAGAAAAGAGGTACAAAGAAAATGGCAGGTAGGACAGACGATTAATGCTATTTACAGAGATTCAACAAAGCTTACACTAGTGGCCACTGCGTGCATTAACATCAAAGATGCACAGCTCACCGACAGCTCCTTCTGGCACAACCTTCTGCCTCCTCCTCCTCCACAACCACCCTTTCCTCCATCTCTTCGTCCTCCTCCACAACCATCTCTTCTTCCTCCTCCACAACCACCTTCTCCTCCTCCTCCTTCTCCTCCACAACCACCTTCTCCTCCTCCTCCTTCTCCTCCATAACCACCTTCTTCTCCTCCTCCTGCTCCACAACCACCTTCTCCTCCTCCTCCTTCTCCTCCACAACTACCTTCTCCTCCTCCTCCTGCTCCACAACCACCTTCTCCTCCTCCTCCTCTTTCTCTTCCTCTTCTGTTTCAGGTGTCCTAATTCCTTCAGTGCCTCTTCATAATTGGCTGGTCCGTGGCATTTCACTTCAATTTGTCACCAGAGTACCACCTGTTGACGGGAGATAGAGACCCCCCCACACACACACAATTCCAAAGTCCTTCAGACTCTAACAAATGCCTTTCAGAAAAGGTGACATGGGTCAAACTTGTCAGGAAAACTGACTCACTGGAGGGCTTTCTTGCCTCGCATTCTCCTCCAGCTGGATGACACCTGGATGGAGAGCGACAGGAACGACTTCTTGGACGACCTGCACATTGACATGCTGGAGGAGCAGCACCACCAGGCCATGCAGTTCACCGCCAGTGCTCTCCAGAAGGTGGACTAACTGTTCTGTGAGGAGGGGATGTAACACAGTCGGTGACGCAGCAGCAGATGAGATATGTAACAGTTTGCAGGTCCTTTTCACAACCTACCCCCAACATGTGGAGGTACTGCTTCACGATAGTGTGTCACTTAAATGCAAGAAGCTAATCAGCGAAAGAGGATCAGTGGCCTAAAATTTAGCCAGACCAGATGACCATATAGTGTTCTTCTTAATCTCCCCACCATCCCGTCAGCTGAAGAGACTGTAATGGGTATAGAATGCTAGTAAATGTACGGAATGATCAGTTACTAGTTTGCCACTTGTTAAAGCTTCGCTCTGCTGTCTCTGTTGTTTCAGAAAAAGCTTGAAGAAGACGGAGGGACCACTGACACAGCGACCATCCTGTCCACCCAGCACGAGAAAGACAGCGGAGTGGGACGCACGGACGAAAGCACGCGCAACGATGAGAGCTCAGAGCAGGAGAACACGGGGGAAGACCACGCCGCTCTATCCCACACCCAGGGAAGCAGCAAGGAGCTGACCTACAGTCACGACACTTTGGGTAGCGCCGACGCCCCCTTCAGCGGAGAATCGTTCGCTTTGGCTGACTGCACCGAGGTCGAATTCCTGGGTATCCCTCCCGTCGAGTGCGAACGCTTCCGGGAGCTGCTTGAGCTCAAGTGCCAGGTAAGGAGTGCAGGTCCAGGGGGAGTCGCCCGTGAGCTGGAGCTGCTCAGCAGGGAGTTGGATTGCCTGGACATGAAGGTGGCCCATCAGCCACAATCCCTCTTAGAACCGTGGGAATCGATTGCCGCGAGCTTCTGTGCTTCTGCTAAGGGCCTCCAGCTCTCTGACATCACGGAGCTCCCAGAGAGGTTGGACAAGGACAGCTCCAGCGCCTACGACACAGGAGGAAGCTGCCGCAGCCCTCGGTTCACGCTGCAGCTCAGCCCCGGCAGCCTTCCGCATCAGGAGGCTGAGGCTCAGGGACAGGCGGTGAGCGGAAGCAACACGGTCCCCAAGCATGTGCCCTCCCCTCTCCACAAGTCCACTTCTCCTCCGAGCGGCGTGGTCTCCAAGGAGATAAGCACTTCCCTGATTGTGCACGACAAGGAGATGGGTTGCCCTCCTGCCCAGCTGCACTCCCCATACAAACACGCCCACATCCCCAACCACGCCCTGCACTACCAGAGTTACATGCAGCTCATCCAGCAGAAGTCAGCCGTGGAGTTTGGCCAGAGTCAGGCCAGCCTTCTGAGCGCCTGTCGCCAGCAGCCGGGGTCCCGGGGCCAGCTGGAGCCCCGGGCCGAGTGGAAAGTGAAGGTCCGCAGCGACGGCACTCGCTACGTCACCCGGCGGCCCATCCGAGATCGACTGCTGAGGGAGCGGGCACTGCGGATCAGGGAGGAGAGGACCGGCGTTACCACGGACGACGACGCTGCCAGCGAGCTCAAGATGGGCCGATACTGGAGCAAAGAAGAGCGGCGGCAGCAGGCGGCCCGCGCCAGAGAGCAGAAACAGCGGCGGGAGTTGATGAGGCAGAGCCGCCGCGAGTGCCTCGAGGAGCAGCTCGCGGGCCCTGAGGACCAGGGGGAGCTCAGTGTCATCCAGCTCGGACACAAAAAGATGATGAAAAAGCGGAACAAGAGGATCCTTGACAACTGGATGACCATCCAGGAGCTGCTCGCTCACGGCACAAAGTCGCTGGATGGAACGCGAGTGTACAACTCCCTCCTGTCGGTGACCACGGTGTAGACACCCACCGGAGGGCTTCGAAAACGACGGAATGTTTTACAATGCCGTCGTGACTTAGTGGTTTCATCAGAACCACACGTTCAGATCCCCAAATCCAGAAGTTGCACACTTGACCTTTGCGTTCGTGTTGAAGGTGAACGCAGAACAAGAGCGCAGCAGATACATTCCTGGACCTGAGCTGTTTCCTTTTATTGTTTTGCTTTTTGTATAATCATTTTTGTATTTTTGGAATTTACTCTCAGTTAGCTTTTCCCAACTCTCTACTGTTTCTCCTTAAACGGTACAACTGACATACTTTTAATGTGCATGTTAAAGGTTTGCGAATTAACAAAACCAGCGAATGTCCAGTAAGAAAAGCACCTCTTCTGTACGGTGCCGACAACTTCACTGCTTTATTTTTGTGCAGAAAAACGTTAAAACAATGATGTCCCCTCAGAACTTAACTTTTTGGCCCCAAGCGCAAGACGTGTGCAGAAGCCTGTAGAGCCACTCAGCATCCCACAGCCTCAGCGACCCAACAGCTCCTTTTCAGGGGGAATTTTGGCGAAACCGGCTCACCTGCCGGTTTAGCGTGGAGGCGATCCACCATCCCGTCAGTGTGTTGACCCGTGATTGGAGGGGTTGTCTGAGTGCAAACAAAACAGAAAATCTATGCGTCCCAAAGCTGAGAGAAGCCTTCAGTCAGAGCTGAAGAGAAGCGTTCGACACGAGCAGAGCCCCCTGATGGCTTCACGCTCCCCAGCTTGCAGGAGACAGAGGCCTCAGATGTGAAGCTCAGAACAGCGTTGCATCATCTGCGAAGGATGGCGGGGGAGTGACGTGAAGTGAACTCTGACGCTTACAAATCCTTTTTCAGCCGGTGGAGTAGAAACGGTTTCGATGTTACTTAACAGCAGGAGCCACTGAGCAGGTGGGCAGTCCTGCTCCTCGCTGGCTCCAGGCTATTTGGGCTTTTCTTCCACCGTTGGGACTTTGATGGAATATGCAGCAACATTCAAAGGTTTCGCTTCAAACCGAATGCTGTACTTTTTTGGAAGTCGGTCTCGCTTCTCGCGCACATTCCTACAAAAGCGGCGTAAAACCAAAGGATTGTTAGTCTGGGACGAATGCTTGCATGGTGCTTCAAAATGAAATGTTTACTGTATCTGTTGGCCAAGTTATACTTGAGGCCAAACTTCTTGCAAGCGCGAGTGTTGAATTTGATGCTGTTGTCAGCTGCTGTCCCGCTACTTTTGGAGAGAAATCCGTCGTCCCGGAGTTGGGCGGTTTTGCATGTAAAGAAAATTCTTGTGGCCAAAACGTGTCTCTGAAGAACAACCGGGTTTAATAGCATTAAAATCCCTGTAACAAGCAGACAAAGTTGAGGCCTGGTAAAATAAGCCAAATAATAAATTATTGTTTTATATTTGATGAGTAAGCAGTTTATTCATGAACACTGTGGTTTCATGCATCACCTACAGGAGGACACTGGAAAGAAGCCAGCAGAGATTTGCAACAGAAAAAAAGAAAGTGCTGCAACTTATTTGTAATGTTTAAACAACATGCGTGGTGAATATTTTTTTTAAGATGTGCTTTTATCTGCCGGGAAGGAAGGGAAGAATATTCAGCCGCTATTGTGTTACGGATGCTTTGCATTGTATCCTGAGCCAAACACGTTCTCGGATATCACTCAGTCTCCATCAGCACATCTACTCAGCACAGTTATGGTCTGAATCCCGGTTATCTTGCACTAAGTTCCTGACATGTAGCAGAATGAGCGAGAAGGATCACACCTCCTTAACACCTGCACCCAGGTGCCATACCTCCTTATCACTTTGCCCGGATCTGAGGTAAACAAACATCCAGAAGTTCTGCCCCTGGCCTGTTTAGACCCCCCCGGGGCAGAGTGAGAACGGACTCGCTGACCAGGACGGCCCTGCTGCAAACGTCAGAGTCTCTACTGCTTGTTTGTTAATGTTCTGCCTTTTCCCATCCTGTCTTCTCACAAACAAAAAGCCTCAACGCAAGAACTATCCTGTAGAAGAGTAAGGGACCTCTCACAGGTGCTTTCAATAAAAGAATCAACTAAATAAGGAATGGTGCTTATTTTCAAGCTGCAAACCTCATAAAACTTTGTTTAATTTATGTTAATTGATATAAGATGTAAGGAACGAACATTGAGAGCCCAGCTATGTGTGTGGCTGTCTGAAAGCACCTGGGAATCGGCCGATGTCAGCCGAGAAACTTGAGTCGGGCCTCCTGAACGTTCCCACGCTGAGGTTCCTGTCATCATCGACGGACCTTGAGCTTCAGCCCGTCTTTACTGGCAGCACTTTGTCCCGCTTATCGAGGCGCTGTAGTATTTTACGACGTTGCGCGTGTAAACTGACGTGTTTGTTGTGTCCTGTGAAGAAGGACTGCAGGAGCCGCAGTGTGTGGGGGGGAGGAGAGGCTTCCCAGTGCTACACCCCCCCCCCCCCCCCCCCCCCCCAGGAAAACACAAAGAATNGAGTGTTTGGGGGGGGGGAGAGGCTTCCCAGGGCTACACCCCCCCCCCCCCCCATGATCCAGTGTGATCCAGTGATTTATGTGCACAGCAAACACTGCGCCCCGCTCACTAATGGGGCTCCGCAATGAGGCACAGAGAGCAGCAAAGCTTGCGGTCCATTTCCGAGATGTTTGTTTCACACGGCGAGCGAGCGATGTGGCCCCTCCCCTCTTTCCCCTCCTCCGTCTGATGTAAATCCGCTACAGTAGGTTCCCGTTTCTTTTCAGACAGATATTAAAGCGCAGCGGCCGGTTTAAAGCGGACACCGAAGAACATGAAGGAAGAATAGTCTCGCCTTGAAGCAGGGATGGGATTTTATTGGTTCTGTTCTACTGGTTGTGCAGCCTGCAAATGACATAGTTAAAAATGAAGGGTGAGGGGCAGTGCTGGTCACCAAATCGCCGGATTTGGGTTGATTCCCACACCCTTGACCAAGGCCTTTATCCTGAATGGATTCTTTGTGAATAATTCAACTGTACAGATGGGAGAATCATTAAGTTGCTCAGTATACAAACATAACACTGCAGGCTGCTTTGGAGAAACGCGTCAGCTAAGCGAATCAGTAAATTTGGACCTGAATGTTGCTGCTTCAGGGAATCCTGGTTGCTAATTGAATCGATTGACTTGCGTCTCACTGGCGAACGTTTGGATTCTCCGCATGTTTTTTTTCTTTTTTTGAGGCCTCAAAACACAATTTTGGGACGTGCGGATATGTTCTAGAATATAGGCTGGGTATTTTAAGTTGTATGAGAGAAGAGGACCCTCATATTTAGGACATGGAAGATGAAATCAGATATTTGTAAGCCTCTCGATACAGATTTAAATTCCCACATCAGTGTTTTGCTTTGATACCCACCAGGCGAGAAAAATGAATTTAGTCACTCGTAACCAAATTGTTGGAGGAGCCTATGAAACCCAATTAGCTGAGCCTGTTGGGGAAGAGCTGTTAAGCTGGGAACCTTTTAAGTCTCCTGACATGGTAAACCAGTTAACGTGCAGTATCACACAAAACACGCTTGCCGTAGGTCACTTCCTATCTACAGTTCAAGAGGCTAAATCATTTTAAAAAAAATGAACCCAGAATCAGTTTAACAGAATTTCCACTGTTTGAACTGCACATAAACGGAGTATAAATCACAGCTAGCCACTGTTGCCAAGCAGCAGCGTGGACACAGCCCCCCCAGGGAGCACAGAGGAGCAGCAACCAGGGTGCTTTTTTCCACGATCACACGAATGGCTGGGTCGTCCCAGTGACATTCGATCTTAAAATTGCAGTATTTCCTCGCTAATCCAACCCAACTCGACCCGGAAAACGCCTCAGATACCAAGTGTCTGTTCCCCCGTAACGGGGAAAATAAATAAATAATGTGCTCCCACCTGTTTTGCCGTGACACTACGACTTGATCGTGGAAAACACCGTGAACATGTGGTCACGATTGCGGTGTTTATACCGCGGTGCGGCGTGTTCAGTACAGCGCATTTCACACGTTAGCCCCATTTGTCTTGCGACGTGTGTCACAGCCACCCGCCGTCCGCCTCTGTCTCCCGCAACAAACCGCATATAAATAAATAGGTTTGTTTTAAAAACGAAACGCGCGATAAATGTGGCGACGTGGCACGAACGTGCTGGGACACGACGAAACAGGCGGAAACAGCCGATGACCTCCGTGGGGCGCGTTTCGCTTCCAGTGAATTCCTAACACAACAGAGTTTATTACAATGAATATAGTGCTATTTTACTACAGTACACTGTGGGGTACTGGGTGACTGTAGATCTCTTATTTACATGTTTATTTGTCTTTAGATTTTTCTTAAGGATAACTCTAAAATTAGAATTTGTTCCATTTGGATACCGATACACAGGTAAGACACTGAAGGGGAAATTCGGATAACGCTGCTATTGCACCAAAATGTGACGTTTGATAAGCGCCGTTTAGATGTCAGGCAGATTCGTGCTCTTGCCCGATTTTCTCTTCCCTGTGAGATGGTTGATGTCCTGAAGCTGTTCTGATGGTATCTGTTAGAAGGAATTAACCAGCATCACCGCACGCAACCAGAAGTGGCCGTTAACCAAACTGTGTAAAACTATTTCGACGTTTTGCCCGGGATCGGTGTGTAACGGCGCCCTCGACTGGACGCCAACGTCCATGCTGCTACGAAGGATCTCGGTTGAGCAGAAGCCGGCTGCCTGCTGGAGGTGTTGCGTGGGGTCAAAGGTCAAGTTCAGCAAAGGCTGCGGCTCGAGGAGGAATTAAATCGCTTTAGTGTCGCCCGCTTTAACTGTGCAGAAACGTCCTACGGTCATCTGTGCAGCGAGAAGGTCAGTGATGTCGCACTGAAGGTCCACTCAACGCAAAAGAAAGCAAATGATGTACAGCTGCTTTGGTTGTTTTTATTACCCAGAAAACGGACTGTTGTTGGCAAAACAGAAATTAATACGCAAAGTACAGTCAGTCATTCAACACAACGATGAATGATTTATACCCAGGTGCTACTGGAGGTACAGATCAGCCCAGACGCTCTTCAAGGTAGTATTCACATCCACACACACACACACACACACACACACACACACACACACACGCAGATGTACAGTGATTGAGTGGGGTTCAACACCTCGTTCCCGATCTTGCCCCCATTTTCCAGTGTTGCAAGTCGGCATCAAGGTAACCAGACCAAGTTCAGTGTTTCACCAGAACTCCAAATCCTGCACTGGAGTAAAGTGTTGCAGTTCACCTGTTACACACCTACACCACCAGGATGCAAATAGCTGATGTAGGCTGCGATTCAAAATAAACACAAAACTAAATAAAAGTAACCGAACAGATAAATGACAATGCGGAGCTACTGTAAGACTCTCGGGACGTGCGGGCAGAAAGGAAGTTACCTCCCTAACAGACAATATTTAGCACTTCAGCAGACAAATCTGTGGCCCTAATTAAAAAGCATTTTATAGCTGCCAAAACATTCAAGCGACAGCTCTGCTATGAACAAATAAACTCAGACTTAAAACATGAACATTTATTGCTTTCTATGAATTACCGTGTTGAAAGCCCAAGCATTCAGTTTACAGAGAAATTATATACTGTTTCACAAAGGCAGTGAACACTTATTACAATCTACAAAATCTACTTTACAGAAATTCAAAAATTCTAAATATCAAAAGTACAGTTGCAGAAAGGGGTTGTTTTGGCAGCCAGTAACTGTTCCAGGTGTTTGTGACAAAATAAGGGAACAAATTAGACTGTTAAAAAAAGTATTAACAAAAAGATTCCAGCTGGTTCCAGACACTTATACTGGCTGCCAAAGTACTTTCAAAAAATAGGTTATTCAGTTCAAAAGTTTTATATAAATTACTGTGGTTCAATGAAATGTGACTTCACAAGCGGTGTTTCCCAATGCGGCGGACAGCGTGCATCAGCACTGTGGGGAGTGGGAGCAGAGCAGGACAACGCGAGCAGGAGCTGCCGGACACACGGCCCAAACGGTCACCTACGGCGCACCGGGGCCTCCTGCTCACAGCGAGCCCATAGCGCAGCTTCGGTTCGGGCCGCTGTCCTGGAATGTGAGCACTGCGCCGCAGGGGGCAGGAGGTGCCCGCTGGGATCCATCAGGAACCCCGCTGGTTTGGTGGTGGGGGGGGGTTCCATGCCACAGTGGCTCCCATCTTGCTAAACCGAGGAAAACGGGGCAATTTGAGAGAAAGAGAGAAACTCTGATGGATCCGCGATGAAGGCGAACTGAGTGGGTCCAGTGGTGAAGGACGACAGGTGGGACGAACTGAAGCGCCGGCCCTTAAAAGGGCCTCACTGGGGGAGGGGCAAAGGCTTTGAGGAGCAAAACACCGACAGCTTCCAAAAAAGCCAAAACGATAGCCTTCCAGTTTAAAAACATTAATTTCAAATAAAAACCTGTACACAAAGTGATGTGTGGCTGTGGGGAGGCGGATCATACAAGGCGGATGGGGCCCCGAGGATTTCTCTTTGGGGCCCAAAAAAGGGCCGTCCTCTCCAGAGACAAAATAACAGATCTTATTGTTGTTGTATGGTACAGTGTAAAAATCAGAGGCGTGTAGCTCGTGAGGGAGGGGTGGTGGTTAGGGTTAGTCCTGCTCCATGGGTTCGTCCACAGTCTCCGAGGCCTTTGGTTGCCAAGGCTCACTTGTCTCCACAGCACCCTCTGCTGTACTGCTGGGGGAGGTGGAAAGGGACTCTTCGCTGGCTTCTCCTTCCTCGCTGCTGCTGCTGCTGCTGCTGCTACTACTGCTACTACTACTGCTGCTGCTGCTGCTGACCGGGTCGCTGCTCTGTCCATCATCCCGGACGTCTGGCACCGTAACGTGTGTGGGGTGAGTGGGTTGCTCTGATTGGTCCATTTCACTGCCATCCTCGGAGCTGTGGGCAGAGCCTGGCAACGCCTCCCTGTCCACCTTCTCGTCCACTCCGTCATCTGAGAGGGGCTCCGACTGTGTGCTAGACGGTTCTGCAAAGACACGAGGTGCAACCTTAATAAGGTTCAGACGTTCAAACATTCAGACAATGGGCTGGTTTGCGCTCACACTTGCTCGTTCAGCCTCGCACTGAGGAACTCTACCTTGATCTTCAGATCCCAGCGCGTCTGTGGCTTTGCTGCCGGCCTCCTCACTGAGGACGTCGGAGGACGACTCGGGTTGATCACTAGAGCTCTCTGCTGGAACGGGACTTCGAGACTCTTTGGCCGTTCCCTCTTTGTTCTCCTCGCCCTCATTCTCCTCCTCTTCCTCCTCCTCCTCCTCGTCTTTGTCAAACTTCAGCCTCTTAGCTTCATGGTGCTCGGCCTCCATCCCCTCTTCACCCTCCGGATGCTTGTTCTTCGCCGGACTTCCCGCGGCACCATCTGCTTCCGATGTCGAGGAATCGCTGCAAATGGCAACAATTGGGCATTTTAATCATTACTTTCCCATTTGGCTGGATTTCGATTCTGAGCTAACAAAATCTTCCCACTGGCCACGAGAACTGAGTTTACGTACCTGACGGGCTTCTCCGCCTGCTCCGCGGGCGCCTCTTTGCTCTCTGTGCTGTCCGGCAGGCCATTGGTGGCCAGGGAGCTGGCGAGCGACAGCTTGGGCCGAGCCAGTGGCCGCGGGGTGCCGGGACCGTTCACGTTCCTTTCAGAGACAGCGGATGTCCCGAAGGGGACAGCGGATGCGCAGCACCCGTTAGAAGCAGCCCAGGCACGTGCTAAATGGATAACAGCAACGACAGCACTTGTCCCTCACCTGTCTGTGTAAGAGGATGAGTTCCCGGGAAACATAACCCCATTCATTCTGCTCACATTGCTGGACCCATTTTTTCTTAAGAAAGAACAGAAAATAATATTACTGCTGGGCAGCTGTTCACTGTGCTTCAACTGTTATGAAGCAACTGTACTGACATCTGGCTTTGTCTTTGAGAACCATCTACTGAGGTGCCACGCGCAAAGGTAACAGAATTGACCTGCAGGGGCAAACAACTAGAAACTTCTGGTCCAAATATTAAGCTTCTTAGAAACTTACCATCTGTTACCCTGCATTTTAAGCGGCTTTTCTTCCGACCAAGTCTTTTTAAAGCTACAGCAGATGTTATTTCAAAATAATGAAAGCAATGTTTTAGGTCAAAGGTACTGTTAAGTTGCAGCGAAATAGTCTCGTGAACATTTAGCTCATTCATAAAGCATCAAACCTGGCAGAGGTGCACACAGAAGACCACGTACACGTGGAACAGAAAGCACACACTAGGAGGTCCACTTACTCAGAGGAGGGGTAGACACAGCTGACAACCATCACATTCTGCAAAGTCAAATACAGATATTAAATATATAGTAATATATATCAGTGTTAAATTAAAATTACAGGTCGCGATTCCCTGAACAAAATGAAATTTTTAACAAGACTATAATTCTGCAGTTCGCTTTACAGTTGCTTTGCATTTACGAAACAACCGACAAGATGCTGTTCTGCATCGAGCACACAGCACATACAGGCAAGTCACGATTTACACATTTCTGGATTCCGTGATTTCGGTACAACATGCCCCACATTTTACAAAAAATGTTTCAAAATATGTGTACTCCTCTAGCTTCCTTGAAACCAAATACGAGCAACAGCAGCTGTCACTGTTCGCAGTCAGAGCGCCTGCTGTGATCTCGCAGTTTGCGTGTCTCGTGCGGCGCAGCGCTGTCACGATGTTGTCCAAACAAAGGTGTGAGTGGTGCAAGTGAGGAAAAGCGTCCTAGAAAGTCCATTTCATTAGCGCAAAAGTTAGCAGTGTTGCCAAGGTACGATTGCAGCGAGTCGACAGCTTGCGTTAAAGAAAGCTTTGGTACGAGTGAGAACACAGCGCGTGCGACCCGTGATGTGGCAGAGAAAATAAAATCAAGTGTGAGAGCTGGCGTCCCTTTGAGTGCTCAAAAATGTCTGTGCGTGAAGCAGTGTTAGAAAGGACGGAGAACACGTTGTCTAGCTGAATAAGTGACGAAGTGACATGCAGGACTGTTGAGTTTATTCTTGGTGTTTTTGTTTCCCATTGAAAGCTAACATTGAACATAAAAATGAGGTAAATCAAGTGTGCGTGACACTGCTTACGTTTGTTAGCATCTATGGTGTTAGCCACCATTTCCCATGATAAAAATATGTTCATATTTTACAATATTCACATCATACGCCCTCATCTGCAATGCAATCCTCACGTGAACCGAGTTGTGTGTACAGTGTCTTATTTGTAGTGGAAACAGATTTGCAGAAACACTGACCTTCTCAACCCCCCTGAGGAATTTGTCCGTTCCTGTGTAGTTCCTCTTCGGCTCAGTGAGTAGCTCACACAAGCGTTGGATAGTGAAGGGGATTCTGGAACAAACAGAAGATGCATGAGCCAATCCGTTCATTGTCTGAGAGGGATCGTGCTCATCTCCTTACAGGTAATATATAAAGTGCTAAAATTGTTATGTCAGCCTCTATATTTGGCAAACTAGCTTCCATGGCTTCAACTGCCCCTTCTGATACACAGGTGTGTGACTGCATCGGTAAAGAGGTTTCAGGCAAAGTTTGTCAGTTGCCGTATCTCCAGACTTGTTTTGGCCAACAGATGGCACTACTGCATCGAGCAACAGGTATCATCCTTCACAACCTTAGTCAGCAGTAGCTCACGAGTGACTCAATGCGAGACGTTTTGACTCAGCTCTTCCTCTGATACGTCTGTCTTCCAAAAACATGTTGCTTGCGATATAAATATCAGAAAGTGTCTGTACAAACATCTCACTTTTTCCACCTCCGTGCAAAAGGAAAGCCTGAGTATTTGTCCCTCACCCGTTGTAGCCATCTACAATCTTCAGTATCCTCTCCTTCATCTCTTCGAAGGGGATGTACTCCACATTTGGATTCGCTGGGCCACGCTGCTCAGGGGTGGAAGCCCGGAAGTCATCCATAACCTTCTCCAATTTGAAGAGGAAGTAGCTTTTAAACTGTGACCACTGGATCCTGGAGGAGGAAGAAGAAGAGGAAATTGTGTTAAACTGTCACTGCTGAAGTATGACAGGAAGCAGCAGTGCCATCTGGAAACATGCCACCTCCACTCAACCTGAAACACTATGGACGTTTGCCTGAATCACAGATGGTAGGTGACACACTTCTTTAACAACATGGCATATTTAAAAACGCATTACTAAGGTGGACAAAACTGTTATACAGTCATCCCTAACTTAAGGAGGGAACGTATTCCTAAAAAAAAAAAAAAAAAAAAAAAAAAAAAA